>CM068880.1:6641839-6926839 GCA_035149815.1 Branchiostoma lanceolatum
CACAGCATGGGGCCGATCTCGGGGGTCACGAACCTCTCCCTGTGGGCGCCGGATGTGGTCGCCATGTTTTCAATGATCTTAGCTGCAATATGGTGAACCACCGCGTCCTCCTACAGTGGGGGACACAACAATGGTTTTCAGGCGCTAGGGCTAGGAGTAGACCAATATGGATATCAATGGATTGATTATTGAAATACGTTAAGTAAGGTATGGTAAAAACGAAGTTGAAGGAAAACAAAATATTACATTCTTGGAAGGAAACTTTAGCACAGAACAAAGAACACAAAAGATGACACAGTACCCCTTCTCGCAGACATCGCATGACAAGAGTGAAGCACAGGGGAGAGATGGCCCAGCTCTCAACAGCGCCCCCTTTCTGTTCTTCTAGGGACGACACCAGGAACATGAGCTCCCCCAGTGCAGGCAGCAGGCTCTGTTTCAGACGGCCGTTACGGAAGTTGTCTCTTATCACCTCGGCAAGGGCTGTGAAGATCTGAAGAAAGAAGCGAAGACAGATTTCAGAACTGCTAAGGAATTACAAAATAGTATAAATCATTACGAAGAAGCCAGAGACTCCCACCAATATTTAAGGTTTCCAATAATTCTAATGTTGAAAACTCCTTATAAATCCGACAAAGTATCATATTAGAAGCTAGAAAATCCCACTAATACCCCTACACAAAAAAAAGGTTTCTGACAATCTTTACGACATTATTATGCCTTCTAACGAGTGTTTTACAGTAAGTGTGGTTACTGTTATGTGCTAGCTTGATGGGGCTATACATTTTACAGATGGCTTTTAGTTTTACAAAAAGGTTTTAAGCCTGATTTATACATGTAGGGAAATTTGCAGTGTAGGTATATTATTGTCCACTGTGTACCTCAGAAAGCTGTGCATCATCATGGACCACAGTGGAATGGTTGGCTGCAACTCCTATCAGCCTGGCTAGCTTCTGTCGACTGTTGGAGATGGAATTATAAATCAGTCTTGTTGTTTTGGATCTGTGTATTCAACTTAATTATGCTAATTAGATACTGTTGCAGTAGCAGTTCTATTACGTTCATTACTTTATGTAACAAAAATGTTTTTTTATAATAAAAATGCAGTGTACATGTACATGTAGATATGTCTTCCTGAAATTTCTTTACAAAAGTATAGAATATGTATGCAGTGTATGGTGAATATGTGGTGATTACATGTTTAAAATGTTCAAAGTGTGTAGTAAAAAAAAATATAAATGATGGAAAGTGAAAAAGGCCATTAAAACCTTACAGATCAAGTGAAGTTGTTGTCTTCATCAGTTGAGCAAGACTGGTCAGCTGTTGGGCAAGAAAAACAGACATTCTAAGAAATAACACATTCATTTCCTGCCACTCCACTGACAATGTATTCAGATAACAACAAACACATGAGAATACAAACATCAACACACACCAAAAACAAAACCTCTGTACACAGAGGCAACAAAGACACACCAGCCGTACCATGTTCATCTTGATGACCATGTTGGCCACTCCATCTTTAGAGGCAATGGCTGTGAGGTAGTTGAGCAACTGTAGTTTTGCCTTGTGGCCAGCTGCACCCTTGTCAGGTGCCTTGATGTAGTCCAGACAGGCTGACAGGTGGGCACGGGCCTCAACGGTTTTCATTTTCATCAGTTTGTCAGCTGTAGCAATAAAATCAATGTAGTGTGACTCTTGCTCAGAAAATACCTCTCAGTCTGTAAAGACAATCTATAGGTTATTCTTGTGTATTGTGAAATTTGTCATAAGAGAAAAAAATCAACAAGTAATTAGATAAAGCTACACCCATTTAATCGGTTAGTTCTCAAATTAATAAAAGATATGCTATATTTGCCTTAGTTTTATGGAATACAGTCAAATTTTCCTCCCTACCCTCTGCTTTGATCCGAGAAGCCCCTCGTTTGATCTTATGATATTCTCTTTCTATATTTTCATAGAACCAAGGAAATGAATTGACATGGCTTAAGTTAAGTACAACTGTATCTATCATAGGACTAGTGATGACATTCAAGCATTATTTGGTGAGAAGCTCAATGAATGAACAAATGAGAATGAAGTGACAGTTCACCTGAGTGAGCAGGGACAGGAAGGCCCTTACTTTCCCATTTCAACGGTGCAGGCTTCTGGATCTAGAGTAGAAAAACAATTAGCAATCAATAAAGTCAGTTTCAGCAATTCTAATGTACATTTCATCAATCAAAATACCTCATGTGTGGCCCCAGCTTGGACATGTTTTAAGGAATTGCATTTGTCCTTTTGGATGGTGATGTAAAGTCTGTGGCCACGTGTATGAGGGAGCTTCAGGCGTCAAACCTCTGCAGGTAAAAGAACCCAAGACACTTGTTGAGTCTCTGGCTAAAATCTTGAGCCATAGCAAAGCAGCATCGCACTACTGAATTGAACTGAATTTCTTTATTTCAGGTATATCACCCATAGAAAACAGCCGTACAACTACCAGCTACTAGAAAACGCATCATGCTTCATCTCAATTAAGGATGAAAAAAAGAAGAGGTGTGGAGTTTTGATGTTTTCTGTTGCAAGACTGTTTGGATTATTTGCATTCCCGTATATACTAGATATGAACAAAGAGAGCTTATTGGACAGAAAATTACATGTCCAACTAATACTTAAATGTACTCAAAAGACAGCAATTGGTACCTTTGGATTGTCTACTATAGGAGTTACAGTCCAGTCTGAGTCGTGATAGGCCAGCTCCAAAACCTCTTCGTTATCCTCACACTCGCTAGCCTTACGCGTAGACCGTGTCGTGTTGGACGTGGAAGACTCTCTACCCTTGTTCTTAATCTTGGCGTCTTTTGGCGTCTGGGGGCGTGCAGTGGCAGCCAACTTCTCCTGGGCCTCTTGGTCGATCATGGCAGACTTGTGAGTAGAACTGTAAAAATGTATTCATAGAACTTTTCCTAAACACATTGTACTCAGTCTGATGAAGGGTTCAATATAAATGATGAATGACTAGTTCTAACAACTCTGAACTCTACTTCCTGTCACTCTGACCTTTGGACCCTCACTTCTTGTCATTCTTATCAAAAGTGGTTGGATGCAGTAGGGCGTGAAATTTGAGGTACCTTAAGGTAAACACTCCTTCCTTTGCGTCTGGGGCATTCTGAGGAACAAGCAGCTCTCCTGTGTCATCTGCAAGATTTAAAAAAATTTGGAATTTGAGTTAGAACTTAAACCATGGGCGATAGGCCATCGAGTTTTTGTTGAAATCGCTGTTTTTTGGTTTGAACACCAAAGTGTGTACTTGGTCCACTGAAGAAGGAATCCCGATATTACCATACTGTTCTCTAATATAATACACGTACACGTCTAAGTACACGCAGTCCGTGCGACGAACAGCATCAGTTATTACTTCCGTGTTCTGGTCACAGCTCGCGCAAAGGCCGGCGGGAGTATAGTTAGTTCGAACGCGTTCGCGAACCAACTGTTCGAAACTGTAGAACCGTCAAGAGCTTACTTCGCTAACTTCATGAAAATGACAGGGTAGGAAAAGCTACCCGTGGACAGCGTTACCACTTGGGGTGGACAGCAATTTTGGTGACTTAGAACCACGTTCGACGGCGTTGCTTAGGGAAATAGGCTACTACCTACTAAATACGCGGCCCGACGTACTCAGTGAATGCGGCCTGACTAACGTAATCGTTACGACAAACGACACCCATTGCTTACATCAACAACACTCTGTATACTTTGGTAACTGTCTTTGCCATCTCTGTATTCAGTTTTCTTTTCACAGACTGTACCAATCACATGTTAGAGTGTAACAAATCTCTGGACCTCGCCGTGCCGAATAGTGGTTCCATTTTCGAACGTGGCGGGTAATCTGGGTCTTGCGTCTGATTGGTTATCAATGATGTCATTGCCGCACTGCTGGTAACGCTGTCCCAAGGAAATCAGACTTTTTAAAATGCCGCATATCTCCTTTAGAATTAGGTATTGTATCCTAAGAAATTCTGCATGGCTAGTAAGTAACCCCTGGATTATAAGTAGTATTAAGGTGTTTAATTTCATGACAGTTTTTCGCCGAAAATAAGGGTTTTTGAAACTGCATTTCCTACCTATCTATTCTTGTTCTTAACACTACCCAAAGCGTTCGGAAATCGCTGTTCGGCTCTCGGCAATCTTCGGGTGACTTTCGGCATCTGTTCGTATGGTTCCATGTTTGGAATAGACGGCGGATCGGGCGTTGTGGTTGTTACAGTTAGTGTACGATTCTCGGGAATCTTTCAGTGGATCAAGTACACTGGTAGTGCGGATCGGGCGTTGCAGTTGTAACAGTTAGTGTACGGTTCTCGGGAATCTTTCAGTGGATCGACTCGTACACAGTGCGTGTTAGAGTAAGCTCTCGGGAATCTTTCACTAGTAGGTGGAGTACATGGTCCGTGCGTTAGTCTACGATTCACCGAAATCTTTCCGTTTGTTGGTTCCTTAGCGGACCATCGGAGTTTATACATATACGGCACAGTAATGCCTATTTCAACAAAAACTCGATGGCCTACCGCCTATGCTTAAACCCGACATAGATATCAAAAGCTTTTTACTAGTTGTATAGATTGAGCTAGAACTTTGCTCCAACACAAAAAGTTGGCGCATCAAATTTTGGACTGTCCTACCTAAGTCTTCGTCAAAATTGATGACAATGTACATGTTATCGGAGTGATTGGTCAGTCAAAAATTTGACCCACCACCTTTTTGTGGTGACATTGGCCAGGTGGTACTTGTAGTACGAGTTTGACTGTGCAAGTACATGCTACTGAATGTATGTCTTACCCAGTTTTAAGGATGCTATCATGCTCTTCCTGGGAGAGCCTTCTTCACTCTTGCCCAGAGGAGACAACATGATGTTCCTGTGTCGTTGGAGGGACCCCTCTTCAGAGGTCTCCGTCTCATCTTCCTTCTCCCCGTCCTTATCGTCTGCGCCGTCTGTTCCTCTTAGGAACGCCCCCTGCCAGAAGGAATGGGATAGCAGGGCCTCCCAGTCTAGCCTGGAAGTGACAGACAAAATTTATTTCGACTGGATTTGATGCTGCGTTTTTATATACACGTATATGGTATTAAGCTAGTTTTGGGTAGCGCTTTAACTGATTATGCAATGTACTTGACTTTGTATTATCTACAAACCTACAGCGCAAAATACAAAATTATGGCACAGAAAGATGTAACATAATGCTTTTTACAGTTTAGCTTCTCCAAACCAGTACTTTTGAATAGTATATATACATTACGTGAATGTTAACTATAAGCACAGAAAAGCATTCAATGTTTCTGTTAGTAATTTATTACTATTTGTACCTAGTGTTTTTCTGTAAACAAATTTGAATGAACATGTAAAACTAGCTACATGTATATGGTCTCTGTCAAACAAGTAACAATACGCATACATGTACAACATTGTTACAAAATATACAGAAAATATTCAAAGAACAAGCAGGAAAATAAACCTTTCTTTAGGCTCCTTATTCAGCAGTCCAATCAACAAAGTGAGAAAGTCAGGGGAGGGTCTGATGATGCCGCGCACACGCGGGGTGGGGAAGTCCTTGTTGAGAATCTGGTCAGCGAGCTCCGTGAAGTTGTCGGCGAAAAACGGCGGATTCCCCGTGAAGAGCTCGTAGAGGAGACAGCCGAGAGACCAGAGGTCGCTCTGCATGGAGTGCCCATCTCCCTGGAGGATTTCTGGAGCCATGTAAACTGGAGAACCTGAGGAGAAATGATGTCATCAGAATTTGTTATTAATCACTCTGTACCAACAAAAATGGGCAACAACACAAATGGGCTCAACATACCAGTTGTTTATTTGCAATGCTGAGTCTGTATTCTCGTACCTTGCCAAATTATATTCTTTCGGGTATTTCAAGCCCTGAAAAACAGCTTGTTTGTTTGTTGCAGAACTGGTACTAGATCTCCTTTTGTATGTAGTAGTTGTGTTAGACCGGATTGAGAGGTTTGATCCACTCACAGCAAAAAGTCTAGTGGGTTCTTTAACATGCTGTAGTGGTGGCTCTATTCAAACAAGGAACCTCTGACTTTACCTTCCATCCAAGAGGATGTCAGTAACTGAAGCTAGGAAAACATTAAAAATTACACCGCACTTCTTCTTTTATCATCCTAATTGAGGTGTCGAAGCATGGCACTTGATAAAACGAGGCACAACCCTAGGGCCTGCTAGGAAACCCAGAACCTTCAGATTCTACGTCAAAAACCCTAATCACAAGACCACCTTGCCACCTACAACTAGAGTGTGAACTTAGATGATTGGCAAGTCATTGAGATTTACCCAGAGTTCTTCTCTTCTTGGGAGCATCACCCGAGCCGTCGCCATGGTCTGTGTCTGACTGTTCATACTCTGCTGACGTCTGTCGGAAAAACTCCTCCAAGTCTTCCTCCTCCACACGGGCCAGGCTGAAGTTACTCAGCTTCAACACTCCTGGTCCATCCAGCAGGATCTATGTTCATCAATCAATCAATTAATCAATCAATCAACCTCAATATGCAGGTTCATGGCTTGAACTGCACATGCGCAAGGTCAAAGATGAAGAGCCCTAACTTGTAAACAGTTCTCATTAAGACCATGCTTGATAACATGTCCAGACATGTTTGTTTATGTCTCAACTTTCAACTTTGACATATTTCCCACTATACATTACGCTGTGCATGAGCATTTCAAACGGTGAACCAGTTTATTGTTGGAGATGACTGGGACAGTTCATCAACTTTTCTAAAAAAGATAGAGGTCAAGATCAATTTGAAAGGTATTGGTATAGAAGGTTAGAGATGTGCATACCTTACGAGGGTTGAGGTCACAGAACAACACCCCCATTTCATGGATATGGTGCAGTCCTCTGATGACCTCCACCCCAAACTGCCTGATGACATCCTCCGGAAGACTGCCATCCTGAGCGAGCAGTGTTTCCAGCGAACCACCTGGAAAAGACAAGGCAATGTGAAATCTTTTGTGAATGCGATCACAGTCTTTTGATGCGAATCAATGAAGAAACATTAATCTATAACACCTGTTTAGAGCTATCTGCTAGTTGGGCAACCTTAGCTGTACATGTAACCACAAAAGTACCCACCCGTACAGAGCTCCACTACCAGCCACAGGTGGTTGCTGGTCTCATACCACTCATGGAAACGGACAATGTTGGCGTGGTCAATCTCATGGGTCAGACGGACCTGTCAGGAAAAATTAATAACAATTCTGTCTTGTAATAAGGCTGGAAAGTTATACTGTCTTGAAGGGTATTTGAGCCCTCCAATAATTATCATTTTTTAATATTTCTATTTACACAGGATGCACAGTACATCCATGCACAATTTTAAAACAACACTGTCAACAGATCCTTGTCTTTTCAAACTGACTGACAGAGAGTGTACATAGGATGCAATGCCCAGGTATAAATGGATTTCCCTATAATTCAATTGGTAGCAGCCTCACAGTTGAGCTCCTGGTTCCAATTAGATTGTAACTGGGAGACCCCGGTTTGAATCCAGGGAAGGGCATCCTGGTTGGAGCTGCATTTGTCTTTCCGAAGGGATGTAAAATGGGGGCCCTATGATCGAGGAGGTGCCTCAAGCATGTTAAAAGGTACTACAACAACCTCATTACTCAGATCGGTACCTACTGACCGTACTTCAGATGAATAATAATAAACTAAAAACTCCAGGAGCTGGAAATATGCGCATGCAATGGCAGCCAATTGCCACCTAGCCTGCTTTGACTTGTGTCAGGCGACACACGAGCACCTAAGTAGGACATACCACTGCACCTTTTATTTTCAACACAAAGATGTACTCACATGATTGGTGACCTCTGCCCTCTTGCTCTTGTCCACACAGTGAATGGCCAGGAAGTTGATGGTGCCCTTCCTCCTCCCCTTGTACACCACAGACTTGGTGCCCCGCCCAACCTCATCATACAGCACAAAGTTCTCCATGTGGTGGTAACGTTCTTACAGGAAACTTTTCAGGAACATGTTGCTGAGGTCCTGAAAGCAGAAAAGAAGGAAT
Source organism: Branchiostoma lanceolatum (assembly GCA_035149815.1). Taxonomy (NCBI): domain Eukaryota; kingdom Metazoa; phylum Chordata; class Leptocardii; order Amphioxiformes; family Branchiostomatidae; genus Branchiostoma; species Branchiostoma lanceolatum. The sequence continues at coordinate 6,649,892 of CM068880.1, forward strand.
ATCAATATGTGCAAGGATTTGGAGAAGGAAGGGACTAATGATGTCATGTCAGTTATCAAACCACATTGCACCAGTAGCTACTTGAAATTTGTGAAGGCATAATGCTTCATGATCACCTCATATTGAAAATGCAAAAGAAGATGTAGCCAAGGCAAAAAATTGTCAAAAGGGCATGGGTAAAGTGCAAACAAAAAAATCTTATGAACAGGAACATCCTGTCAACAGTCGTACCTAAGCCAAACATTTTTTCAAAAGGTTTTGCCATGTGTAGTCTAGTCAAGGAATAGTATGCAAAACTATTTCATTTGAACTTTATTTTCATTAATCTGCAAGAAAATATGATATTAAGATAATGACATCTTTATTCATATGATATTATCACACATTACCACATTTCTTATTTCGAATATTACAATGCAAAGACCAGTGTAGTGGATAGAACGGGAAAATGAATTCTTTCAACTACAAAAAATTACCTGACCACTTTTTGTGACTTTCATATTCACAAATGTAATTAAACAAAATAAAATAATAAAATAAATAAAAAATAAAAAATAAAACACAGCTAGACCATCATCTACATCTACATTTTTTTTAAATTTTCATAAACTACAAGTTTTTCTCTGACAAGAGCTAACGGTACACTTTGAACACCTGTTATTCATAAGACACCTGTTCCATCAAAACAACAGTGCCCCCCTCCCCAACACAAACTCCTCTCAGATTTTGCTTTAAAACGGCGTTGCAAAGAACTTTTAAGTATCAAGACCTTAAAAATAACATCTGTAATCGACTTATATAGCAGAAACCACTGACAAAATATCACCTACTTGTATTTTGAGGGAAAAATCGCTGCAGACGGTAGAAAGTCACCTATCAACAGAAACATTCAAAATGGCCGCCTGAAAAACGCAATTTAGACGATTCTAACCTGCAACCTATCGAAGGGGGTAACTATGTCAGATACTTCTTTGATGATTAAAACCTTCAGGATCTAAACAGAATTTGCTAACCGCTAATATTATCTAATATATTACTGTACGTTACAGTTGTAGAATATTTCTTTTTTATTGTATTCTTTATGAATATTTCGTTATGGAATACCTGAACTCCCCTGCACTTGGAACTGGTCCAAGTGATGTCAGATGAGGTCACCTGATCAAGCAGCTGAACATGGTGGACGTCCCGCGGACGGAAGTCAGCATTTTCGGGGCCAGAAACTTGACGAAAACTTCAGAAACCAAGCCAAGAAACAAGTGAGTAAACCTGTTGTGGTAAAATTATATCTAGGGGCATGATTCCCCCAAATTTCTAGTCAATCGGTGTTATATTTGCGGAGAAATTCAAGAAAATGTGAAGAAAAGGTGACCGCTACTTCGTACTTCGTGTGACCGCTAGTGTGGTGTGGTTGCCGGTGCCTTTGTTGGAAAAGGGCGGTATGGCCAGGCCTTTCGCTTTCTAAATTGGAAACAGGAAAAACAACTTTGGATCCTGTTTATACCAACATAGATAGGCCTATAAATGTTAACGATCACACCCTTTGTTGTTGTTTATTAGATAATGTTACCACGACATGTCGTCATCATTATAATCTGCCGCCCTTAATTAGATTATCGAGAAATTGATAATTTGCTTATGACTATTAACTGGGACGTTTGGTAATCGCATGTTTAGCCCAAACATGTATACCAACAGTCATACCATACGTGGTACAGTGTCAGTTCACACATAAATATTTTATATATATCATATATGGCTGTTGGGATTTGAACTCTGGCGAGAAGCCAAAATTAAGGGGGCATATTTTTCTCATGGGACTGGTATGGTATTACTATCAAATCTAATTACAATTTCATACCAAGAGTCTAAATGCTTTTGATTTTTCCAATGTCATTAGTAATAGTTACCACGAATTTTTTAAATTTTTTTCCAACCTCAATTTTTATCCCAAAAGAGAAGAGTAACAAAAATTAGATCTTTTACAGTAGTAACTTAATTTGTTTACACTGTGCCAGGGAAAACAATAAACAACCATTGTGGTTGATAAACAAACTCAAGCAAATATGTTCTTTTCCTTAGACAAAGCGTTAGCTGTTGGCAATGTTTATTATTAGTTTTACTGTATATGTTATGATTAATTTTCACAGTTTGAAAATATTGATTGGTTGATAAACTAATTGATTGACAGATTGGTTGGTTGGTTGATAGATTAAGTTATGAAATTGCAAAGCATCTTCAGGAAATGCTAACTAAGAAGTACTGTGGTATGTAAGAGTAACCTACATGTATTCTAAAACCTTAAATCCTCTTAAACTTTAAAGCAGATAAATACATGGCTTATAGGATGACTGTTGAGGATTCCTTAGCTTCCATTGCATACCCTGGCGGACATTTTTTCGTCTACGCACGTCTTCTGATAAGCCAGCAATCAAATCTGCTAGCAATCAGAAAACGATTATAGCTATCAGAAAAGCTGTGCGTAGTTGGAAAAAATCGTTTTGTACAGTCTGCAATATGATTTTTGCTAAGGATTCTCCTTCTGCAAATGCCATCTTATATTCCCCAATACTCTATAGCTACACTCCAATCTACTCCCAAGCTCTCATCCTATTACTGTATCCACTTTAAGCCCTAGTAACTCATTAGAAGATGAGATTGATCAGATAAAGGTGGAAGACAGAATCAGGAAAGGCTGTGCATAGCTTTGAAAGCCGTGCTATGTAAAACTGAGATGGTATCACTGGGTTAATGTGTCTGACTCTTCTGTATGTTTATGGGTATCGCATATATAGTAGTCCAGCTGTTAGTGTTAAGGTTGTCGGGCTAAAGGTAAAGCAGTTATCCTTGGGCTTTCTCAAGCTTTTAATTTTTCACTCATTGTTTGGGAGGTCATGTTGTTGATTTTTATTGTTAAATCTGTCATTTAAAGCTTAGGAAAATACAGTTGCATCAATTTCATGTCATGGAGTTCAAATTTTTTTGGAGGATGGGGTGGAATTTTTGTCTGTCACAGCAAGCAATTTTCGGGACAGAGGGACGGAATGGAAACAGGCCCGAGTCATCCTCAACTGAGGTGAAGCATGATGCTTTTTCAAGTAGCTAGTATCTTCTAGCAATGCAGCTTCAATACGGCTCGCATTTTAAGCCAAGCACGCTGGGTCACCCCTACTCTTCTCGATAAGTGTATTGGGTTCTCTTATGTGGAGAGGTTTAGAAATTTGATGCCACCGGCTTTACGTCACCATCCAAAATGACGAATGCAATCCCTTACCAGTCATGTCCAAGCTGTAAAAAATTGTACATTTTGCATCATTTCTACGTATACCCTGTGCAGGATGATTTCTGGTTTGTCCCTCCGTTATGCAAGTCTCATGCTGCACTATCTCGTGTTATACATTTTGTGCATAACAACCTTAATGCCCTTTGACGTCAGTGCTGCCACTACCTCAACAGTATGCCATCATTCTGCCAATGTGAGTTAACCGTGATACTCACACCATTCATGATTTTTTAGCAACAGAAGCTACAGTGAAACCTGTGCGAGCAACCACCTCTTCTTGAACCACCTGGCCAATGTGGCCACCTTTTGGTGATCCTCTAGATAATTTTTCCCATTGACTCAAGCATTAAGAACCCTTTCTATAGTGACCACCAGTCCTCATAGACCAGGTTTAATCGGTCCGGACGTCCGCATAGTGGTCTTGGTCAATTTTGACTGAATTTTAGAACACTTTAAAGTTTTGTTGAAAATCCTCTTAGTCTAGGTGTCATACTTGATCCTGAGGAACCGGCAAAAACTATGCACTTTGTGGGTGTGTAGTCTAATAACTAAGGGTGTTGCTGCTTCATATTATAATCAGCTGAACATTCCACCTGTGAGTTTTCAGGTATTTTGAGCCCAAAGGTCATCTACTGTATGTAAATGACCTTGGCCCAGGCAGGCCTTGGTTCACAAAACATGTACAAAAGACCCCAAAAGGAACCATATGATGATACGTCCTTTCCTAAAACTTGTCACCGAACAGGAATATCCTTTTTCTTGTTCATATACAAGCCAATAACAGGAATATTGTTTTACATGCCCCTGTATTAGCTATCATTTGTTGCCTATAAACTTTTGTATCCCTGTAGCTAAACACGTCATTGTTTGGTGCTTACCGCTATTGTGCTGTTTGTTTACATTAGCATCAATGGTACGTTTAAGGTCGTTTATTTTCCTCCTTTATTGTAAGAAAGCGTCTGCAAGTGAAGTTAGTTCTACTTTGGATCCAAAGCTAATCATTCAGTCACTTGACAACGTTTTCCATGGTCTTTTTTTTACATTTTGGAGTGCAAAATTCTATTCATACTGGTAAACATTATGCATGAAAATTCAAGCTGCTCTTTCCCTTCATTTAAGGTGTCATTTAAGGTGTCATTTATAATATTCAAACATACATGTACTAATAATCTTGATTTCTGTATGTAACGTTATATAATGTGATGATACTTGCGTAAGTTCTTATTGATTTTCATAACTTCAATTTTGTATATCTTTACATGAATGTTACTCGCATTCAACCCACTTTGTTTTTTTTTCCAATACACAAAAGTTGCTCTGGTGTAAAAGATACACACAGCCACCACCTGCCAGTTTCATGAATAATTCATATTTCATTATGGACTTCATAACACCAGACATGAAGGACTACATAACAGGAGTTATGATGTCATATGACTAAAAGGCCATACATGTCTATATGTAGTAAAAACAGTTAAAAGGTCTCTGGGCTCAAGAGATAAGAGCCAAATGGTCTGTCTGGTTATTGATATCTCATTTGTGCAGTTCTGAAGGTCAAATCGTGAAATTATTACATCACCATAAAATTGGACAGGTTTGTGTAATACTAGTTGAATGCCTAAAATATTCTTGAATGTCGATTTAGAAAAATTACATATTGTACATATTTATCACTTGATAAAGTATTGGAAGCTAACATTGGTCTCAGAAAATCTCAAGCAGTCTACAGTAAAACATTTATCAGCCTGAGAAGACCACTCAGGGGACCGATAAAATCTGGTCTATGTGGACAGGTGGTCACTTGAGACACGATTCTTAAAAGTGGTCACATTGACCAGGTAGCTAGGCTAGTCTTATGTAGAGATGGTCTGTTTATACAAGTTTGACTGTATATAAATGGCCAGGTGGACCTTTTGTAAAGGTGGTTACTAGTAGTACAGGTTTGACTGTAGCTGTATCCACTGTTGAGATAGTCAAGTTTCAACGCAGACAAAAGCCAGGAAAGCCCTAAGTAGATGCCCTAGGGGGATTTGCTTAATCTCCGTAACCTGTTCTGTTCTGTTCAAATAAAGGAGTCTGCATGACACACCTACCCATGTTACACACTGTCACCTATTATTAGCAGGTCACTGGTAAATTAAGGCATAATTATACTGCCTGTGTAGTGGAGAAGGACAATTTCGTCAGTGCTTTTAGATAATTGTGTTGTATACTGTATTATCTCAAATTACAGCACACAGTTAATTATAGTATAGAACCTAAGTGAATTAGTCCTTTGTTATTGCTACTTGTATCATGGCTATCCTATGAAGAAACTGTAAAATTTAGCTAAGAATTATATGCTTTGGTAATGGCAGGTATGCTTTTATTAGAGAAAATACAGTAGTTGGCCTCTTTATGTAAGAGATGTCCCAAGGGAATGAACTGTGCACGTCGTCACATTCAAATTAGATTGGAATTACGGTATGATTCTTTAGATGTAATAGAAAATCTTGTGACTAGCACATTGTAAACCATTATGATATTGATTTTGCATTATCAATAACTCAATATGTAATGTCCAAGTCATTGACCTCTTCTTTTGCAACGAAATGTGTGTTTTTTACACTTTGTCACATGATTTTCTCATAAACTATATGGACAAACATACATGTGTAGGATACATGTACAGTCAAACCTGTATTAGCGGTCACCTTTGCATAGCGGCCACCTGCCCATAGTGGTCACGTTTTGCCGGTCCCTTGGATTTGTCCCATTGACATAAGCATTAAGAATTAGGCTATAACGGCCACCTGTCCAACGCGGTCGCGGCCAGACGACTTTCGGTCCCGCGAGTACAGCAACACTGCCGATAACGGTCACGGCGCGCCGGTAGAAGCCGCATCGCCACCGCACGCCGGGTTCAAAATCTTCATTTTTTCACGCAGTTATCAAATTTATGTGGACTCAACTGGATAGGATAATGATAAAGAAAACCAGAATGTTTTATCTTTGTTAGAAAATCCATGGATTGACGCGAAGTCAAGTATAATTTTCTTCACATGGCTTGCGTTTGTACATCGTGGCAAAATTGACCATTTCTGTGCATTTCGACTGGACAAATATTACGGCAGCTTTTTGGAAAATACAACCCGCACATGAACCTGATGCGGTAGGTTCACGAAATGATTGAATGTCGGCCCTATTTCCGTTTTCCCCGGGAATTCATCCAAAATTGTGCTCAGAACGTGTTGCGCGTGATTTTCAAAATGGCGCTGATGGGTAGCAGCGTAAAGGTCAACGGAAGACACCACTGTTACGGAGGTATAATGTGCTAAATTTATTTTGTTGCCAAGTATAACTGAGGATGATTACTTTACCAAAAGTTTCAAAATAAATATGAGTAACATTAATATGATGTAAAATTTGGGCTATTGCGATTTTCTGAAAAGGAAAAAGCCATGAAAAGAGCGATGTTTCTTCTGAGTACCCTATTAGCATGATGGTAGAAGCGAGAAGCGAACCATCACAATCACAATGTTAACAGACTATGGGAAACTGTCGCCACGATTTTATGATTGAAAACGGTCGAAAACGAACAGTAAGTGGCAACTGAGCAACATGTATTTTGTTCTTAACTAACTAGGTGGCATTTTGCTGCGAAGTACTTTGTTTCATATGATTAAAACTCGTTGGTGACGCGTGTGCCGGCAGCGAAGCAGTCGCGAAGGATCTTGAGTAGAGCAAGGAGGTTTAATGAGTAGAGTATAGCGATGCTGGTCTGTTCAGACATGAAGCACGAGCAAGCCATGGGTTTTGGAGTTGGCAGATACAATCATTCTTTTTTCAAGCCAATAATAGAAGTAAAAGAACAACAATCGAACTTCTAAAATGTGACTTACCTATGCAATGTTTACATGTGTACTGTACGGTGAATAAATGTATCTCAGTTGGTACTGAAAACATGTGTCACTCGAGGTCAATTAATTGACCTTTTCTCCATAGCGGCCACCTGTCCATAACGGCCAGTTTTCGCCAGTCCCTTGAGTGACCGCTATAGACAGGTTTGACTGTACTGACAAAATTCTGAATACAGAAAACTGTATATAAGCCTCACAAGGAATAATCTATGCTGTTGTTTTGAATATTTGATGCCACCTTTTCTAGGTAGTGGCATTTGGGCATAATGGTTAAAGTGTCTGGCCCGGGATCGAGGTCCTGGCTTCAATCCCCTTACATATCCCGAATCAGGGATGTTGTGCCCTTGGGAAAGGCACTTAAGTTAACACAAATTTCCTCAAGTGAAAATGAGTACCTAGCTTTGGTTAGGGACGTCCCTTGGCTAGGACATTAAGTACTAGTGGAGGTCCAGTATTTGAGGAGAGACACACCCCATCACAAAGATCCCACCAATTATCGAAAAGAGTAGGGGTCCTTCCCGGTGTGAGTATGAGGATCAAACTTTACACTACAGTCTAATCTGTAATGGACATACATGTACAGTCAAACCTGTCTATAGCGGTCACTCAAGGGACTGGCCAAAACTGGCCGCTAAGAACAGGTGGCCGCTATGGAGAAAATGTCGATTAATTGACCACGAGTGACACATGTTTTCAGTACCCACTGAGATACATTTATTCACCGTACAGTACACATGTAAACAGGTAAGGCACATTTTAGAAGTTCGATTGTTGTTCTTTTACTCCTAGTTAGTTAAGAACAAAATGTTGCTCAGTTGTCACTTACTGTTCGTTTTCGACCGTTTTCAAACATAAAATCGTGGCGACAATTTTCCTTCGTCTCCCGCGTGGCTTGTGTTGATCAACATCTACCATTATGCTAATAGGGTACTCAGAAGAAGGTCGCTCTTTTGAGGGCTTTTTGTCTTTTCAGAAAATTGCAACAGCCCAAATTTTACATCATAGTAGTATTATCCACATTCATTTTGAAGCTTTTGGTTTAGTAATTATCCTCAGTGATACTTTGCAGCAAAATAAATTTAGTATATTATACCTCCGTAACAGTGGTGTCTTCCGTTGACCTTTATGCTGCTACCTATCCAGTTTGTATCAGCGCCATTTTGAGAATTGCGCGAAACACGTTTTGAGCACAATTTGAATGAATTCCCGGTGAAAACGGAAATTGGGCCGGCATTCAAACATTTCACGAACTTACCGCATCAGGTACATGTGTGGGTTGTATTTTCCAAAAGGCTGCCGTAATATTTGTCCAGTCGAAATGCACAGAAATTGTCAATCAAAGTTTACCACGATGTACAAACGCAAGCCATGTGAAGAAAACTATACTTGACTTCGCGTCAAACCATGGATTTTCTAACAAAGATAAAACATTCTGGTTTTCTTTATTATGATCCTATCCAGTTGAGGCCGCATAAATTTGATAACTGCGTGAAAAAATGAAGATTTTGAACCCGGCGTGCGGTGGCGATGCGGCTTCTACCGGCGCGCCGTGACCGTTATCGGCAGTGTTACTGTACTCGCGGGGCCGAAAATCGTCTGGCCGCGACCGCGTTGGACAGGTGGCCGCTATAGCCTAATTCTTAATGCTTATGTCAATGGGAAAAATCCAAGGGACCGACAAAAAGTGACCACTATGGGCAGGTGGCCGCTATGCAAAGGTGACCGCTAATACAGGTTTGACTGTACTAAAATCTAGGTGCTTGATCCCAGCTAAGGGCCTAGTAGCTGAACAAGAACAAGAATGTGCTAAACTGTTTTTGAAACTAACATTTTTCTTACTGCTATACTACCAGAAAAATGAATACATGTAGTATTTACAGTATGACAGGAGAATTTGGCCCCCCTCCCCACTCCGTCCCCAGTCCTACATCCCAAATATGTCACAGAGAACTGCTGACATACCAGCACATACCATAGCCTCTCAGGCACTGGGCTGTTTAGAAACAAACTAATGCTTTTTGTATTTATGAACCCTCAAAACAAACACTATGTTCTTAAATAAAGTCATAGTTAAGAATTAATCGATGTAGAATTTTTGTCCTTGACATGCTGCCAATATTTTAAATTTTAACCTTCTCCCTGCTGCTTGATAGTAATCCCCATACCAAATACAGATGTTTTTTGCCAGATGGCTACCTTAGCATTCTGAGGGTTAAGAAATTCTGTTACAGAAAATGTTTTGTAGGAATTTGGCTGTACTTATGCCTTGTTTTTCTACATCACGATATGGTAAAAAGAAAAGGACATAAATATAGACCAAAAGCAAGACATTTTTTTAATCAAACTTTTCAGAGCTGTTCAAACTTCAGAGCTGTTCAAACTTTAAACAAATTGCTCGGGAGCCCAAATCTAAACCAATTTTTCATGCCGTCAAAAGCTGTCTGCTTCCACAAAATCAAGACCACAGCATATCCAGGGCAAAATATTCAAAACGCACAAGGTAGGCTGCAGTACCAAGAAAAGCCGCCAGGAGACCCATGATTGACATTGACCTTCTTCTTCCAAGACCTACCCACCTACCAAATATCATCACAATCCATCTACATTTGTATATCTATAATCCTTTTTACATTATTGCTGGCAAAATATCAAGAAATACAAACAAACAATTGCAAACAAACAGAGTGAGACAGACCAAAAACATAACATTCATTTTCATGAAGGAAATAGAACTGATATGACCTCCATATACACGGTTTTTCAGTTTTTAGAACACAAACTGAAATGACAGATTGTTTTGGCCCATGGCTACACTTTAATAGCTTTGCCCTGTCCGTGCCCTTTCCCTTTATGACTTTGATGTTAATGTCATATGATAGCTTTGTTTAACCATAAACTATGTTTCCCCCTTAGGCACTGGAGATCAAATTCCTTTACATCACAGCCACACATGAACTATTTATCCTAGAGCAAAATGTATGGTGACTCTATAGCAGGCTGTATAGTAAACTGACATGTAGCATTAAAGGCCCCTATAATTTTCATCACTTGTCATCTTTTTGCTGTTAATTAGGGAGGTTTTATTTTTGATGTGCCTGTATGTTCATGTTTTGGCATACATTGGCCAGAAGCTATGTATGGATTGTGATCATGATATTTGGTATGTGGGTACTGGTTATATGTTACAGTACCTTCATTAACATTAATCTGCTGGTTTACATAAATCTGCCAGTTTGAAAAACACCCTGCAGGCATGCACTGTTTACATTTAGATTTACAGGAGTGCATTATAATGATGTACCCTGGCGGAATTATGTTAGTAGATGTTAGCTAGGTTTCGTTTTTGGTGTGTCTGTGTGTTTGTGTTTTGGCACATTGACCAGAAGCTATGAATGGATTGTGATGATACTTGGTATGTGGGTACTGGGTATAGGTCTTACTTTACTTGTATGTTATCTGCCATTTATAAGGAAGCAGCTTTGAGGATTTCCGTAAGTCCTATATTATCTTGCAATGGAGGATTCATAAAATGTCTGGATTAGTAATACATGTATTATCAATTTTTTCCTCCAAATCTATTTCTGAAAATAATTATTCCTTGATTCCTTAAGAGGGTTCTACACTGTGACTGCTAATGACAACTGTAACCGTACAAATTAAATACACAATCATAATTATTATACCGAAGTGACTGCATTTCCAGAAAGGTTGGCCATTTTTCTGACCTCTCTGCCCTTGTCCCTTTGTCATAATTTCCACGATTGTATGGACATACCTCTCCTTTTCAGATGAATAAATCATTTTCCTATGCTGTTATAGGTGGTTTCATAACCTATACTGGTGTTACAATATTCCTTAACCTTCAGCGTGCTAAGGTAGTTTTTTGGTTCCAAATTTGTATTGGTTACGGCATTAGTCAGCAGTGAGAAGGTTATGTGGCATTCAAACTTTCACTAAATTAAATAACTGCTACAAATTGGCATGACATTTCTCAGTTAGAAATTTAAATTGACCCTCTCCCTCACTCTGCATACATCTGTGACCAATGGAGAATGGGGTGCCAAATGGCAGTGTTTTAAGGAGCATAGCTTGACCAGTGCCATTGCATTATACATGGAGGACTTGAATTCTACCAGTCTGTGAATGGTCGTATAGCCTAGGTCAGTTGTATAGATTTATTACAGTTATGCAGATTGAAGAAATCGTAGCCATTCAGGAAGTAACAAAATTACAAATCATGTCTTTTCCTTTATCATTTTATCAGTTCTTTAGATCTATGTGGCGTCAGTGTATGGTAAGTTATCCGACTGCTTTGCAGTAGGGATCAATTACGGTGGATCCGAGGTTCCATCCTAGGATTGCATTCGTCATTTTGGATGGTGACATATGCGTTCCAGTGTATGAGGGAACTTCAAGTATAAACCTCAAGTGTTAAAGTCTCAAACCTTTGCATGGAAAAGAACCCAACACACTTTCTAGTATCAAAAAGTTACTGGGAGTGACCCGGTGTGCTTGCTGCTTGGCTACAAATATGAGCTGTAGCAAAGCACTTCTAGCTGCTTGGAAAGGCATCATGCTTCACCTTAATTGAAGATGACAAAAGAAGAAGATAACGATCTATCTCTTTGTCTCTTTTATCCAGGGCTTTGCTGTCATAGAAAACCTCCTTTCAAATGCGTATTCCATCTAATCATGGGCATCTTGTACGTAATCCAATAAATACTGCCTGTGCGACAACGTCTGGTAATTAGTGTGATAATTATGTCCTAATTAATGCAGCAGTCAGTGTAATGTACGAGGGAAAGGCTTACCAGGAGAATAGGGGGCTGGGTAGGACAGTGTAGGAAAATAATGTAAATCATTGGCGATATTAAACTGGTGCAATGGCCTAGTGATAAAGAGTGTTCGCCTTGTACTCAGTAAGTCATGAGTTAGATACCCTGCATTAAATCATAATAAAATGGTTTATACTGCTTTCTCTGCTTATAGCACTCAGTATTTGGGAAAGAGTATTGTAGTTAAACATACACACACCATTTGATTCTGTCTCAATGTATGCACAACAGAAATTGATCATGAACCGTTGAGGTCAAAGAATTCGAAAAACCTCAATTCTGTGTCCCAATAACGTGTACGCCCTTTCTAAATACAGTCATCCTAATGCCATGTCTGCACATTGTCCATGTGTTGGTGACAAGAAAATGTCATTTTGCATCCGTAACACTTCCTCTTCCGAACTACATCACATCTTGAGGAAACCAAAACCTCTTGGCTAGCCACATTTATGTAAGAAGGACAGCTGGCCTTTGATCTTGTCGTCATTCATCAAGTCTTTATAGTAGTGTCATCTGCTGTCATACCAGAGGTCCTCGGTTCTATTCCTAGCACCATAGATGCTGTATTTTACAGTTTCAGTATGTGTATTTAGTTTTTGCATATTAGATGCTGTTTGTAGAAAACAATTATTATAGTGGTTTATCTAAAGAAAGGAAAAAAATTCTACTGGATTAAGGAATTTTCAAACGAACAATGAAACCAAAGCTGATACTACAGAGTCAAGATAGTAGTGATAGGGTTACTACGATACATTTAAGGGTGTGGAAGGGGTTACGAGGCTGTGGGTTCTAAGAAAGGTTTGAGGAAAAATTTCTGAATCTAAGATAGATTTAACTCCAAGTTTACGTAAAGGTTCCTATGATTAAACCTCTTGGAAATACATTTCAAAAATTCATCGTTATATGTCAGACTATAGATTTTCTGTCAGGTTTTTGATTTTTACAAATCCCCTTTTGCAGCCTCGGTCTCCTGTTTATTTTTAGTTTACATCGGTGACAAATGATATGATTTAAAGCAAGTAAATATATTTGACACCCTCTCTGAATAGATGGCCCGGTAGTGATTCGAGGACAGTCACTTGTCAGTTTGGCTTTTAAGATTGTTTAGTCTCTGTCAAATCTTCCTTTCATCAATACTACTGGTAGTAGTTCTAAGCATTTCTTCTTAAGTTGTTATCCATCCACTTAAAGCTGTGTTCGAAAATCTTCAAAGCGTTCGGTCATTTTGAGGGGTATCTTTTCTTGTAGGATTGATACCGAAGTTATCGTCGCGTTCAGATACGTTTTCGCCAGTTTGGATTTACAACTTTTGATCTTGGCATCGATGATGGCTGGAAATAGGGACCTGTGACAAATCGGTTTGAGGTAACTGTTTTTTTTGTGGTACTCATGTTTCTGTGGATTTGAATAAGTTGTGGTATCTATGTGTGTATAGTTAGTACGGTACAAATCACACTTTACCAAGAAATATTGTGGTAACTACTGGTAGTTAGAATTAGGAGTGAAATGAAATACTAGTTAGAGTGACAGGGTGGTATATACAGATTTTATAACAGATTCAGAAGTAACACTGTCAGGTAATTTTACATACACAGTTTTTCTTGTTTAGTCAGTTATAGATTGAGCTTTAAACGATTTAGATGTGAATTTAACGTAGCAATAACAAATCACAATGTAGGAATATAGAATAGGAAGGAACGTTATATAAAAAGAAGAAAAACTGTAGGAAAAAGAAAAAATATTAAAAGATTTTCTTATCTCCGGGTCTATTAAATGTTGATCTTTACCCAAGGCCTGTACGCAAATTATAAATTTCATTTTCATAACCCTGTTACTGTGTTAGAAAACAAGTTTACCAACCAATTGACCAATCTTTTCACAAATGTGGTTAATCTCCATGTATCAGCCAAACCAACAAACAATAAACAAACTGTTAGTAGGTAATGAATTTAACCTCCCTGACAGAATCAATGAAACTGTTAGTACACGATAGTGTGTTTTAACCTCCCTGTTGCCTCCCCTATAATTTTGGTGCCAAAAGATTGCTTCAGCAGGGAGAAGGTTAATTGCAGATGTCCCTAAGTGCCCCGTATGATCACCTGTTGATTGGATTTGTACAACTTGAAGTCTTGATGACACATTGTACTAAACTGAAGTTACGACAGGTCATACAAGGACATTGGATGAAATATGACATTTTCTAATCTACATCTAACCAATCACAAGGAGATTACTTTCAGACGAAACGTAGACCAAACATACTCTTGTGAACGTGTTGAATTTGAACATGAACTTGTTATGTTTGAAGTAGGGTTAAGTGGCAGCTGTGTCGCTCGAAATTTCTCGGTCATGTGACGCGCGGTCGTCTCACATAGCCTCAACAACATACTTCTGCCGACCTAGTGTCATGTGATCGGGACGCTTTGGGCATCAAAGCCGACATTTGACCGTAAATGAACCAAAGTGTTGTGACTCCGAAAAATGATCTGTATTTCATGCACTTGGAGACATTTTCAGATTTTTTTTGGATGGGCTGTGTTATATTTGTATTTATTCAATAAGGTACATGTATACAACGTCATATATTTTCTTAACTCTTTAAGTGGGCTGTATGTGACTACTGTCACTCCCTTCAAAGCTCCTTATTACCCAATTGAATGTACAGACTCTATTACCATGTTGATATTCCAGTTCAGCATTTTTCTTTTTTGAAGTAGACGTTTGGCACCCAATTCTCTAATGGTTACAGATTTAGGCAACAGGGAGAAGGTTAAACATGGCAAAACAGAGGTGTATATGCTGATTGCTTTTTCATTTTAATTCACAGATTTTAATCGGTGTGTCTGTGCGTGTGTGTTTATATTTCTGTATATTTGTGGTCAGCATAATCTAAGACAGTTATGGATGGTTATGATATTTGGTATGTGGGTAGGCATAGAGAAGACAACAGTCGATCATTGGACTCCGCCAGATTATTGGACTCCTGGCGGTTTTCCTTGGTGCGGCAGCAGAACTGTTGATTTGTGTATCTTTTGTCCTGGACATGCTGTGGTCTTGATTTTTTGTTAGCAGAGATATTTGATGTCAGCTAAAAGTGGTGTAGGTTCGGTCCCCCTTGCAGCTCAGTCTGGAAATGCAGGGGCATTTTTGTTAAAATCTTTCAAAGAAGATAACTGAAGAAAAACACTGATCTTTCTATAGTAAGTTCAAAAAGCTATAGAATGTTGCTAAGAGAAGTCAGAAATGTTCCTCCTTTGTGACCTTTCTAGTGGTGTTTTCCACTTATCGTTCCATCATAAGACCATCTAAGGCCCTAATGCCGTAATGGGCCAGCACCTCCATTAAGGGCCCATCAGGGATCAAGGAGGCTTCTTAGGTGCCATTTTTGCGCTAAGACGTCTTTGCAGCGAGAGGGAAAATCTTTATCTCTTTGGCTTTATTACCGTCATGATTCTTGTCTTATTTCGAGAAACATTACATTTGTACGTTGTGTGTTTGTAAAGATGGTGTCACAATGTCAGCGACCTTTGGCCAAATTCGTTGATGGTGATAAGGTTGCCAAATTTCAAAATCGCCAGGGAGTCTAGTACATTTTTCCCTTGTTAGTGTTACACTGAACAGTGTCACCTGCTAGCATGCTGAAAAAGCTGATCCCTAAAAAAAGTGCAGTGATTGAGAGGACACAGGCCATGTTACTGCCGAAAATGTCATTTATAGCTTGCAGACTCATCGGGCAAGCTATTTCTCTGCTGTGTGAAGCCGGCTTGAATGATTTACTATGAAAGTAAAATAGAAGGCGAAAATTAAAGTCAAGAAGTGTATGATAGCAACTTAGAGACTGGGAATTTCAGTCAAAGGTATAGGATTGATTTTGACATGCTTGTAATATCTGCAATTTGAAAAATCATTGTTAGGGTCCAAAAGGTAGCGACCGTTTTTTCTTTTGCGATTTTACTTGTTCTCGGTCAGATCACTCACATGATGGAGGGTCTGCATGGGGGAATCTTGGCAATGCTTAGCGGTAAATTTAAGGGGGATGGCAATGCTCAATGCTATTTCATGAGGGTCGGCAAAGGTGATTCAAGGGTAAATTGACCTTGGGAACAAGTTCATTGGATTGTTCCATTGTATTCATGGGGGGCAGTGTCTGGCAAACTTTTCTCTGGGGACTCAAATGGACATTGTGACCATTCCGCAATCTGGCATTTGATATATTTCGTGACGCGAACAAGTTAATGCTTAATGCTGAATTTAGGATAACAAATAAGAAGTTGTCACCTAGAATCACCAATTACCCTTCACGAATACTTTACCAACAACACTTGATTAAAGTGGGCCAGCTTTGGTACCGTTAACGGTTAATTGAAAAAAGCTTGATATGCCTCACGAAAAAAGGCATGTACACCCTCATGATGGTTTCTTTTAACCTTTAAAGCTCTGAAGTAGCCCTTTGGTGCCCAATTCCATATTATTATTTACAAGTAGTGTAAGACCAGACATTCAGTCTCCACTACATGTACTTTTACATGTTTGAACAGCCCCCAACATGCTTCTCACGTATATGCAAAGCGATAAAGTTTTCAAATCTAATTACATTTTCCCAGAGGAAGCCATCTTCAATACTTCCACTTGCAGGATGAAGATTGTGTGAGGATGCAAGAGATGATCAGATAATGTCATTGAAGAAACTGTCAATTGATTCACTCCCAAAATTGAACATTTCCGTAACCAAGGTCACACAATGACCTCTAACGAATGAGTGAAAATTGCATTAATCCAAGGAACTCTACAAACTCTTGTAGCATTAGGCCAAAAAATTCTTCATGGTGAATACCAAATGACCAGTTGTACTCAAGAGTAGTTTTAGAAACCATGATCTAGATTAGTAAATACTGTCAATATATGTTTTTTTTTTTCTATGCTTAGCACCATACCTTAGCTTAGCAGCTGACCCATATGTTACTTCATTGCTACTTTAATTTGTTCTTGTAGGCCTGCATATACTGATGGGAGTCAGAAATGAACAGTCTGTACTATACTACTGTACAATGAAAGTTTTTTCCCCCTTGTGAGAGATAGCAAAAGAAAATGCCCTTTGGACGTGCGCACAGTGTACATGCTGGTTGGCACGTAGTACACACCGAGACCTAATTACAAAACACATGACTTTGTGTACACTCAAAACCGTCTCAGGGATTGATGAAACATTGATCAAGACACCAAGGACGTCTACTAGATATAGGATCTTACGTTATCTGCAAAATTGCCAGTCATTATGCATGTATGTGAAATGGTGGATATCTACAACAACAACTGTGCCCACGGGTAAGATTGCATAATCACTTTGACATTGCGACATCGACGGTGTACACTGTTACGCATTGTTTGATTTGTGTGTTAATGTGTTTACTCGTGCCGGTTTCTGGCGGTCATTTCTTTATTTCTCCTGATAATCGTTCTACAGCACACATGGCTGAGATATGTAGTAAAAATGATGGATTTTATAGTTTTTATAGAAGATTTAATCAGGTGGTTTTATGACAATTATAGGTGAGTGTATTGTTTATTACTTTATAATAGCTGTAGTGTATTTTCATATTGTAGTATGAGAAAATATTATACAGTATATTTTGGAGCTGAATCAGTGATAAGTGAGTTATACTTATAGTTGTGCCCCCCTCCCCATCCCACAACCAGAGCGAGCCAAGGACAAAATCATGGACATGCTTGCATAGAAATCCTTGTATACATGAATGGTTCAATGCAAAAATTGACAAAGGTATTCTTATAATTTCTATGTATGATAGAAACTTATTTCTGTCACAAATTGAATCGGAGATCTTTTTGTTGTGTCTTATATTATAGCATCTGTACATGCAAATGTGTAAGTATATATTAAGGGTGCACATATGTAAGTGTGGTAAATGGTAATTAAGATCATACGAACTGTGATCAAATTCGGACAAAAGGTCACTTTGATCGCCTTAAAAGCCTTAACTTAAGTGTTAGTTAACGGATGATTGTGATTCCCTTGGTGAATGTTGTAAATGAGTCTGAAGGATTTGTATGATACATGAAATCATTTTCTTATAGATTTGTAGAAAAAGTAATGTATGATACTACAATAAAACATTCAAATTTAAAACTCAACATTTAAAAATAAGGCCAAATCCTCAACACTGTTTACCTGACTAAATGGTTGAATTTTCACAAAACATATTGAGTGTTCACTGAATGTTTAAAGTTGCTTCCATATTACCTGTAGCACTAACTGTGACTAAGTGCTGGGGTAAGGAAAACTAATGGTTGGACAAAAGTACCACCTAGCACGTCAATGTAGTACTGCAGATGTGTGAATTGCAAGCTACATCCCTGTACATGTGAATCGTGATATTGATGAAGTGTGAATTACCTGGTCACACAAGCCATGGTGTTGTGTAAGGTATCCCCCATTTATGTAAGCTGGTCTTGTGATGAATTTTTGATGAGCTTTATGGTATGTATATTTTGAATTTCAACTTTCATACTTGTTCATGGTTCTGCCGTACATGTATATGTGTTCATGATATTGATAGAATTTGATGCCATGAATCACATGTACATGAGATCTTTGTAGGCAATCATATGTAATCCATGTTCCTTTTTATGTGATACTAGTATTTATTACATTTTATGGATATATAATAAGAGAGGCAGAATGTTTCAATACCGTAGCATCTACAAATGTTGTGCCACAATATATTTTGATATTCATCTAAATGTTTGTCAGAGTATAAAGTTATACATGTATTGCAGGTGACTTCATTTTATCATAATTTAGAAACTTCTTCTTGGTATGATGTTCAAAAACATTAGATAAATGTCACCTTGTGGATGAAGGTTTATAAAAATGATGCCTGTTGTTATATCACACAAGACAAGTACATGCAGCAATGCCCTCTGTTGACAGTAATAAAAACTGCAGGGCCAATCATCATGAATAACAGGACGTTAGGTCAAAGGTCCCAGAATAGGTTATCTCATTTCCTGTCTATTGCCTAATAGTAATATGAAAGTCAGTGAGGAAAATGTATTTGACAGAAATAGCAAGAGTTTCGTACAAATAAAACAAGAGATTCAGGAAAACTAGAAATATCTCACGGGGGTATGACATCTTTGACTTTTTCTTCCTGATGTTACGACAATCCGACAACTCCGAAAGCAAGCTCTTTTCTTAACAAACTCTTTTTTCTTCTTTGTTCCATCTTTTCAGTCATTAGACGGATAAGTTGAACACGACAGCCAACCGGCAACCACAGCATCAACTGGCTCCCCCGCGATGCACTGTTATGCCCATGATGTAACAACAATCTAAGAAGTCCTACATTGTAGCTCTTTTGTCAACAAACTGTTTTTTCTTTGTTTTGTCTCTAGTCATTAGACGGATAAGTTGAACACGACAGCCAACCGGCAACCACGGCTTCTGCTCGCTCCCCGGCTGTGACGCGGTTCTCCCGCGCTGCACCGTGCGGTCGCAGTCGTCAAGCTGGCCACCGATGAGCTGTACGACTACTCCCCTGGGCAGCTCGCTGATTCGTCTCCGAGCAGCGCCAGCCGTGATGATTCGATGAAGGAACTGCGAGACGCAAGTTGCCTTACAGGTGAGCACTGGACACAGGTGTACTGAAATTACGAAATGAAATGAAACAAAATTTTGTTCCATTTCATAACAGTATAGCGCTGGACGCTGGGGTAGATTTGAATTTTGTACCTTGACACCAGGAAGGTCATGTTTTGGTAGTGTTGGTTTGTGGTTTGCTGATTCGTCTCCGAGCAGATCCAGCCGTGATGATTCGATGAAGGAACTGCGAGACGCATGTTGCCTTACAGGTGAGCACTGGTAGATTTGAATACTTTACCTTAGCATGAAAGTTCATCTGTGTTGGTAGAATTCTTTATTAACAAGACTAAACTTTTCGTCCAACCCTGTAAGAGAAATTGGGACTTACCCCAAATTTTCGGTTGACTCCATCAACCCTGTTCACGGAATGACCCGGCTACTGCAATGTGACGTCCAAGAGGAGTAAAGGAGGCAATCTACATCAGAGCCCACAGACCCATCTTGAACAGAGACGGGGGGAGACACAAGTTACAGTATCTGTCACGTATGACCCGCTACTGCGATCACGTGTCGCTGACATCACATTGCAGTAGCCGGGTCATTCCGTGAACAGGGTTGATGGAGTCAACAGAAAATTTGGGGTAAGTCCCAATTTCTCTTACAGTGTTGGACGAAAAGTTTAGTCTTGTTAGTATTGAATACTCTACCTTTAGATTTGCAAAGAAGGTTATGTTTCGGTAGTCTTGAGTTACGTTTGATGCAGTGAGCAGCTCTGTAATAGAATTGAACGAAATGCTACATTCCTTCTTATGCATAATATGAGCTATTGCACAATCATAATATCATTATGTTGCAAGAACCACCATTAAGGTTTATCATGTTTCTTGCATCAAATCATCATCAAACAGAAAGTGAAAGATGTGGCGTCAAAACGACCCCCTCGCAAAAGAAAGGAACCAATTTGAACCCCATTAATTTCTTTCAAATATCTACCATTATATTACATACCAAAAAGCACTATTAACGGTATATCATGTTTCTTGCATCAAATCATAATCAAACAGAAAGTGAAAGATGTATCAGCATTCTATATAGAGTCAAAACGACACCCACATAAAAGAAAGGAACCAATTTGAACACCATTCATTTTCTTCAAATTTATGAGCCCCGAGGTGAACACAAACAGGGATTCCAATTCAACCCTCTCCCCCCGTTATTCCCTATGACGTCAATGCGGAACGTAAACCGCAATTTCGTATTCCCGCTGCACCCTGCAGCTAGGACTTAGATTAAGGAAAGCCAGACTGGCTTCTTAAGGTAATCAAACTGCAGTTTATTCGGCGACGTCTTGTGAAAAATTGAACAGCTTTAAGGGTTTACAATGTAGATTGGTTCATGAATACAGGTAGAGCTATGTTGGTATAGAGGCCTGGAATACTGTGTTAGGTCTTATCTGTGTTATGAGAGAGAGGGAGAGAGGGGAGAGGTCTGGAGGGAGAGAGAGAAAAAGAGATGGGAGAGAAGAATAGAGGGAAGGCGGGAGAGAGAGGGGAGAGAGAGGGACAGAGGAAGAAAGAGAAAGAGAGAAAGAAAGATCTAACAGTAAGAGATAATGTCATATTCAATTCATGGTAGAAAAACACGCTAAGCGTTATGTTACACAAAGCTGCGTTACACAATAATCAATTGAGGTTTTTGAAAATGAGCTAGAATAGCAAAGCCATATTTCAAGATATCAAACACGTTAAGAGCATTTAGTTCAGATGAATTAAAAATAGTCCACCATGATTTTTTAAAAGATCAGAGAAATAAGTATGAATAAAATCATTATGATCTTGACTATACTAATAGCTACTATTGGCTAATAGATGGAATGTCAGATTCAAGACCAATAATATAAAGGTAACGTTGTAATTTGGTTTTGCTGACATTCTACTTTATCTTATGTCCCAAAGATTTATCAGACTGTTCCCAACAAATTTTAGATTAGGTGAACCAGTACTAGTGCACCTTTTGCCAAAAATGAAATTCGAACCCACCTCTATGCCATATGCATGCTGATACACACAGACTCACACACACAATGACAGTAATGTGTACTTCATGGTTTAATCAATACAGCAAGTGTTTCGCCCTTGAGTCTTAAGTACATTTTATCTGTAACCTTGTCCCTTCTGTTGTCAAGAAGTAATTATTATTGCAGATGTGACTTTTGCCCCTGTGAGGTTTTAACGGTCAGACATTTCAACAGCATGTCCAGATTAATATGATGGAGTGAGGCCAAACAAATTTGAGTCGTTGGATAACATTGCAGTGATTTTTTGCCTTTTCCCTAGACAGGGCCCTACTCTGTTAAATACAGGTAGATATATTGGCAACGATATACACATACTGCTGAAAGAAGAACATTTAGTTCGAAGATGTCATACCTCTGTGAACAATTTAGACTTTCTCTTAATCCGTGTTCATTAATTATGCAAATAAGGTTTTGATGGACATAACTTGTGTCCATTGGTCAATTCTTGTCATGTGACTAGCATATATGGAAAATATATAACTGGGAAGACATAGACAAACAGACGGACAAAAAAAATTATACCTCCCTGTGAATTAGTAGGCACTTTCGTTGACCCTGTGACCTGAAATGTCTGTCAGCTGTTACACATGGTTGATAAATTAGTAATTCTGGGAACTTCACTTCTTGTCAGTCTAGCATCTCTGACCTTACTTCCTGCCTCTCTGCAGTGAAGCAGCTAGCATATGGAAATGCATACATAATACAGAAACACAAACACATAAAAAACAATACCTCTGTTCACGATGTTAAAATAATGATGCCTGGGCTAGTTGCTAGAAACTGAAATATAACAGTAAGTTGATGTGATTTTTAGCCATTTGAAAAATCAAGGAGCTTTGTAATGCAGGAACACAGAATTATTTTAAGCTATGATTGTATGATTTCCGAAGATCTAAAGCAAAAAGCACCAACATACATTGTTACATTGTTACAATGTATGTTGGTGCTTTTTGCTTTAGATCTTCGGAAATCATACATACTTAGTAATGTAAGGAAACAAGGCTAGCACTTACCAGCCAGATTTGGGTCTTCCTTTGTAAGATGCCCACCATAGTATCAAGACCTTATAGTTATACACATTACCCTGAGATGTTTAATGGGTAAGTGCTATCTAGCTCGAAAAAGAAAGAAGCAGCCCATATTATCCCTGCAAAAGCTTTTACTTGCTGTCAGTTTGTGGATAATCACAATACTCAGGGATTTGGAGGAGAGTGGGGCTTAGTGATACGTAAATATTGCATGTCCTCACATGCATAATTTTATGGACTACAACTGTGTACGTCATGAACCCACTGTTTCAACCTCCATCAAGTAGACCCACTGGTCATGGAGGTCTATATTGTTACCTTCAATATCATTATTAACTGAAAACATAAGTCAAATTATATACCAAGAAATTTAGATATGATCCGAATCTGATTCAAGCATGATTGTTTGTTTTTGTGAAAAATGACATTCTCCAGACTCCTTACAAAGATTCGATATTATGGGACATGACCAATGGGTAAAAAAGCACTTTGATTTGATCTAGCACAGAATTCCTTCATTTTTTTCAGAGGATATTGAACAGAAAAAATTACTTTTAAGGTATACAAAAGTTGGAACTGTATGAAATAGAATGATTATCATGAGGTTCTTAATATCACTCATATTGTTGACCAAAAGACAGAAGCATGTTGCAATAATTGTAAGCCTTTAAGATTTATAAAGGCAGCAAAAATCAAACATCAGAATGATCCGTCAATGAAGGTTAGACATCCAGGTAGAACTATATTTACTTTCTAATACAAAATAAATCAAGCAACTAAATTCTCTATAAAGTCACACATTCAGATAGCATCCACTATGATCTATCAGTGACTGAAAATAAGTCTGAAGACAAGTACTAAATCTGTATATAAATGAGTAGATTGCTATACCATTGAACAAATAAATAAAGCTGAATTGTTCAGTTGCATTACTTATACTTATTAGTATTGTATTATGAATACCAATACTGGAATAGCTTGTAGAGCCATCAAAAGCATTGTAACCCACCAAACCGTTGACAAACATCCTTGTGAATCGTCCTATAAGAGACGACAAACAAGAGACATGTTTAAGCACGCCCCACGACCTCGATGTTAGGACAGACATATCCCAGCAGCCCCTGGGGCACCCCTGGCACCAGATACATCACGGAGTCGTCCCATTAGGGTGTATAATGTGTTTGCTGGTGCAATTCAGACGCAGAATTGCGTGGCACAAAGAAAATGGGATGCTCGCGGGGGCTTGCACAACATCCCGTTAACACGGCGCTTACGTAGCCATCACGTGGAGTGATTAATAACAGCAAATGGTGACGGGCTCGGTTCGTATTCGGTCTCGGAGAGGTGGGGCAAAGCGTTATTTCAAAATTTCATAACATACGCGTGCAAAAAATGGGGTTGTGATACCGTGAATGCAAGACCTGGAAATAGAAGAGTGGCCGTTTGAGGTTGAAGCTGTGGGAAAAAAACGATTGTATACATTGGAGGAGATAGTGGAGTGGCCATTCGAAGGTAGGACAAATAACACGCTAAATGTTCCCTCTGCACGTGATGAATTGATTGTCAATATGTGGTGTTTATATTAGGGCCCTACACATGTGTAACAATCAGTATAATGATGTCGGGATATTTTTCAAGTTTATGGCGGAAAAATAACCATAATCTACAGGATTTTCAGAAAAAATATGCCAGAAATTGGTGGATTTCTGAAGATGCATCATTGTGTGCATTGATGCTTGCATCATGTAGTGCCCAGATCTTGTGACATATTTCAAGTTTATGAGGGGAAAGAGAACCATATTGGTAGGATTTTTAGAAAATACATGCCAGAAATAAGTTGATTTCTATAGAATCTGATGCATACTCGTGTGCTTTGATATCGATGCTTGTATCATGTATATAGTACCCAGATGTCATGATATTAGATGCAGCTATCAGAAATCAGGACATGCTTGGATTCTAATAAATCACGTTTAGGAACAATAAAATTCTACATGCATATTTAAAATCAGGTTCCTCTGTAAGCCGACAATGTGTATAAAACACATGGCTGAACAAATACTGAATATAACAGCCAATATGTCGGCAATCTATTGTGGTAACTGACAGTCAAACGTGTATGATATTTTACGAGCATGGTAGCCTTTAAAAATGCATTTTTCAAAAAGTATATAATACCAGAGAACATAACAGCATCTGTTAGCTCTATTATTACATGATATGTCTAACATGTCTGTCCGCAATACTAGTACATTTCCGTATGAAATATAATGGTTTTTCCATATGTATCTAAAATGAGAAGGAGTATTTATGGTAAAATTATGTACAAAAGAATTTATAATGAGTCTGGCAAAATTGTTATGGTGTGGAGCAGAAATATCTACGAAATACATTATACTGGCAGGAATGATTGAGAAGAATTGCCTTTGTTTGTAACATGATACCAGGAATTTACAATGCAAAATATTTCCATTTTGCAGGGCATATATTTTCCTTTTGTAATTGTCTGCTGTAGTGGCAAGACTTCATCTTTTGTAACAATATACACTGTCAGTTTATTATTCATTTTTGACAGTATGTAGAATTTTGGAGATATTCTACCAATTGCAGACACAACAACCAAATTTGCCAATTTTGTTGATACATGGTTTATTGTTTTTTTATCAACAAACTGGTAAGGTTTCATTTCAGCAAAACATGTTTAACACTTATCATTTTTTGCAAAAACCTTCCCAGTAAATACAAAGAGGACTATGTTTATCATGTTGACATTATTTCATTCTCACGAATTTGCAATGTTTATTGCCTATGAAAAATGGCATAACAGATTGCAACTAAAATCACTACCAGTAGATAATTCAATTATATCCCAGCTAGACACCTCAGCAAGCTACTCACACCCACTATCTCATTATCACTCATTTATCATTCATGCTACTATCTTACTCAGCTTTAACCCTCAGCACACTGAAGTAGCCGTTTGGCACCCAGTTCCCTGTTGGTTACAGAGTTAGGCAGCAGGGAGAAGGTTAGAAATGGCCACAGACACATTTAGTACAGCAACACAAACATAATTTTCTTCAGTTTATGAGGTGGTTTCGCTGTGATTCATGCATGCCCTTTCATGTAGACATTAAGTTGTCTGGATATGGAATCTTCTTATTTTTCTTCATTAGAGTCATGATTCAGCACCAAGGACAGGTACAATACACAACAGTAAGTAATGGATAAAAAAGAAAACAGAAGAATTGCCATTGACAGAATAATGTCTTTGGTAGGCAATCTTGTATAATGGTGTCACTAGAAATATTGTAGTTATGGAATCCTCTTGTTTTTATTCATTATTAGATACATGATCCAGCACCAAGGACAGGCACAATACAACAGTAACTAATGGATAAAAGAAAACAGAAGAATTGCTGTTGCCAAAATATTGTCTTTGGCAGCCATGTTTTTCAATGATGGTATTGTTGCAACATATATTGTAGATATGAAATATTTGTTTGAATTGTAAATTATACACCTTCAAATATCAGCTTTCCACACATAGATTTCATTGGTGTGTTATTCTAAATGTGAATTTGCCATGATAATTGATAACATTCCCTTTCATGTAGACATAAAGCTGTTGTCTAGATGTGGAATATTCTTATTTTTCTTCATTAGATAAGTGATTCAGCACCAAGGACATACTGCAACAGTAACTAATGGGTAAAATAGAACAGAAGAATTGCTTTTGTCAAAATAATGTCTTTGAAAGCCAATCTCATTTTGATAATGATGTTACAGGACATTTTGCAGATCTGAAATATTTGTTTGAATTGTAAATTATACACCTTCAAATATCAGCTTTCACCAGATATATTATATATAGGCATGTTATACCAAACGCGAATCTTACCATTAATAACATTACCAGTTTCAACGTTGGCATGTGGAAAGATGTTGTTGATAAGTTAGTGTCCTGTTTGTAATTTTCATAAATTAGATGTAATTTGATAAATTAGTTCAATTAGTCATGGTCTAGTTGCCTCTGCCACTGTTATACAAAACTGCAATTTGGTTTTTAGAATTGTTGTTTCAAGAATAGGAATAAGAAATAAAGAATGAGATCATTGCGACTTAAACACAAAACATGTGGCTATCTGTCCTTTCCATATTTTGATTCCGAAGCTGCAATTCATTTCTATCAAATACCAAGAGCCAAAATGCCAGACGGTTATACAAGCAATGTAATTAAAAATGCAATTACTCTCTGGTCATCTCCCTTCTCCACATAAATGTCAGAGATCATACAAACCCCCTGTGGCGGTCTCATTCAAACCAGCAGACAGTGACTGATATGTTTTGTCAGTAATGCACAGTATAGTATTATGAAGGTAAATCATTAAAATGTTTAACAGTGTATTTCCTTACCTATTTTTGGACCAAACAGACAAAATGTCTAGTTGTCTTTTCAATAACTCCTTGAAGCTTAGATTTGTATATATCAGCAAAGGATCATGACTAGCAGCCAGTTTTTTTGTTACGCTAAACATTATTTACAAAACTAATAATGGTCCTTTAAAATTGATTTCTTCAACTGTTGTGGTTTTTTAGTCTTATGTACGTAAAACATTATGAACCAGGGAAGCTGCTAGGGGGCCCAATATGACCGTTACT
Source organism: Branchiostoma lanceolatum (assembly GCA_035149815.1). Classification (NCBI taxonomy): domain Eukaryota; kingdom Metazoa; phylum Chordata; class Leptocardii; order Amphioxiformes; family Branchiostomatidae; genus Branchiostoma; species Branchiostoma lanceolatum. The sequence continues at coordinate 6,677,273 of CM068880.1, forward strand.
CTCTTCCCAAGACCTACCAAATGTCATCACAATCCATCCATAGCTTCTTGAGTCGTGCTGGCCAAAATTTGTGGAACACACACACAAACAATACCTCTGTTTACAGAGGCAACTAGATATACCACATGCTGTCCAATAGCAATCTGTGTTACCTCTGGCGAATCACAATGCATGTACCATATTGATGACTAGGGGGAACATATAAGGCTTACATCATGATCAGGGGACCCAATCTTAAGTGCCTGACCTTGAGTGATATTGATTAAATCAGTTCCTTTAAGGGCTTTTACGTACATCTGGTCGCACCGGTAGTAAAGTTTGATTATCGGAGGGATCCGGTGTTTTGGCTGCTGGCAAAGTATTGAACCATAGCCTCAAAATACAAAGGGTTGGTCGTTGATATTCTTTATTGCCTCTGTGTGTGGAGATTTTGTTTTCGATAAGTCTGGATGCTTGTGTAGTTGTATGTTCAATCTTATATATTTCAATACGCTGTACAGACAGAGAGATGTCAGTACTAGTAGACTGGGAGGAAGTGAGTAGGAAGATGATATCACTGCAAAGATCAGAGTTGCTGTAATGACAGGAAGTAGAGTTCAGAGGTGGTGGAACTAGTTGACAGACATTCCAGGTCTGATAGAATCTGATCTATGTGGACACTGAAAAAGGGATTCTTAATTGCTTGTGTCAATGGGGAAAATTATCGAAGGGACCACCTAAAGGTACTTGTGCTAATTCGAGCCCTTAACCATTGAGAAAGGCACACACAAGGCAAAACTAGTCTGGATGTGGGCTTGAATAAAGTTCTAAACGTGAGATATGCAGCTACAGCGTCTTTTCTGAAGATGTGGCATGAGTTTGTACAGTTGACTTGAGGTTGTCCACTACTATTTGCCTACAGACCACCAAAACGTCCTTATGTAGAGGTTGTCACTTGAACAGGTTTCACTGTAGTATGATGTGAAGGTTTATGTCGAGGAAGCTGAAAGGAAGAGCACTCAGTGATGAAAATCAATACACTGTCACTGAGAGTGTTTTCAGATATACATAAGTCTACTGAGCTTGGACTGTTAACAGAAAAGACTTGCCTGTCAGTGGCAGTCATTTCAGCAATAGGCAGACTAAATGGGAGATTACCTTATTGATCGAGGCCTCTCCATTTAGTGTAGGCATAATAGGCAGCGAGCCAGTGAGTTAGGAGAGTGCGTCAAACCAGCGAAATGTGACCGGTCCCAGTTAGGGCTGCCTACCTCACCAGGGTTCCCGGCGCAAAAAAACAGGAGCTCAGTTTACCAGTGCTTTAGGAAAATAGACTTACATTCAGGTGTATAATTACTTATTTTGTCACTTAAAACATGAAACTCGACATGGCATTTATCCTAATATACATGTGAATGATAAACTTGTTCATAGTTTAAACTGCACATGTCCAGTGCGATGCATTATGATGTTTTTAAAGCCAAGGTCCCTAAGACATAAACAAAGCACCTCTGGACATGGTATCAAGCATGGTCAGACAAGAACTGTTTACAAGTTAGGGGTCTTCACCTTTGACCTCGCTCATGTGCAGTTCAAACCATGAACTGGCTTATTGTTGAAGAAACTTTCTCATTTCAATTTTGGTTTTTGAAAATGACATTGAGCTGAGATTAATTGGCAGGAAAATTATTTTTCTTTACATTCTTTGTTTACTTCTATTTAATTGCAGAGAAAAGCAGAATGGCTGACCGAAAAGGTGCCAAAGACAAAGATGGTAACAAAAAGACATGATTTGAGTGTATTTCAAGTAGCTCTGGGAAAAGGTGGATTTGTAAATTGTAGGAGAGGTGTTAGAGAGATGCAGCTCTTCTTAGAAGTGTTTCTCTCTTCTTGTAGAACTTTTCTGCCCTATAGGGAAGGGTGCTGGAATTTCTGTAACCTTTACTTTAACTTGACTGTAGACTTTCTTTTCAGGCAATAAGGAAGACATTGTGTCTTCTGGAAAATCTATAATTGTAAATCGTGAAACTTTCAGGGTGGTTTTATTTTTGTGTTTTTGTGACTCAACCCTTCTGCCCCCCTCCCCCTTTCCAGACCTCTGCTATAGCCCTGAGATAGAGATCATCGGCTTGGTCTAGTTCTGAGAACCACCTAGTAATGAAATTACTAATTAGTGTAGATTTGTTTGTGCCCATTTCATCGTAATATTGTTTGATTCCGATTAATGACTCAGCCATTCTGCCCCCCTCCCCTTTCCAGACCTCTGCAATAGCCCCGATCTACCCGAGGTAGAGATCATCAGCTTGATCCAAGAGGAGATCCCGCGCTACAAGCTCCGCGCCGACACTGTCTTCGGCTACGAGAACAAGGACTGGCTGGAGAGTCCCGCTCTCCCGCCGGACACGCCCGTCGACCTCTCGCCCGAACAGGCGGAGGAAACGCTCAAATACTTTGGTGAGTTCTGATTTGTTTTTGTTTTTATGTGTGAACATGCTGTTTTCAAGTCTACTCTCAGACTGTTGCACACTTACTGGTACCAAATTATGGCCAGATACACAAGCTTAGTTGTTTGAATCTGTAATGAATCTTCACAGCTTTCCGTGGTTTGGAGAAATGCAGTAACTGTTTTATTCTATTGTGAATTCCCTGCATCTACTTATGTTTATGATACATTGCGTTGATCAGTGTGTGCTTACATGTAGTACCCTACAACTAGGCTACATGTTCATGTAGTACTACATTATGACTACTATGTACATGGAAAAGCTGCCAGTCAGCAGAGCCACCTATCATAAAGTAAAGGAACTGCAGGACTGCACTCAATAATCTCAGTCTACTGGGTACCTGTTTTCAAGAGATATTCCGTTCACTACAGTTTACATCTTGTAGTGCACAAATTGGAATTTGACAGACCTCCATACAATATAAAGTCTTGATGACAAAGCTGTGGATATAATGGCTAAACGATGTTCTCTCTGTGATTGCAATGACTGTTCTTCACACTACATTCACTTGACTTGAATGTATGAAACAGACAACATACCTGTAACAATAGAATCTTCTATCTATGGCTGATCATGACAAGTCATTGTTCTACTAATGGGGTCCACAATATGTGCTACATACTGTGATAAATTCTGTCGAAATTCAGTCAGACTGTTCCTTGATAAAGTTGACCACAACAAATGCTTAGTGATCAAACGAAAGTTAACAGAACGTCAGACTAACAATGATTTTAGTCAACTGTTGTTGTCATTACGAATCCTGGTGTTTTGATATGCCTGTTTATGTTTACAAGGTTCAAAACCATAGAGACCCACAAAGTTTGTCATTCATTTGGAACATTTCATGTCAGTTTTAACATCAAATTTTCAGTTCTATCTTGAGATTTCACAATGACGTTGATAAAATGGTTGATTGAATTTGTAAGGAACAGACACACTTTGCTGTCTATGTATGGCTTCTTTAACATGCAAATTACATTATTCCAAAAAAACTGGAAAGACCAGTCATCCTCCTTAAGGAAAAGGCTTCTCAGTGAATGACTCATAATCAAGTAGTGTCAGACTTCAGACAGGCTGTGAATAGGAAGTCACAGTGATGTCATGTTGATGATATCCTGGGATGGGGAGGGCTGCTCTGAAGACAGCATGGCACAGAGTCAGGTTTCAGGTACAGTACCTGTGGTTGGTTTGGTTTTAGGACAACCGATAAAATGACCATTCAGGGGACCAATGAAATCTGGTCTACTTGGACAGGTGGTCTAATAGACAGGATTCTTGATTCAATGCTTGTGTCAATGGGAAAAATTGTCTAAGGGATCACCGAAGGAAAACCTCCATTCTCCTTCTATGGTAGAATTACGCCAAAAATAGTTACTCAAGCAACTGGATATAATTTTGAAAGTTTCAAAATTATATTCAGTTGCTTGAGTAACTATTTTTGGTGTATCTTGCTACCTGGATGTCTAACCTACATCAACGTATGGTAGAATTAACTTCTTATAAAGTCCTCACAAAAATAGTTAAATTTACAGTAATAAAGTAGTTTTTGTGGACACTTAAAAATAAGCTGTAGATGTATTAGAGCTTATTAGATTGACCAGTCCAATACACATACATGTACATACAGTGAGTGTGGCTACCAATATGCAAATTTGCTTGACACTTCTACTAGGGGTAAAAGATTATGACACTGTGCATGTGAGTGCCCATTGACTGCTATGAGGGAACGTCCCTAATTATATACCAGAAGCTAGGTACTCATTTTCACCTGAGTCGAGTGATGAAATAGGTGTAAAATGCCTTTCCTAAGGGCACAACGTTGGGGCCTGCTAAGGATTGAAACCCAGAACTTTTATAACAAACCTGACCGCAAGACCACCTTACTTATACATAAAAGGCATCCTTTGAACGTGACATAGTTTGCTGTTTGTACAAATGTAGTGCACCGCCCTAACTAAATACCACATTAATAAGTAACCATGGTCATGTACAATGTTGTGCATTGTGCATGTTACACGTTGTATGCTAACACTTCTATTTTCACCTTGAGTTCAAAAGGGCAGGGCTAGCCGAAAAATACCCTTTGTTGCCAGCTGCGCCTGCCAAAAGTAGGCTGGGTTTACACACAAGTCAAATCGGGGCTGTGTGTGAGGAGCTTTGGGCTGCTCAAGTGGAGTTTTCCTACTGGAAAATGCTACTTGAGTGGCCGAGGGTTCTCCTTGCACAGTCCTGAGTCCACTCAAAAATGTGTGTAAATATATTGGGCCAGAGTCCTAACCTCTGCCAGGGCAACAAGAATTTCTCCCCAGGAGATTTGCAAACTTCAAGTTTGCAGTTTGAAGGAAGCTTCTTGCAGATGGCTTACCAAAAATGTTTATATCAAGATACAAGAATCATCAAAAAGAATCTTAAAATTTATTGGGGATTTTTCCATTTTTAAGGCCAAAGCTTATTTATCTTTCTTTGCATTTGCTCATAGAATCTGTAGAATTGAATGTCTCTGGGTTTTTTTATCATCATCAGTAGCATGAAGGCCAGTGTAACAGGCCAAACTGTACCCTTCCAACCAGGCCTAGGGGTACCTTCTGCCCTGTTACACTGGCACAGGTGAACCAAAGGCCACGGAAAACTGAGACATGCGGTCACGTTCAAACGCAGTCTTTTATCCATGTTGTCTCGATGAAGGAGGTATTTGTTTTTCAGCTGCCAGAACTTGGAGGGACATTTTATGGTTGCTACTTACACTGCTGACAACGGCAACTTTTATACTTTGTACAGTATATATACACAAAGAGTTTAGGTTAGACTTTGTTATGTCACGCTAAATATATATGTCGTGTGACTTGCACTGAGCCGACTCTGTGGCGCCAAGTTTTGTGTTAATAATGAATCGTTAAGTGTTGGAAATATAACAGTGACTCATGATGTAACAAACTGGTGCAGGGGTAAGAGTGCGGCCTTGCACTTGAAAGGTCGTAGGTTCAAACCCCGAATATGTAGTATCAAAGACTTGAAAAATGGTACATACTGCTTTCTCGCTTTTCACTCAGCACTTATGAGAAAGAGAATAATGGAACTTACACCACTAACAGTGGACTAGTCCCCTACTATGGGGCCCAAGGGCTATAGAAATGGAGATGGGCACTGTCCCTATGCACCGAAAGATGTCGAAAGGATTTTAACTCACTATATATATATTATAAGTATTGTAAACCATTCTTTCTTTGTTTTCAAAATGAACGTAAAAAACCTACATCTCAATAGATAACAGTCAATAAAACTTTTTGCTTGAAGAGAAGTTGAAAGAAAAAAAAAAACATTTTAGGTGTGGGATGCGAGAAGTTTTCCAGACTGAAGTTTCTTTTTTTGATACTTAATACCAAAATAGTTTTGAAGTTGTTTTTCACGAGCGCCGTAGTTGCCCCTGATTAAGAACTTCTGTTGCCATTCACATAGTCCATTGTCAAAGTGCTGAAGTTATACATTATCCATCGTTTTACACCCGCTGCCATAGATTAAAAAGTGTTCCATTGTTGCTAATGACACTATTTACATACTCATATCCCAAAGAAGGATACAGCTACTTTTGACTTTGGCCAGTGCGTGACTTGCAACTTCAATGGAACGTACCATTTTTTTCCAAACCACATTAAAAAACAATATTTTAACTCCTTTCCTTAAAAATTGCTGTTGCAATAGTGAAACGCAACTAATATTTTTCATTGCTGACTCTAAAGTCGTTTTTTTAGGATTTTAAAGAGTTAAGATGATAAAAGTCTGTAACCCAATGCACCCCGTGAGTGAACCGTTATTGGTACGGTCCGTATCGCTCGTGACTACATGTGCGCTCAGTGCTTTAGAACCGCCCTTGTGTCCCTCAGAAACGGGCAACGAAAGCTTGCGTGCCTCGAGTCTAGATTTGCTGACTAAGACTGACTGAAACTTCGAGGCTCATTTGTTTTCAGTCTAGTCCGTGGTTAGTAAGGAAAATGTAAACTCCAACAACCAACGAGCTTTCCTTATTTTTCTTTTTTGTTTTTGCTTTGAATACGCCAAATTTTCAATTCAATTCTGCAGTTGTAGCTTGGATGCAACTTTCATGGCCCAAAATTTTTTGAAGTTGCTTTTTCCGAAATTTCATTGGATCGTCCATATTAAGTGACCGCGATGATGACCACGGTAAACGGGATTTCCCTTGAGGAAAGGGACTTCCAACTCGAGGTTAACGTACCAGGCAGCGGGTACTTTGAGCTCCGAGCCGTTCACTTCGATAACAGCACATGCGACTTGGACCTCGATGATACAGACAGTGGGTTTTCGTGTAAGTTTATTCCTCTACAACTTTTCTGGTTTGATACTGTAGGTTATGTAATGCTTCTATTATACGTAATGTTTCAAATATCAATCAACTTCGGCTAATGATTGTACTAGTATTTCTTTTCAAATTTTGTATAATGTGACATTCCTGTGGTATTAGCACTTTGAAGTTTAGGTAAAATCAGTCAGATTTAGGCTTTTTTTTCACGTCGAAAATTCTTTACTTGATCAGTTTTCCACTTGATATTCCAAACCTTTTTTTAGCTCACATTCTGTATTTGGTTCATGTATAAGACAGCTAATTGTGTCCTGGACAACCTTTTTTAAAGAAAGGTTTTAGCAGCCTTGCTAGCAATCTAACAGTTGGGTCAAAAATAGGTTTTGTAAAGTCATACTTTTCAACCAACATTTTGTTTATGTTCTGCTATAAATCCATACAATGTGATTACTTTGTAATTGTGACTCTCGTTTGCAAGATTTCTGTGATTGGTCTAAATTTCTTGATTATGCATAATTGTCATGGACTTGTCTCAAGCTCCTTGTCCTGAAAAAATTATTTTAAAATATTCTATTCTTCAACTTTTCAAATACTGCACAGCATTGCCCACTACTTGTATGTGAAATGTATATCCCACCCATACGTTTGCCACCCCATATTTGAGTCAGATTCTGATAGATTCTATGTTCAAAAGCAATACGTACAAAGTAGGTTTGTCAGTAAGAACTTTCGTGACCAAACTACTTTTAAGCTCTTTTCTCCAAAGCTAAGTTTATTAACTGGGCTGATACTGATAGAAAGATTTTTGCATGGTCGGAAAATTGAACTTCTGGAAAGAAATCAAGGGTATGTACAAGACTCCTTCAACCTTGACCTTGCCTTTTTTCAAAACAGGAAAGTGAGGAAACGCTCAAAAGAACCATAGAGGGACATCACTATATACAAAATGTATTCTGACACCCTTACTGTAGGTTCCAACATCCGTATGTTACAACGCCATTATGTATTGTTAGGGTTAGGGGGTGTCGGAATATAGTGGTGTCGGAACATAGGGTTATAACCCAACAAAAGTGCATTGAACTCTTTCAAAACAAGATGTTTTGAAACTTGACTCAAGCTTGTCACATTTTGTTAATCCATTAAGCAAAGTTTGTGTTCGTACACATATCGTGTGTCCATCCTTTGTGTACGAGACCTTCGTAACGAACCCTGTGTTGATGGTAATTTGCACAGGTGTTGAATGTACCTGTGCTTAGATAACTTAGCTCAGGTATACGTGTGAAGTGGCATGGACTATTGGCAACACACGTACAGGGCAGTCTGTTCTATATGTCAGTTAAAGGTTTAAAGCTACTCAAGTTCAACCACCTCTACATAAGGACCACCTGGCCAAGATGACCACTTTTTGGTGGTCCCTTAGATAATTTCTCCCATTGACACAAACACTAAGAATCCTGTATATAGTGACCACCTGTCCAGATTTTATCGGTTCCCTAATCTTCTTATGCCATATTTATTGTACTTGATAATAGACAAGGAGTTAACATGTATACGCACTTAGTAGTAAGTACTACATTGTATGATAAGAGAAGAACAAGATAATCTAAGCCTACTTTTACATTAAATGTTGTATCTGATATAAAGAGTGACTCTCTTGTTCCGTAACAGCTTAGTACAAGGAATATTTGAAAGCCCTATGCTAAATATCAAGTTTTATAATATTTTCTTACCTTATATAATGTACGTTATACATATCAAATAGTGTTTCAAGTAGCTATACAAAATAGGCACTTCGGGGGTGTTGCCTCTGGCAGTAGGGTGTACCAAAAGTCACTGTTAGTACAGTAGAAAAAATAAAATTCAGGTTTAATTATGGGAGAGAAAAACGGATACTGTAGCATAGTCCAACCATCAGTACCGTAACATCAAATTTTAAGAGAAAGTGTTTTTTTCTGGTACTTCTTGAGAATTTACAATTTTTGTTGTGCATTTAAACTGCTTTCAGCTGAAAATTTTCTGTCAGTGTACAATGTAGGATAGATTATACCAGCTTCTCGGAAAACATCCTAAGACTTTAACTTCTTAGAAGTTATGGTTAAGAAGTTAAGGTAAATTTTCTTGGTATAAATGAAGTATGATACTGATAGTGCCACCACGATAAGGTAGTACAGTGGAGACAATGCAGTATTGTCAAAATTTCTTTTTCTTTTTATCTCCTGTCATCTTTTTCCTGGTAATCGTGTCGCAGTAAGGAGGTGCGCCCAAAGTGGGCGTTTATGGCCGTACCCTTCCCAGAGTGCCCTGCAGTCCGCAGTCTGTGTGGCGTACGTGTGAGGGAGCACGTTCAAATTTGATAGTTCATCGCTAATCAAACACATCTACACCTCACACCTGATAAGCCAGGGTCTGCCAGACCCCCATGTTTGAGTGTTTTGACGGTGGAGTGTTTTGTTGTCATGAGCCAAGCTTTGCACGCCGACCACATCATTTGTTATAGACACCTTACTGTGGCAAAGTGGTTTTGTGGTTAGGGTTGTTGACTAATAGAATCTAAAAGATTTGGGTTTGAATCCCTAGTTAGTTGAATTCCTAGTGAAAGGAACTTAATACCTATTTCCTCACTCCGCCCAGGTGAAAATGAGTACGTAACTTTGGTTAGGGATGTCGTCTTGGATGGGATGTAAAGCCAGAGGCCCCATTTTTTAGGAGAGCCACACCTCGAGTACGTTAAACTTAAAGATCCCACCACACTTATTGAAAAGAGTAGGGATCCATCCTGGTGTGAGTGGATCAAACCTTACAGTCTGGTCTAACACAGTTTATACCTACTGTCCAACACCCCATTTTCTCCCTACCGCGAAATTAAAACCATGCAAACTTAAATGCATTTACAGTATTAATGCTTGTATCATAAATGCAGGGAGTCAAACCCAGGACATCTAACAATAGACCGTTGAGTTACAACGCTCTTCTCGGCCCCTCAGTTTCACGCGTACGGAGAGGTGTCGGGGATGGGGTTCGAATTTACGACCAGGCATTCCGACGCTAGGATACATTACCTCAGTCTACCCTCTACTTTGCACGTAGGCCAAAATTTTTATGATCACTTATAAGAGCAAACACTTAACCAGAATATATTATTACTATGTCACAAAATTGAATGGTAAATTGATAAAACAGTCTTAGAATTAGTCTTAATAAAAATTGATTTTTAGATCTTTTATAACTAGTTTCTTACTTGTTAGGATCACAAAAAATTCATCTGAATTTTCAGAACTTAATCGTATTACCACAAAATAATTGATTGTAATCTAAATGTTATCATAAAGAATTATTCCTCTACAGAATGCATCAAGGAAACTTAATTGTTCTTCTAGTCCATTGTTAAGACTATCATGATATTACATACAATTTATGTTTTGTGCTTAATTTCTGGTTTTGCATAGAAAGATTTGTGAGAATTTTGTCCAATGCATGAATTGGCAATGCCTTGCAAAGTCTTAAAAGAGCTTCCTCTATATCAAATACTAAATATCAAGAGTTCAATTTGATCTAAAATGATGTGGATTAAAAATTACAGTCAAGTGTCGTGGATAAACACTATTATCAGTTCTAACATTTATCATTTTTACATTTTTATCTTGCCAATGTGCACTTCTAAAAATAACCCAATAAAGCACTGGGCTACATTGCAATTCCAAAGTCCCAGAAATGAGACTAATGTGAAAATAAAACAAGGGAAACATTTATTTCCACTATGCTCTCAGACTTTTGTTTTCCAACCACTTCAACATTCCCCAAAAGCCCTTCACTGCCGACAGTTTGAATTTATCACCAGTCCCCCATCATGCACTGGTGTACTGGTCTAGTTGTCACAGTTGAATCAGCCTACCTTTTCACAGTGCAGGTGTTTGTGTTGAAGCAAGGCTGAACACAAAAGTCCGCGAAACGTCGGACAAAAGCGGTCGCCTTGGCACGAGGGTACTCTTCCACGCGGCGCTGACAAGGGCTCTGTCTGGCTGTTGATTCAATCCCAGGATGATGAATGTCGGTTGAAAACAAAAACCACCCGCAGCTGCCCTTAGGAGAGTCCATACTACTTAAGGAGGGATTATGTTTTTTGTGGTGTATTTGTAACATTAAATCCTCACAACAAGCAAACCAGCTAGTTAACTTTTTTCTTAGTCTAAAACTAAAAGCTGGAACAGGTTTAGAATTTGAAGATTGACATGCAGCAATGTCAATATGATTATAGAAATGCTTCTATGTATAGAAGCAAACGTTAGAACTTGATGGATTACATTGTACTTACATGTAGCTAAAAAAGTGAAGCATCAGAAAAACATTTTAAATTAAAAGTGTGGAAATATTCCATTGAATTTCTGTTTTCTTTAGAAATACATGGTAACATTACAGAACATCTGAAATTCCCTATGAGAATATTGCAAATACAGAAATGACAATTCAGCCAATAGTGAGAACTGTTATGAAATTTAAAGAGGTTAACGTTACCTCATAGTCGAAGTATGGCCTAGTTTTCCTTTGGGTACCCCCCCTCCCAGCTACAAAGGGGTCACGCAGAATGGAACGGTCTGCTAAAAGAGTGGTAACCCGATATAGGGGTAAGGTATCCCCTGTTTTTGTTTCCAGGGGGGTTTGAGGCTGTAATCGTGCCAACCTCCTTGTACAACCTGTTATTCCGGAATTCCTGGGTTATATTTTGGGTTCAAACTTGAACTACGATCCTCTACAATGGAAGGTCATTTCAACGAGCGCGACCGGCGAGTTAGGAAGGTTGCAAGATGTCTCGTTCCAGACTAAGACGTTTGTCCCGCTGCGTTTTTAGCGAGGAGATTGACGGACAAATTCTGCTTTTGGATGATAACGATAACATAATGACGGAAGCTGTACTAGAAGTTAATGAAGATCAGGGTAGGTGTTTGATAAATTTTGTCTCAGTTGCTATCTATACTTGTTATTGTGTCTGGGGGTAAAAGGGGACTTGAAAATGATCTGGGTTCCTTTTACAGTGAAGTTGACACATATACGACTGTCCTCTCATAGTGTGAGAGACAGTATGCATAAATGATTGTCCATTAACATTTGTAACTTTACAGATGTTATTATTAGACTAAGCATATATAAATTACCCAAGTATGCATAATTAACATTACTAATGTACAGCCAGGGGATCCAGAAAGAATATGATTGCCATGATTGTAAAATTCTCCTTCAACACCGGCTAACATTGAAGAAATCTATGTTCAGATTTATTCATGGGTTTTTGGTGTAGTCCAGTTAACTGAGTACAGTAACTGATTTCTAAGATAGCCCTTGCAAAACCAATTTGCATTTGGCCCTTTAGCCTTTAGGTTGGCCCGTAATCTGAGACTATCTTTAACAGGTGGTTTCAGTGTGAAATTGTTATTCCCAAAACAGGAAGTTTTACAAATTGGCATTGGTCACAGCACTGCCAACCAGTAATAGCTTAGGGTGGTAGACTGCCTAATGTACATGGATAACTATAACACACTGTGGATTCAGGCTCATTCGTTGGTTGATCGCAAATCAATATCTTGAGTGGTCAATGTGAAAGTGACCTTCCCTTACTTGTACAATGTACATCCATATCTACAAAGTTCTTGCTTTCACTCAAACTAATTAAAGTAAAGGAAAGGTGGGACTTCATCCCCATAAATTATAATGAAAGAAGGAAAGATGTTTGATAGTAAGGCTAACAGCATGAAAGTTTGGTGTGCAGCAGTTGGAATTTTATTAAGGGAAGATAAAGATATGTTGAGATGATCCATTGTCTAGACAGAGCAGTATAGATTGTTGTCCTGGATGGTTAGTGATGCACGGATAGGTCTAGGTTAGGCCTGGTGCACAGCTGGCACATCTACAAACCTGCCAATATTTCTCATTTAGGTCGCACAAACATAATTTTACAGATGATAAACGCATTGTGTGTTACTTCCAGCTTGTTTGACAAATGTCATATAATCCATAGCAAAGCTGCATTACACGGTAAAGAACCTGCCACACTAATCGAAAAGAGTAGGGGTCCTTCCTGATGTGAGCAGATCAAATCTTACAGTCGGCATATAGGCTATAGAATCTTCAACAAGTTGAAGTTGGTAGCCTCAAAAGAAAGAAGAAGAACTACTAGCTATGGAAACAGCATTAGATTTGCCTCAAGCATAAAGCTATGAGTTTGGCCTGCTTCTTTTGATAAAGAGAAATTTACTTTATTTGGCTGACGGAAGGTATTGTCCATCAATAATCGCATCCAAGTAATAGTAGTTTCAATTTAACCCTTGGAAAGCTATCGCGAAAGGAGAGAAAACGTTGTAACTACATTTGTATCACAGAAATCTCAAAAAAGAAGAATGTGGCATAGACATCCTAGACACAGAACATTCTGTCATTTGATATTTTGGTGTGGGGAGGATGTCACCTGTGATATAAAGTTTGTATCATATTACGTCATGACTGTGTCTACATGTCAGGCGACAACAGCTGTGTCTCGGGCGGGGGGTTGGTATTGTCTATCATGCTGCTCATCACGTAGCCACGTACACGGCCGACCAATCACAGCCAAGGCCATGATAGCCAACACGACAAAACCTTGTACATACGAGTAACAAATGTGGGGTTCATGAAAAGCACTCCTTACTTTAAGTGCATGTTCGTGTTTTATGCTTGCACTTCAGGAATTTAAGATTAATTTGTTTGTGTACAGACGCTGTATAAAAGTCTTGGATGGACTTGACTTTGTCTTATGAAACACATCTCTCACTTCCTCAGCAACCTAATCTTCGAGAATGCTCATATGCATATGGTCCCTTAGATAATTTTACCAATTGACACAAGCATTAAGGATCCTTTCTTTAAGTGACCACCTATCCACATTGAACAGATTTTATTGGTTCCCTGAGTAGTCTTCTTGTGCCAGAAACAGAGAATTCTCATTTTGTGGCCAGTCGAGTTTACATATTGATTAAGAAGGTGTGGACTTTTGTTCTTGAGACTTGGCCTCCACCCACACAATAGACCCCATAGCCTACGTACGTCAAAACGTAAACTAGCAAAAAATGCAAATATTGAGGCCACACTCTCATTTGTCGAACCACTAATTGCCATGCTATCATTGGTGGAACTGCTAACTTTGATGGACAGTCAGGATTGGTCTATTCTTGTATCCACCTGTCATTGGTGTTTGATTAAGTGGCACAAGTTCAATCTCGTGGGCACAAGCGACTAGAATAAAAGCATTTTTTATTAGTGGGCGGATAAGGAGGAGAACTCAAATATCAAAGGTTATGAGAACGCACAAGTGTACAATGTAGAAGATAACGATATAATCTTGAAGAATAGCTTTGGGGATTTTCAAGACTTAATCATTTGCAGAAAACAATTGCTGATCTTGAATGCCTTGTACTTTTTGTAGATAAATTGCATCATTTATGATATGATGTATTTGAAAACTCTAACAACTTTTTGTAGATGAAGGTTAGACATCCAGGTAATATGGTACACAATACAAAAGTTACTCAAGCAACTGGATAGATTTTGTAAACGGTCAGAAGTTTCAGAAACCATCCGCTGTCTTTCGTAAACTAGTGACTGAAAAGAATCTGAAGTCCAACAGGTTTTTAACCCAAACTATGATTCAGTTACAAATTTTGTATTTGCGAATTAAGATGCAATTTTTTTGTGTATTGAAAAATTGTTGCTAATGACAGGATACCGTTGAAAAAAATCTATTATTTTCATGAATATAATTTTGCAGATGACTTTTTTGCGTATAGATGCTTACTAATGGTATATTATGGGCAAGGATTTTTCAAGTGGTGTAAACAAACATGGCCTACATGTGAAACCAGCTGATGGACTCGAAGGTTGCCCCACCTACATGTTAAGTGTAATTTTCCCATTAAAACAACCTCAAATCCACTCAGCTGACAACTTGTCTGCCACATACAGTAACGCACATCAATACATGTTCATTCACACGTAAACCCTTGTTTGGGAGTAAAAGATTGGGAAAGTCCATTAGTATTGTTACGAAGGGAACAGGAAAGAATATCTCTCATTTTGTACAGGACGGGTTGATTGAATAATACAAGAAAAAGAATCTTGAAAAAGTCAAAAACTTACGCACTAAGAAACAACTATCTGAGAAAGTGTTGTCTTATTTTAATAAGAAAAAGCTTCCACCTCTGTTGGCAATGGTTTCTCCCACCTGACAACGCTATGTCCTCTGGCCTTTCATCCTGTTGGTCGTTACATTGTTATTGGCGAGCTTCAACCAGGTAGAAAACGGACGACTAATAACCGTGGATAATTTCGCCTCCGAGCGGTATCACCACTATGGCCTCTTTGTTAAAAGTCACAAAGTGCGATAAGTTTGTACGTGATTTGCTTAGAAAAGGCATGTAGATACAAGTACTTTCGCCATGGAGGAGGAGCATACATGTTGTGAGTATAAAGTGCTTGATTTTTATATTCTAAGGAAGTATATCTTTAAAGGGTTTATCATCATAACTGAAGAGTTCCGTAATGCAGCACTATATTGCTTTGAGGGAGGGGTTTTGTGTTTTATGCTTGGAGGCATAAGCTACAATAGTATGATCTTCAAACAAAACAAAAGACTGTGTCATTGTAAAACCACAAGCAAGCCTCTAGCTAAGGCAAGAGTGACATAGAAGTTTGTCTACTAGGTTTATGTTGAAGGCTCTTCTTGTATATAGATTATGAACAGGTGATTTTGAACCTTTAAGAAGATGTCTAAATGTGTCATTTAAAAAGATGTCCAAATGTGTCAATTTGTTACCACTTAGGCTAAATACTGCAGTTATTGGGTCGTTAAAGGGCCAAAGTGTTATCTGTATAATCTAAAGCTCGAACATTACTTGTATAATTACTATTGTCAATGGTCTTTCTTTTAGATATCTCCATTATGCCATTGTTTGTTAAACAGCTTTACTGGTCAGGACTAACATAGTAAGAGGAAAAACAGGTATATCAAGGAGAAAACTTGTGGAAAGAAATTTGGTTATATTGATAGGCAAGAGTGAAGCTTTTAACAAATTTCAAAGCTGGTGTCACAGTTCAGTGAAAGGATCGTTGGAAAAGAACATTCTTTCCCTGGGAAATGTCCTAATGCATGCAAAGTGAGGGGTTTTAAGAAGACTTTAAGATTAAGGAATTAAAGTCATGGGACCCCCTTTTGGATCTGTTTTCAAAAGATTCTCATTGCAGCATTTGTAAATGATTTAGTGAAAGAAAAACATAGGGAAAGAGTGAAAGGAGAACCACTGATACTGAATATGTGACCTCATTTGTTGTGTTCGGAAGATCAGAATGGATCAGAGGTTCTACTAAGAAGTTGAATTGACAATTTGTTTATTTCGTTCCACTTTTTGCTTGCTAAATTCAAGCTATTCTTCAAATGGTCAGGGGGGGGAGTGCAATTATACATTAGTTGACATAAAAACACTTCCTTGAAATATCTAGTTCTAGTTGTGTGCAGTAAAAACTGCCCAAGAAGACCACTCAGGGGACTGATAAAATCTGGTCAAAAGGCGGTCACTTAAGACAGGATTCTTTATGCTTGTGGGCAACTTGTGTCCATTTGGAAAATTTACTAATACCTATTAGAGGGGCCATCAAAAAGTCACATTGGCCAGCTGGTCCTTATGTACAGGTGGCCACAACTACTAGTAACTCATTATTTGGACCACTTAGTCAATGTCTATGGTGATACATGCAGGTGTTGTTGTTTATGTCTATATATAGAGCATATCATTGAGCTCTTTTTCTCCACACTCAAAACTCATAACATTCCCCACTTAAAAAATGTTTAAACCAGTTTTATTGAACCTATATTCTTCCACAAACTGTTATTCAACAGGATGCCCATCAGATCCATTCCCCGTACAACCAGTTTCTCTTGAGCCCTTTTTGTGGGGAGTTGTTTTCTTGGATTTCTTAAGGCATCATTCTTCCAGTGACTTGAGAAGCTCTCCCATGTTGTTTTTCCCATGGCCTGAATAGGTCACCTAATTTGTTTACCGATGTTCTCATGTTCTTAGGAAAGGTGTACCGTGTAAAGTGTTTTGAACATCGAATCTTGTCAACCAAAACACCTTTCATGGTCTGAGAATCATCGATTTTTTGCTGAAAATAGGCCAACACAAGGACACTTGAAAGACCTCGAAATCTTTTTAACTAGTTCTTCTGTTGCTAAACCACTGAAAAGAGTTTGTATGTAACGTTGGGTAACCTAAATTCGTGGGGTACTTAAAGTCGGGATTTTTCGAAAACGGGGTATTTAGGGATATGTGCTAGATGCAAAATCAGTTATAACGCCAGCAATGCAAAGCAGATAGACTAACGTATTCAGAACACTGGCTGAAAAGCTTCGATAACCATGCATTAGAAGTTGGCGACGTCAAAAACTCTCCGTCCCTTATTGACAGAGTCTGGGGGCTTCGTGGGAGAATCACCCAGCACGGTTGTTCGCTGGTTTATAAGACAAATGTCACATCTCCTGCCTGCTAAACACAATTATTTATAAGACAACTTATTACAATCTCTTTTGCTAACCTGCAACTGGATTCTAAGTGTGAGCAATCATCAAAACTCCTCTCTGTTGCTACAACCTACGGCACGTGTATTTTCCCGCCGCCATATTGTTAACCAGAATCCTGTTGTCAAGCAGACGACAAAGGTTTGTGAGGAACACTTTTTGTCTAAATGCTGCGTGTGATAGTGGACTGAGGAAGATATTTTCCTCAAAGTTTGCTCCTAACACAACAAGGAACACATGGACATAGTAGTATTACCATTGCTACGGCATCCAGCTAACTTCCCATGAATAATGTAACGTTACACGTTGCCCGATGATGACGATGGGCCGACTTTGAGTGAAGTTCTACCGACTCAACACACGGGTTGTTCCGGAACTGGCCTGATGTGTGCGGTACGGCCGTTTTTTTCGTGTATTTTTTTTACTTGGACACGTCTATATCCATAGCACTCTCCTCAAGCCAAGGATAGAACGAATAGCTGCTGTATAAAATGTGATTAGCGGTAAGATATTCAAGACGAATCTTCTCTCCCGAATTAATGTGCCCCCCTGTCCGACAGCACCGTAATTGTGCGTGCGGCGGACGGTAGTTTCAAGTTGAAATATTATGGTGTCAGCACGACTAGAGACAAAATCTACCATATATATGATTAGTGCAAAGATAGTACATGATACTGACAGAATAATAGAAAAAAAGGATGGTTTATTGTTCTGCTAGATTGATTTCAGTCAACCATTATCGGAAAAATCCCGAATTTAGGTTACCCAACGTTAACACTGTTGCACTGAAAATTAGGACAAGAAAGCATTTAGCAGATATCTGAGCTGTTGCCATTCAGGGCCTTTTAAGTTTATTATATTGGTGATGAAAGATTCAGGTAATCTTCTGCTGGGGTTAAAAGAATTATATGGTTCTGTATAAGGAGATCAATTGTGCACAATTTCTTGGACAATACCACTACCGCAGAAGTAAAAGCTGTGATTACAGTATATTTTTCTAAAGTTTTAATGAAGTTAATACCAAAAGAAGTGGAAATCAATATTGTTTGCCCATCTTGTCTTGGTGCCACTTCATGACAACTTTAGATAAGATACCACTTGAAAAATCAGTTGTCCTGCCCAGGACATGTTCTAGCAATGTTTATCTCATCACTTTTCAGAGTGTCGAAAAAAAACAGTGGGTCTCCACGCCTTTTTTTGTGAGGCGTAGCAAGCTATTTTGATTAACTGTTCAATGTGAAGCATTTTCTGGAAATTATATGTGAAGCATACTTTGTCGCTGTATTTATATTTAGAATGTTATTTGTCATTCTTAATTCATTGTTTATTAGATTGTCAAATTCTTCGTATCGCATGGTCAAACACCAGATTGCCCAAAGTTGCAACGGAGCACCAGGTTTCTCATGAATACAATGGAACAATCCAATGAGCTCCTTCCCAAAACCCATCGTGACAACCTGTCAAATTACCTTTTATAAGTGTTACTAGCCCTCCTATATTTGCCAGGATCCTCCCATTCAGACCCTCTTTCATAGCTGTAATAGTTGTGATTGCAGTCAGAGTGGCAATTCTGCTACTGTTTTCTAGCAATACAAAATGAAAGTGTAAACAACAACATTGCAATTCTGTCTTTACTAAGGGCCTCTTTAGACCTACGACATTTTACGATCGTGCGATCATCGTCGTGGGCGACGTCGCCGGCGACGGTATTTTTTGGCCGTCTAAAGACGATCAAAACAATCGTGCGACGGCAATAAACGGGAAATCCTCGAATTGTCGTGCGACCACCTCGGACCCAGTCGCACGACGTTCAGCGGGGGGGCCTGTGGCTGTGTTTTTCTCGTCTAAAGAAGAATCGTCGCCGGCGACGGAAGTGGGTGATATGCTAATAAGCCTACAGCATGCTTTTTCCTGTCCGGGAAGGAAAGTTTTGTTTTCTTTGTAAATATGCATGCAGTTAGCAATGGAAACATATTTTTCTCATCCAAAACCGGTTATTCCGGCGCGACGCCCTGCTACCAGTGGCTACTTCTCTAGTATGCCCATATTCCTCGATCCACGGGACATCCCCGGCGGCGGCCACGAACACGGGTTAAATCCCGTCCGTCTCTGTACCAGCCTCAATCTCTTTCTTTGTTGAGCACCGTTCTCAACGTCTCATCTGCAGGGCAACAGTTGTTGCAAAGTCAGTAAAAGCTTCATCTTTTGACGAAAACAAGCGGTTCCCACGCCATTTTGAATTTGAGCGCAAGAGGTCACTTTGGGTCACACGAGCACATCGATGGAATTCTGCGCCGCGGGGGCCCCGTGATATTTCCTGACCGTGTGTCTAAAGAAAACCGTCGCCTACGACGATGATCGTACGACCTTATAACATTGTAGGTCTAAAGCGCGCCTAATTTAAAAGTCAATTTTCCCTGGAGGGCCAGTTAACCCAGATACATGTGTATTCAGGTGTTTCCATTCATAACTTCCCAGACTAATCAAATACTAATGAGGCAGTTCCTACATGTATAGGAAATCATTCAATTATTACTGTGAAATTAGGCATGAAACAAGGAGCATGTCCTAACAACAATACTGATCTTTCTAAAAAGTTTCTGTCAAATTCATATTATGCTATTCTGTTGTATATAATATTAAGCTTCTAATGTTCGCTTACCCTTCTCCCTGTTGCCTAACTCTGTAACCAGTAGGGAATTGGGTGCCAAATGGCTACTTCAGTGTGCTATAAAATGTGTGACCAGGATAAAAATGGATTTCGGATCATCACAAGTTGATAGATTACATCGCAGAATCTCAATCATGTAAACAAAATACTGTAAATCCATTTGATATTGCGGTTGGTAATTTAGTGGTTGGGGGAAGGGAGTTCCCTGCGTTTAATTTTAACGGTGGGAACAAACATCACTGTCTCTAATGTTAACAATCAAATATTTGCGATGATGAAATTTTAGCAGTTAACTAATGACCATTAAAATAGCTAAAACTAAGTTACCGTTAACAAATCAAGAATTACAGTGCCTCAAAAATGTCTTTCACTTTAAAAAGCCATCTATACAAAATTAGAATTTCATGAGTTAAAGCTACCATGTGCACATCTGTTCTTGCACTTTGCTGGATGATTGCCATGAAACATGTTTTTTATATACCTGTCCCTGCAAACTAGAATGCACTGTGGCGTATGCATGTATTCATGCCTTAGCAGTAGCCTTTAGTGCTGAATATAATGCATAGCACAGAATCTAGGTCAACAGCAGTCAACAACCAGGCACACCCCAATACCAGCAGCCAGCTTTAGACCAAAACCCTATCTACCAGAAGGTATTCCAACCAATCACTGAGAGGAATTCCATAGGGTAGATTACTATGAGATAGGGGTTGATTGACACATGATTTGGGATTCGGTACATGTGTGAAGCCACCATTTTGGGAGCCCCGATGTGCTGACCTTTCATCAACATCCTCTGTAGCTATGTGTAATCTGTATATAATTGTAGTGGTAAGGGAAGGGGAACAGGAGGAATACATAAGGGATTTTTTGTAATGGAGGCGTGTAAGATTGGTGTAAAAGGTGAGTAATGTGGCATACATGTTTGTTTAGATCAGTGTTGTATTGCAATAGTGCTTTTACTGTTATTGTGACACAATATCGTGTATGCTCTGGTTTAGTACTCTTTCATCCTAGTACTCAATACCTGACAATGTTTTGAGTGTCAGTTGCTGCAGAAGTCACTAAAGATGGAAGAAACGTTATAGGAAACTGTTTTAGTATAATTGTACATGTAAACAATTACGTTTGTCAAGCTGCCATAAGTTGTTCAGTTCAGTTCTCAATTCAGTCATAATACTATGATTTAGGTGACACCATTGTGGTCCTCAATGAAATGAATCCAAGGCTGATTTAAATATCCGACTCTATTGTTCATAACAGATTTTAGTTCTAACACCATTTTATAATCGAACATCCTCAATCAGTTTTTCAAGGTAACAGAACAGAAGGACGCACCCCCCACATCTGTCATTTGTTTCTTGCAGCGTCATTTCTTCATGTGTTATGATACCTGAGCTCATAAGCTCAGTTGATTGATCAAAAAAGATAGCCCCAAGAATAAGATTGCGTCCAAGAAAAGTATCTGTGACAATTCAAAGATTTCAGCTTCACTGCCTGCAGAACCAAAGGCCAAGATCATGTCATTGACCTTATAAGCAGGTCAACTGTCATGTCTGGAGATTCTCCAAGCAAGGGACCACCACTGAAGAATTGCCATGTCTTTAACCTTCTCCGTGCTATGGCGCCAAATTTGTCTGGATTATGGTGTTAGCAGGGAGATGGTTAATTGATATTATGTATAATGTAATAATACTATATTATTTTTCCTTACAGGACCTATGAGTAATGATAACATTCATGATCACTATGCCATGAACAATGTGTGAATGGCTACTAGATACGCAAGAGTCGTGTACAGTACAGCATAAATAGACGACTGAATATTGAAGTGTGTTATTGTTTGATTCCAGCCCTATGCTCCGACCGTGTGGCCCAGATGACGAAGACGTACAATGACATAGAGGCTGTCACACGACTTCTTGAAGAAGTAAGCGAGACTTTCTTATTTATCATCTTGAGGACATATGGTGTATCAAACAGTTAGGGTGTTAGGTCCAAAACACAGAGCTCCTTGGTTCACATCCCCTGACATGCCAATTGCCAATGATGTTGTGTCCTTGTGAAAGGCTCTTAACAGAACTTTCCTCACTCAAACCAGGTGTAAAAATGGATACATGACTTTGGTTAGAGAGGTAAAAGGCAGTGGAAGGAGAGGGATTGGGTTCCGCCTTCCAATACCTAAGTTGCCCTAGACACATTGGATAACAACCCACTGCACCTACGGCCTCAAAAAGGCTATGGGACTATCTTTACCTTTACCAACCTTTTATCAATCTTGAATAGGTAGTCCTTTCAGCCAAATGAATCAAAATTTTAGGGAACTGCCAGTCATTTCATCACTGAGCTGAAAAAAAATGTTTGTAGGAATGTATTTGTTATCTTCAGGCTTGTTATCATACATGTTTGTGTGTTTTGTAATATTTTTAGACAGAAACTAAAACACTACATGTGTGCTGACTACTGGATTATTGGATGGAATCCAGGTCAAGATAGATAATCTTTCAACAGGGATTTACACCCTTTGAATTCCAACAACCCTCTAATTCAGAAAGGCTGACAAATAATTTACTGACAACGCTTGATGTTGAATTAGAGCAAATTATAGCTAGCTACGAACGGACCAGGTACAATTAAGTTAAACAGTAAATAAAAATAGTGTGCTAAACCAGAAAAAGGCATGCACAGCTGTGCAGACCCTCTTACAATTCAAAATGATACTAGTAGTAGTACTACAAAATGTTAGAACTCACCCCCCCCCCGCACAAAAATAGTCAACCTGGTACGGTCCTTGTTTGCATACAGTCCCAGCTTTATTGACCATTTATGGACCAATCAATTGCCGATATGTAAACTTTAACCTTTGAACACTTGAGTTGGTCTGAAGTCCCGACGGTAACACCCATGTCGAGTGCTTCCACACAAAAATGGTCCTAAATCCTTTAGAATTAGCATGAAATGGTGTGAAAAAGTATCGGAATGGAGAATGGATAAAGGTAGTATCGATGAAGACTCAAATGGTCTTTCACAGGTGAGCTCTTTTCCTGAATTTTTGCTCGTCGTGTACTGAATGGTCTGTCAACTTGTCAATTCTTAACAAAGCACCTTAGCAGGACCAAAGGTTTTGGGTTCCCTTCTCAATGTCCTAATTTCTGGTAATGTTATCTACCTTTTGCAGTATCTATTACTACATTTCATCATAAATTGTTGTAGAGACAAGGCAGAGGTGTACTTGAGAAAATGATTTTAAGAACGTCATGTCCAAAATTACTATAGAAACACTACTGGTCCGTTACTACGCAAGCAAAGTAAACAGTTCCGCCATTGTTGGCCTTGGCGCTTATCTTAGATCAAGTGCGCACCTGGCTGAGGTGTTGTTTTTTACCTGGGTCGTGCATTAAGGTGGTTTCATAAAACGTTCAAATTTACATGCTTTTTCAAACGATACAACAGAAGTCTTTTGAGAAATCATGTTGTCTTAAAAAAAGCTATTTTTGCTTTGATGAATAGAATTGTTTGTTGTATTTTTACCGTTGCTCAGCTTTGTTTATTATATATATATACATTGTGCAAATATCTTGAATAGTTGAGTGCCTTTTTTGTGCCCACTGTAAAAGCCTAGAAGTGTAATGTTTGCTTCTTCATACATTTCATACAAGCAAGTCTGAGCGTTTTACATTATGTATTTCGAGTTGACATTGTTTAATACATACTTCTAGGTATCAATTCAGTTTAATTTAGTTTTTCCTTGGAGTCATGTCACAATTTTTCTGAAAATGAGCATTCTACAAATTAAGATGTTTGATTAAACAATCTAGAAATTAAGCTGAACGTCATCATATTTTCTATACTCTTCAGTATAGAAAATATTGTTACTTAACATTGTGTATTTTTCCAACAATACTAGAAGTCCATGACCCTTAACCATTAGCTTGTATGATTTTAACCTTTGCAATTGACGTATCATGAAGTTTTCTCCATGAAATCAAATCACTGCAAACTTAAATAAATTCACACTATTTCTCATCAATTATGTAAATGATGCCATGATTTGCATAATTTATTTCTAAACAAAGTCAAACATTATTTTCTCCTCTTGTTTGTTCTCTACAGAAAGAGCGGGATCTTGAGCTTGCTGCTAAGATTGGCCAATCACTGCTGGAGAGGAATCGACTCCTGAGCCAGAAGAATGATTACTTGGAGGAACAACTACAGATTGTGTCTGAAAGGGTAATATAGACAACTGTGCAGAATTCTGCATCCAAATTCAGAATTCTGCATCCATATTCAGAATTTTGCAGAACTGACCCAGTCCCGATTTTAGGTAATTGTTACCACAATACTAAGTCATAATTTAGAATTTAAGTTTCTTTCTCGAACTATGACACAATAATGAAAGTTTTCCGGATTTATAGAGTCGCCAGTTATATAATTTTTATATGAATAAGAACTACGTTTTGCTTACTCATGTTATATGGACTTTGTCACTGTATGGACAACCTCATTTGTTTACCATTTCAACATGTGTGACCTGATATGATGCAGATAAAAGGACAACCCGAGCTTGAATTAATTTCCTTAAAATACAGTTAGAAACTTTTTCTTTTGGTATAGACTTGAAAGGTCATTAGTAATACAGTTACAACAGTTACTGTAAATCTTGAAACTTTCACTGTGGAGAGATCTCTCCACCACAAATTTATGATATGTGAATATGTGTTTCCAATGTAGTACTACTGTACTACAGAATTTGAATTAAACATCATGAAATCCCTCCTGCCATGAAAAAAAGCCACCACAATTTCTGGTGTCTGGTAGCAGGGATACAATGTAGTGATAGTGTAACTGAAAATCAGGTCATATGACCTGGGTGAACGTTTGAGCAAACGTTTGCAAGGGATTCATTCAGCTGAACTTTGGACAGAGTTGCTTGACACAGAAGTTGCCTTCCAATTGTGTGTACCAATATGTATGTTTATGTTTGCCAAGTAAATATCACCATAATGAACATGCAAATGATCATTAAATTTACCCAAATATGCAAATAACACAAATGGTATTATAGGTATTAAACAAAGTAATTATTTCTGTACAGAATAACCAGCTTCAACATGAGCTCCAGCTGAAGGAGGATCTACTGCAGATCTACACCCAGGAGGAGTCCCTCAGCGAAACAGACTCCAGCTGCACATCACCTGCCACGTAAGTACCTTCCCAAACATGCAAATCAGGTCATTAAGTTTGCCCAAATATTCAAAGTTTCAAATTTGTTTCCGAAAATAGTTTGATCAGGTTGTTGGAACATAGGATATTTGGAGTTTCTTTTAACACAACCAGGAATCTCACCTGCTGACGTTTCGGTGTCTGTCAGACACCTTCTTCTTTAAATTTGTTGTCATGAGGATCTTTGACAAGCTGACTTTGAAATATGAAATTTTTAGAATGTTTTTTAAGCAAAAATAAAAGCAAGATTTAGAACGTACTTCAGACTTCTCATACACTTTACCCATTTTATTTCCTAACTACTTTAAGAGGTTTTAGCTAAATATTTATCATTGAGAAGATATTGATTGTCAGTCATTTCCTTAATCAACTTCCATAGAGTATTACATTGCATTTTTGTGAATTGCTGGCAGACCATGTATTTAGAAATTGACGGAGCCAAGCTTGCATTCATTCTAACATGTAAGAAGCACAGATTGCTTATAATATTACAACTCACATTTTGTCAGGTATATATAATGGTGTGTGTTGTATGTATGTTGTGTATGAACCCATGTCTGTTCCAATGTCCTTCTCCACAATCCTTGATACCATTTCCTGAAGTGTGTCATCTTACATTGAATCTTTCCTTCCAGTAAATCTATAAACATCATCTTAAAAATCACTTATCAAATCTTCTAGCATCATACTAATTGTCAAACCTATAATAATCCTGTCATGAATTTGCCAAGCTACACATTTTTTTTCATTTCAAATTTTCAACAAATGCTATTAAAAAATCAAACACTTGCCTATACCATAGTCACAACTTCATTTTCAACTGGAATCACTTTGAATACACTAATTTCATTTTCCTCCATTACCATATTAATACAAGTTTGAATTGTGAACTGGCTTATTGTCGTTACTGTCAACATATAGATTTCTTTGCAAAGAAAAAGACAGTTCCTTCATTTTTAAACGCCATGTCATTGTTCAAATTCTGCCTACTAGTAGTGACATTGAACGTTTACATGATTGTATGTTTTGTTTGCGTGATGTTTGTTTTGTGGATTGAATAAATATGGCTTTACTAATCATATAATGCTACTGATATAGAGTCTGCCATAATTCTTGCTGTACAATCAGCTTGCGATCTCATATGCTACATGAGATTACAAAGTTAAGAGTTTTTCTATGCTATATTGGGAATTAATTTGCACAATATGATTTTATGCCAACATGCCTGCTAGTTTTTTTGCATGTAATTGTGTTTTCGTTTTAATCATGCTTATCAGTATCCATTGATCAACATCTGTCTTTTTCTTACTCTTCACTAAGAAGTTCTAATTGTATGAAAATTAATGTTTTCTTAAATAAAGACGTAAAACATCTGAAAAGACTGGAAAATATCTTGATGACATTTGGCATTCTTTCTTTCTCCCATGCTTTAACTGGTTTTAGATTAATCATTTAAAAACTTCCATTGAGTATATGAACAAATATATTGTATTCCTTGCAATAATTTATGTTGAGGTCACTTTTAAATATTCGAAGTAACAAAGTCTTTTAGAGAGCAACACTGATAAGAGAAAGTTTTTTGTCAGGTCACAATCTTCCACAGGTGATATCTTCTTTTCTTCCTCAAGCACGGTAAAACAATTTCTTCATCTTTTCACTCTGTAGTCTGTCATATCACATTTCATTTGTAGCCTTCCCTCTGTTTTCCCCCCATATGTGTTCCCTAGTCTCCCCACGTAACGACGCTCCCTATCTGCATGGATGCGTAACTGCATGAGGTGGCTTGCATGGCAGCAGGGGAGACTGACCGCTGTTTTTGTTTTGTTTTTTTCCTGCACTTTTTCCGCACCTCTGTAACAGGAGACATGACAGAACACTGCTTTTACCCAGTGGCATAGTCAACATTGACGCTCTCCAAAAGAAGATTCAGACACTTGAGGAGGAAAATCTGCATATTCGGTCTGAGGTGAGTGTTTCCAGGACGGGCCCGGGGTCCCTTCAGCCATGTTCACTCAAGTCATGTCTTCTAAATCAGATTGAAGTTGAAACCTCTGTGGTATGAAAGTGAGTAAAACGCATCAAAAACACATCTTTCAAAGAAATACATCTATAAATTAAAGGATGTACCTACCAAAAACCAAATACCAGACTATCAATTTTACATGTTTATGTGCAATAAGCTGCATCACCGTTAAACTGTGCATGCTCAGTGTGGATCGAAGTTCAAAGGTGGTCAAAGGTCATATGGAGTCTGTAAGTCAAAGGTGAAGATCCCTGATGAGACATAAACAAAACACATCTGGACATTGGATTTAGCATGCTCTTTACCTTTGACCTCATGCATGTGCAGTTCAAACCGTGAACTATGTTATTTTATTTGATCATCTAAGAAAGCCATTTTGCATTGTACTGGTTTCTTTTAACACTTGGGCTGAATTAAATTACAAGCCTGCAGACAAAGCTGATTTTCCGAGACATGGCTTGAAGAACTTTCAGTGGCTGTTTTAACCTTCACAGTCCTAAGCCCCCACAGGTCACAAGACGGCAATCAAGATGATAGGGAATGTAAGCACCCCTAAGTATTAAATGGTACGGTCCTTACATAAACCTGTTCCGTTTTCAGTGGACTCATCCATATTGATGTCCTTCAGAGGAAGATCAAGACTTTAGAGGAAGAGAATTTTCAAATAATTTGTGAGGTGAGAAACTCAGAAAGCAGACTGCATGCCGAAGAAAGGGTGTTCTGTGTTTTCTGTTAAAGCCTGAGTTCTCAATGCTTTCATGCATTTTGTCACGTTCACTGTTGAAAAATGTCCATGTTACATTGTCTTCCAAGTTCCCAGCTGGTAGTTGTAAGCTTCTGTTTCTTTAGAAGGTTTGGTGTTTCTGGCATGCAATTCTTTTTGTTAGGAGAACATACAACTTTGGCTCTAAAATCTTTACAATGCTTTGCTTTGGTTATTTTGGATACTTATTCTAACTGGTAAACAGAAACTGTTGATAAATCATTTCAGTTTCAATATTTCTAAGGTCTGAGTTTTGCAAAACCTTTGTCTTACTGTTCAGTTGTTGGACAGTTATTGAATCTTTAGAACAGTTGTTTAATCTGGTTGCTTTAATTTGTTGCTTCTTTTGCTGAAAAGTGTGTCAGGATCTATTCTCAGTGCAGAAGGCTGTGAAAGAGTCTACCCTAGACGCCCTATGGGCCATGAAAACAGTATGGGTTTCTGTTGTATTCAGTCATAATATGTACCTTTTCCTTTGTTTGCATAAAACAGTTTTGTTGCATTATGCTTTGTCTCAAGCATTAAAGCTATGGCGAGGTCAAAGGAAAATGCTTTACATTCAAGATATCTTGTCAAAGAAAAAAAAAATCATCTGACATTTATAGACACTTTCTTTCAAAAACCTTCTTAAAATTAGTAGCCAGTTAGCTGTGCTTGCACTGCTCATAATATGTATGTCAGAGTAGAAATTGTGATCTGGTAGAATCGTCGATTCTAAGGATAGAGATCCCATTCTTAGTGCCTGTCAACAGAGGCTCTGATCAGGATGCTGGGAAGATGTTAGGGTGTTTGTAAATTCATTGATTCATAAGATGACTTGAATCGAAGTTGAAAAGTTCTGACTGTATTTTAAGGGGATATCTTTAAATTTACAGACTACCAGTAGAATCGTCAGTTGTTTCAGATGGCAATCTCTACTCTGACATATATATATGTGACATTTCTTTCGGAATTCCTGTCATATATACTGCTGAAACTTATAGTTGACAATAAACTTCAACTCTACCAGGTGCTTACACAGGTTTTTATAGGCTGCTGCAAATAGGTGGTGTGTACATTATATATTATTTATAAACTAGTCCTTACATGTCTTTAGACCATGCTGTGTTTAGCTGAAAGTTTGTGTGTGTCCATGTTACATGTAACATACTGACACATTGTTGTAATTCACAGTTGTGATGCTCTAGAAAAAGAAGTAACTGAGAGATATTTTCTAGGTGTTAGTGTTAGTGTTTGATTGTATGTAACCCACAACATCGAGTGTTTTGTAGGTTGTTGTCACTGATAATGAATGTACAATGTGACTTGTCTTTATGTTTTTTTTAGGCTAATTAACATGGTTACCTGTTATCCATCTGCTATATGATAGTATTTTCCCAACATTTTCCTTTTGGTTCAAAACTCCAATAATAATCCTTGGCAGTTAATGACTTCTAAGTTACATACCTTATAAGCCTGTTCATGGGTTAAACTGCTCATGCGCAGCATGATGTATTGTGGGTAATATGTCAAAGTTGAAGGCCCCTGAGATACAAACAAAACACTTATGGACAATTGTATCAAAAATGGTCTGGACAAGAACTGTTAACAAGTTAGGGACCTTCACCTTTGACATATTACCCACAATGCATCATGTTGCACATGAGCAGTTGGAATCATGAAGCAGCTTATTGACACTAGATGTTATCATTTCTGTCCTGTTCCTAACCTGACAAACGATCTTCCAGGCAGCGAAGTTGAAGACAGAGACGGTGGACTATGAAGAACAGGAGGCTAAGCTGGTTTCGGACTGTGTCAAGGAGCTAAGTACGTTTCAGGACGAACTAAGTGAGTGTGGAACAGTTGATGCATGCACCGAGGCATCCCGGCTGCTGCATTTTTTTTCTTTATTTTACGTGGGAGGTTAACCTTCTCCCTGCTGAGTTAGCCTTTTGGCACAAACTATGTAGTGGTTACAGGGTTAGGCAGCAGGGAGAATGTTAAAAAGTGCTTCATGTTTTCAGTGACAAGCATTGAATCACTTGATGTGACTTGGCAACTTTTTTAAGGACAGAATGTTTGCGCAGAAATGCATTACATGCAGTTGTGTTATATATTTGTGGTGGAGAAGTCACTGGAAATATATAACCACCACAAAAGTTTCAAGATTTACAGTTACAAAGTGGTTCAGGGCATTGAAACATGGAGAACTTTCCCACCTCTCATATTTTAGTTTACTTTATGTGTATGTATGCTTGTGGGTGGTGGTCCTCTGCACTTTTAAGATGGCTTCTTTGCACGCAGCTGTATACCTCACAAGATCTGAACAGCACACTCAAAAGCATAAGATTTGCTTAAAGCCATCTTAAAAGCAAGAGGTTGTGAAAGAGACCACATACATCAACATTAACCAATCATCAACCACCAACATGTGACCTTCAGTGATACAACATTGTACCCTCACTATTATCATTGAATGCACATTCAACAGTAATCAATCATCAATCACCTACATGTCACCTTCAGTAGTACCTCATATATTTGCATTTCATGTGTCAACTGTGACAAATCATCAACCACTTACATAAACATGTAACATGCTGTGATACCTCACATTTTTCATATCATACATCCTTGTTTAAGTCATGATTTTGTTTATGCATTGTGATATTATTTTGTTTGAGTTTGTTTGCTACGATTGAGTAACCTTAATTTTGCTTAACTTATTTTTTTGCTGGCACTGTCATTCAGGCTGCACATATTGAAGTTGCTTTGTTTTGATACAATTATATTAAACCTTTGTTTCTGTATACTTTATCTAAGCTTGGTTTATTCCTGCAATTGTTTTGTTTTTAACACTTATTTTCAACGTACCCAACATAACAAAACATAACAAAACAAACATGTACAACCTTGATGTGTACACTGAAACCTACCCATTTCTTTTATTCTTTCTGCTTTTCAATCCTTAAACTGTCGTCTTTTGCTTGTCTCCTGTTTAGCTTATTGGATTCCTCATTCCACTATTGTGTCTATGTCATCAGATAACATTTTGCTATACTAACATTAGCATGTCAGTAGTTTAGACTTGCTACTCTGATCTATTTTGCATGAATCCAATATTATGCTTGACCAATAGCACATTGAAAATAAATTACATGTAGCTTACTGGTACATTTATTTTAGTTCTATAGCATACCACCTTTAACTCATTGATTATCTACATGTAAATGCCTAATGCATTGCTCTTACATACATGTCCATGTATGTTCTTTGTGATCACTCAAATTCAATACCTGTTTTTCAGTATTTATGACTTGCAAAAAAAGACAAATTCCTGGTATTCTCAGTCTGTATATCCAGTTTGTATTAGACTGAAAGGACTGAAAGACATTTCCATTCATATTTATGAACTTTCCTTGAACTCATGCTCATTGTTTTCCTAATCTACTGTATGTCACTGAGGCAGGCTTTCTAATTCTTGCTCCGTAAACTGTCACACACACTTGTATAATGCATTCTAATGCATCACACAACAAGTAGAAATGTACAGTCAAAACTTGCCAAGAAGATCACTCAGTGGACTCAGATAAAATCTGGTCTATGTGAACAGGTGGTCACTTTAGACACGATTCTTAATGCTTGGAAAGATTATATACAAGACCACAAAAAGTTGGTCAGATGGTCCTCATATATGTAGAGGTGGTCACTAATGTACACTGTCAGGTTTGACTGTATGTTGACATACATTTGTACACATATACAGTACATACATGCACAGTTCTACTTAATTAACATCACTAAAATGCACACTTCACGCAAGCAAACACAGACCTTTACCCAACAGAATCATCACAACACACCTTCCACTCTCCAATACAGTGTCATCATTTTTCTTCCTATCCTGATGAATTTTTCTTTCTTTGCAGAGGAAGCCAACACTCAGATCAAACAGCTGACTGAAGAGTTGGTGAGAAAGAACGAAGACAATGCAAGGTTTCAGGAGGAGTCCACCAGCTACCTGGCACAGACCATCGACCTTAACAAGAAGCTCAAGAAGGTCGGTTGAGTATAAGCAACTTCATGGTTCCAACTGCGCATGCACAGTGAGGTGCATTGTGGATGACATGTCAAATGTGAAGGTTCTGAGATGTAAACAAAACATGTTTGGACATGTATAGAAACATGGTCTAGACAAGATCTGGTTACAAATTAGGAGGCCTTCACTTTTGACATATTACCCACATTGCATCTCCTTGTTCATGAGCAGTTGGAACCATGAAAATGCTTATAATTATTATTGTTTATTTTGGCATTAGGTGTCCATACATTTTCTATCTGTTTTTGTACCGTTTATTGACTGTTTATTATCTACTGTTTACTACTGCATCTAAGAGTCGCAATTATTAATAGAAAAAGATTAGAGCTGGAACATGTTTCAGAAAAAAGAAAGTTGTATGTTTTATGTTTTCCCAACTTCACATATACACAAATTTAATGTAGTTCTTATGGGTTAATTAATGGAGTATATATGGTAAACATGTGTTTTGTTGTCTCCCTCAAGTCTGCTCTGGAGAATGAAGAACTCCAACAACATCTGCGAGTTGCCAAAGAAACCCAGCAGGAACTTACAGAAGAGGTTTGAGCATGATTTTCTCTTGAAGACTCAGCTTGTGCAGTTTATACCATGAAACACCTTATGGAGTAAAAAAATCATGAACAGTGTATGTAGGCCAACTCATGTTATACATTTACATGGTAACCTGTTGTTATAGTTGCCTGTCAATCAACTTGGTTGCCATGGTTTTTATGATGGTTTCCTCTCCACAGCTCCGTGACCTTGAGGAGAAGTACCAGGAGGTCATGGGGATGTTGCACGAGGCGCAGGTAAGAATAAGTCTTCAGCTTTCCAAGAAAATTAGAAATGAAGTGTTTCTCATCTTGCTTCAAATGCAGTGTGTTGTATACCTGTTTAAAATCTGTATTGAGTTGAGTGCTGATCAGACCAGAAGTAAAGTGTGAGCAATTTTCAGTTCTAATGTGAAATAATTCAGTAAATTCAAAACTAAGACATTTATTAACAATAAGTTACAGAAGAATATCTTAAAAGTGTGCTAGTTCAATGGTATATGCCAGTGATTGCTTTCCATTATAGTTTTAGACAATGTAATGTAAATACCTTAACAAACAACTGTTATTATGCTGTAATGACAATTACTGTACATACTTTTTTTCCAACAGGCGGAGGCAAAGACAATGCGGAAAAAGACCCAGCCCAGCTCTTCTACCAAGAGGCCATACGGCAGCACACTCCCTGGAATGTTTCCCCTGGTAAACAAAATTACACTTCTTTTTAGAAAGAACCATCAAATCATTTATTGGTACATGGAGTTGTACGCATTGTAAAACACATTCTTTGTAATTGTGGATTCCGCATCCCCTGGAGTATCAACCGCAAGTCGGATTGCCTAACAGCCAAATATTCAAATTTTCAACAGCGGCGCCTGCGAAGCACGTTCGAACGATTCTATTGCAGCCTGTGTGATACAAGTACAATGTACAAGCCTGTGAGATACCATAAAGTACGGACACGTCCGGAACACCCTTATCAAACCATTATTAAATTCAAAGCAAGACTTAGTTATGAAACCTTTTGTATGATGCTTTTCTACTCTGAACGTTAACCTTTTTACCTGTCTGTGCCTGCAGGACTCCCTGGCTTCAGAGATAGAACACACCATGAGACAACAGATAGGGGATGGCTTTGACGGGCCCTCACCAAAAGACCAAAGGTAAGACCATAATTATTGCTCAATAAACTGTAAATGTTAACATTTATATGTGTTTTTGTTTTCTCAGTTTCTACGGTAATCTCTTGCTAGTACTGTGAACGCATCACAGCGAGAACATGATGTTCTGTCTTTTTTTGTTACTACTAGACGTATTTTAAGAATTTGCATAACTGTAAAAATTAAGGTATTCAATATTTTGATGTTCAACATGGAAATGCCAAAATATACAGGGAAAAATGTGTTTTTCTGGTCAATAATCGACTTTATTTCTCTATAAATTCGCCTCCCACCACCAGAACCAACACCAAGAGAGTGATGGACACCGTCCGCTACATCAGGAGAAAGCCGCCCCCCGGCAAGCCTATCCCAGGATCCAACACCACCACCACCATGACCAGTATGAGCAACAGCCCTCTCTGCACCAACACCATCGGCTCAGGCAGTTCTATCACCAGCAGCCCGCCCAGCGAGAACTACGGCGCAGACGACGACGAAAACAGTAACCTCACCGGAACGTCGTAAGTTTTACTTGACAGCATATTTACGTTTGAGACCGCACTGTAGATAGATAAACACCGCATGAACTATCTCTGTATTGTATGTATCAAATACTTTACTTTTGGGACTGCATCTGTAATAAGCAGCAACACCTACATGACAAATTGTGTATAGTTGCAGTGCAAGGAAGGTGACAGATGCTGGAATAGAATATTTGGTTGTGTACAAAGAGTCTTTTTATTTGATAAGTACATGCACCAGTCCTTCTCAAAATTTCTGATAGACAGTCCTGACTGTCTATTACATTGTCTATCACATTTAGCAGCTCAGCCAATGATATCTTGGCAATTAGCGGTTCGACCAATAAGAGAGGGGTTGCATGTCAGTCAGTGTGGATTTTGTTGTCTTGACAATGTTGTAATTTCTGTTCCCATATTAGGGATACCGGTAGTTCTAAATCAAGCAACCTGGGGCGACCAGGCATCCCGGGTTCCAACGACCTTGAAACGGCCTTGAGGAGACTCAGTTTGCGGCGAGAAGCGGAGAACATCTTCCGGGATCGGCAGCGGGAGAGGCGGATATCGGAATGCCGAGAGTCGGACATTTCGGAAACGTCCACGCCGGACGAGAGCGATAGCATCATGTCCACGGGCAGCCATTTGTCGTTTCTGTCGCGTGGGTCGTCGTTCTCCCGACCGTACATTCCAGAGAAGCTGCAGATAGTGAAGCCTATGGAAGGTAAGGTTTCCGTTCGTTTTGGGGCCATACAATCTAGCATTTGACAAAAGTTGGTTGTATTAGAGTGTAGCCTAGAAAGCACTGGACTGTAATTAAGGTTTGATCCACTCAAACCGGGAGGGAACCCTGCCTATAGGCTTTCCGGTAAGTGTGATAGGATCTTTAACATGCTGGAGGTGTGGCTCTCCTCAAACATGGGACCTCCGGCTTTTCATTCCATCTGAAAGGACTCCCCTAACCAAAGGTATAATAGATACTCATTTTCAAAGTCGAGTAAAGAATTAGGTGTAAAGTGCCTTTCCTAAGAGCACAACATAGGGGGCTTTGCTAGGGATTTAAACCTGGAAACTTAAGTCAACAACTCTAACCAAAAAAACAACTTGCCACAACTATTCAAAATCATCAACTAGCTTGTCCGCACCTTCCCATGATGCTCCAGGTTCCATGACGCTGCACCAGTGGCAGAGGCTGGCGACGCCAAACCTGGCGGGGGTCCTGGAGTCGCAGGACGGCGTACACATCAAGGGGTACCGCCACATCGAACAGGACTTTACTGAGGAGTACCATCTCAGCGACGTGGAGGAGGACGACGGATGTAAGTCAAGTTCGGCCTTGAACACTCTTAATATATGCAAAGACAATAGACTAATTAGAACCTCCCAAACTGGTTTCGGCATATAGGGATTTTGCTCACAAACTTTTATCGCGCACGTTCATTCAAATGACATTCCCCGCAAACATTCCCTGTTATTCACTTCTCGCTGGCAGCCTGGCGCCTACACACATGACATCAAACGCTGACCCAGAAATCGCTTTATAATGTCGGTACCTATTTCCCTTCCTCACTTGCGTAGAATACCAAAAACACGGCTTATTTTTGTACTTATCTGCCGTAAATCAGTCAGATTGTAATCAAAGACCTGCTCAATTGATTTATGCAAACTTAAGGACAATTGACGAATTTGAACCTCACAAACTGCATTCGTCATTGGGGGGTTTTGCTCACAAACTGTCTATGTCATCGCGAACGTCTGTAAAGAACAAAACTTGGTCTAACATTAGTAACAACATTCTCGGAACACCGACCGGCCTGGCATCTGGCGGGTATTCACTTCCTGCGACTGGCCCAGCGTTCACACACATACCATTAAACGTTTTGGGATATTGCTATGTCGGTAACTATTCCCCTTCCTCACTTGCATAGAATACTGAGAAAAACAGATTTTTGTACTTTAGTCAGTCAGATTGTAATCGAACACCTGTGTCTTCGGGGTTTGGGAAATATCGTAAAATCGTGTACACTCAAACATGCGCGATGACATGGCTGTTTGTGAG
This sequence comes from Branchiostoma lanceolatum, assembly GCA_035149815.1. Lineage (NCBI taxonomy): Eukaryota > Metazoa > Chordata > Leptocardii > Amphioxiformes > Branchiostomatidae > Branchiostoma > Branchiostoma lanceolatum. The sequence continues at coordinate 6,713,687 of CM068880.1, forward strand.
CAAAATCCCCCCTAGCACAACATCAATTTGTGTCGTTCAAATTTGTCTATTGAAATGGGTGTAAAAGCTACATGTTGCTGCCAGCTTATGTTGTCCAGAGACTGTTACATGTATATCTCAGAGTAGAGATTGTGATCTGGCAGAAGTGGTGATTCTAGTGGTAGAGATCGCGATCACACTGCATGGAAACAAAGATTTCCACAAGTTTGCAAGCTTGGGCACTATGGTGAAACCCAACATTTCCTTGCTGTGTACACGGCTTTCCTACACTTTTGTCACCAAGATTGGACACATGTGCACACAAAAGTGCACACAAAGTGTCCAAAGTTTCCCACCTTAGGAAACATCTCGTGCCGGGAATAATTAACCATGATAATAGAGACTTGTGAAGTGCGTGAAAATTTACCTCGAGCAAGGAGCGCCTTGCCTGAGTAATTGTTTTAACTTTTTGCCCTGGGTAAAATGACGTAAACCTATGATTTTTTTAAACCTCATTGTGTAAACCCCAGATACGTGTCTAATACGTGACATAATCGGGAAAGCCTAAAATACTGGTGCCAAACGATAACACATTAAATGTGTGGCATGGTGTTGTATTGAAAACAAAACGAATGCTCTCATGATTTTACTCTTATAAACATTGACGTATGGGTCGGAATCGATGATTAAGGAGAACTCCAGCATATTGCCTGCTTTGCGTTTTCATTGCAAACATTGGCGTCTCTTGGTGCAATTTTGACTCCCATTTGTCTGAATCTGAGCATGATCATGAGTCACGTTGTAAACAAAGACAACACGACGTACCCACGCGGAGTATAATTAGCATATCATTGTTCCCAAATTAAACCACAGAACTCGATATCTAACATTGAAGCTCTTGTTTCACGTCACTGCTCCATAGGTATAAAATATACGGGTGATTTGGGTTCGAAACCTTATCCCCAAACCTGGACCGTACGTCATCGACATAGCCTCTAAAAGGCCCCGAGGATGACTGGGGATAATAGTAGGAATTGGCCAAATAGATCAAGGATTGAATAGTATGCTAAGGGAGTCGGCTACGGAGAGAGGGTTCAACTTGCAAGCAAATATTCTCACTGTAGCCGGCGAAGTTAGTTTATCATCGACCATTCGCGATCTTCTGTATTTGGGTCTATGAAATATTCATTTGCCCGTTGCAAAAAATAAGCACCGATTTGATGTGTATTGTGCTGTCTGGGCTTTTGTTTCTATGACAAGGGCGACAAAAAACTGAACGTAAATCTTATCTTTCTGTATTAATTTTCTGTACCGACTGTGATGTTCGTTCAAGTCACATGAATCTATACTGCTATGTATATCACTTTGATTAATAGAAAGATTAACTACGTCACACGCGAACTATTATCGACATAGGTCCGTGTCTCCGTAAAACACACACACACACATACATGTAACCTTGCACTGAATGGCGTCCATTGCCTTTTAGTAAATGTTGTTTTGGAACATGACATGTTATATATTTGACTTGATGTATTCTAATTTCCTCGCCGGTTATATCGTCGATAGAACGATTTACTTGCAACTTTAACTGTTAACCTACTAATTTATCAGGCTGTCGTCATTATTCATAAGACACGGCCGCATGTTTTAACACCGTCCTTGGCAGGTATTGTTAATCTGTGAAAAACTAGTAATCAGGCTGCTCAAATCTGAATGTATGCAATAGACATACACGGTGTTTCACAAGTAATTATGTCTGTGTCAATGCAAATTCTAGTAAAAAAAGGGACATCCAATAGTATTTCTCGGTTAGCACGTGGTTTAAAAAGCAGTGACCAATCAAGGTTCTTGTCACCATTTTCAAATCTTTCAGTTTGTATTTGAGATGTGCAGATGTGTGTTGTTGCTATCTCTGTGTCTGGATACTAGCGGGGGTTATTCGACTCCTGCCTGGGATTATTTTGAGCCTGGTTTCTATTCTACGACAAGACTGATGCACGGCGTTTGAACACAGAACATCGCGACAGGAAGCTACCTTTGTGACTTCCTTGTAAAGCCACGGAGGTTATATGGACAAATGACCTCCTTGGTCAAGCAAGACAGTCCGGACTTTTGACTACGGCTTCGCCCCGGACTTTTCAACCCGTGTCGGATGAAGAATGTGGACATTGCAGCGGCGTGTCTGGATACAGTAAAGCAACGAGCGACGAGTCATACGGACCGTGCGGCTAGGTTTTAGCCTTACACTACTGCGCCACTGGACAGTTCAGCCTGACTACCTCAGTTCGATGAAAACGATGACTTTCTGTCTCTAGAGGGCAGCAGTTAGACAGAATTGTAGACAACAACAATTGAAATCCATGTAGAATTCGAACTTATCAATGCATGTAGCTGTTAACCTAATAGATTTGTTAGAGTTTTGTACATGTTTCGAAATAATGTTAAATGTATCTGTATTCTTTTGTTAATTTTCATTCAGACACTTCGTACGTTTTCACCTTTTGTCTTGGTATTGTTAGCTTAGTCTGTGTGTAACTGTGAACGTTTTAAAAGACTGCATGTGTAAATGTAAATGTATGTAATTGAGACAATGTATATCGGCTGGGGAATGTATTGGTTGTTGTTTATCTCTAATTAAGTGAATAAAATGTCAATCTTTACGAACAATGATTCCGTGTGCTTTCGGTATGACGAGGTGGTATAAGGCAGGGGGCTGGGAGGGGGCAGGGGGGTGTCGGGGGGGGGGGGGGGGCGGTTTCCGGGCGTAGTAGCATAGCAACGACGCTACTTTCAATGACAAAAGGTGTTTTGAAGGAGTACCCGGATGTGTCTGGACGGGCCGCGTGGTTAGACCAACTGGGGAGATAATTAGGTGATAATTACGCGATAATTACTGCTAAATTATGCACCACTCGTTGGCACACAAAGGCCGACACATGTAATTTCCACACATGTCCACACGTTTACACACTTGTGCGCACAGGTTTTCATCGAAGGACACAAAGTGTACACGCAAATGGTCCGTTTACACAGATGTGCATAGGTTCCCCAAAAGGGACACATCGCATTTTCACTGTGGGAACTCATTGAAACCCGTGGAAATTAGGAATTTCCTAGCAGGTATACACAGGTTTTCAACGCGGAAATCTGTCTGTTCAAGCAGTGTCAGAGTCTCTGTCGATAGAGATCTGACGTAATCAGGATCTCTGCCAGTATAATCGGATCGCGATCTCCGTCAACAGTGATGCAATCTCTACTGGTAGAATTGCCGACTGTGGCAGATCGCAACCTGACATAATACATTGTGTAAAGTGTGTGTGCACATGGGCTAGCCATTTGTCTTGTCATGTCATGTGTTTGTTTTAATTTAGTGCTTGTATCTGCTGCATACTAGCAGTTCATATCAATTACAACTTTACCCCAAATATATTTAGGTACTAGATATATAGTCATGTAAAAAATGAAGAAATACCCATTTGTACAGTGATGGCTTTATTATTGAGGTATATGTTTGTGTCCAAAGATTGGAGCGTCATAGGGTGCTAATTCTTTTCCTTGTTTCCTTTTTGCCTTTTATTATTTCCGAGCAGGGGCATGCATGGAGCTCGACACTAGTCCAAATTTGCCCCAAAGTGAAGCAGCAGCCTTGATAGAAAATAACGATCGCGATGACGGCGGCAGTGTCCTTAGTTTGACACGATCTCTCAGTTTTACGTCATTCCTTGCCGAGAATTTGTGTGGTGAGTCCTTGCATTAGCTGCTGCAAACAAACCAACAAATTAAAGTAACACTAAATTGTCCGCTTCAACTGACTTTGCTGTACTGAACTGCTAGTATGTAACAGATGCAGCTGTTAGTTTTAGACGAAAATGATGCGTCAAATCACGAAGCTTTGCTTGTCTAATCACTCAAAAATCACTCACAATTTTACTTTCAGGACAGTAGGATTGTAAAGCTATGGTACAGATTCATGTGTCTTTTGTTTAATATACATGACCCTTTTTCAGTATATCCAACTCAAGTTATCTAACATAATGTAACATAGTCGTAGAAGGAGCAACAAATTATTAGCTATAACCTCTGTAACCTGGGTTTGATTCCTGTTGTAGGTGGTGTACACATACAATAAACATTCGTGGGTTTAATGAGAGGCCTGTTGTCCATTGTGACCAACATTACAGGTTCCCTCCAGTTTTGATGATAAAGCTGGACCAATAAGGGTTTAACTCTCTTTTACTTTTAAATTAGCAATGGAAGATGTTTTGTGTTACTTTTAGTTAGCACTCTCCTTGTTGTGGGTGCATCGATTGGACCAAGGAGGTAATGCTTAATGTTATTGTTATTGTCTATTGGTATCATTGTAAATGATAAACTTTTATGATCATCCTATGGATGGATTTTGCACTTCAAAAAGGCCCAGAAAGTCATCTTAAAGTCAGCGTGGTCATGCCAAACTGTTCAGATTCTACTCGGATGTTTAACCTACTTATTCCTCTCCACAGTCGTGATCCAGCCAACGTCAGGGTCCCTCTCTACGAACACGACGTACACCTACACGCAGTGCGGCATCCTGCACCCCTCAGATGACAACACAAGCGTCAGCTCTAGGTGAGAAGCTTGTCATACTCATTACAAATAGCATCATTCTCCCTGTGCCTGCTTGCTTTGAACTGCTCCACCCCTGAGGTGTCGCCAAAAACTTTTTATTCAATTAAGTTACTCTAGCAATTTTTTTCAGTCAAAGTTTTGACAGCATTTTTCTCCATAGGTAATGTCTTTTGAAATTTCAGTTAACTTTGTAAATGCAGTGCTAATTTTGCCAAGTCCTCTGTTGTTTCTCTGTCTATTTGTCTTATGTAAAAACTACTAGTATCACTCTTCCCCAGCTTGAACCAACCTTCCATTCTTTGATTTGTCTTTCATACCCTCACTTCCGTGCCTTAGATATGTAGAATAAGTTTATCTATCTGAGTGTCTATACCATGATACATGTTTCTACCAGTCTGGGTGTAACAGCCAATGTGTCACCCCCTCCCTTTCTACCCCCTTTATTCCTATGTTCCTTATTAGGAGGTGTAGAAAGTGTTTTTGTTGTGAGAGACGGTGGGTCTCTTGACTTTGTTTCTCGTCTTTTTGTTATCATCTTTTCATCATACATGTACATAATGGACCGTTCCATCCAAACACCATAAGCAGTCAGTCCCCATTATTGACAGCCAAGTGGCCGCAGCCTTTTTTGTCCGTCAAGCGCTGTTTTTGATGGGGGTGTTCAAAATCGAACTGGGGGTTCTATGGTTTTAGACGGGAACGGTCCATTGTATTTTGCATTTGTTCATTGTATCGTGTCTGACGTTATTTACCCGTCACAGTTCCATAGTCCTCATTATTAGAATTATTTAACCTTCTCCCTGCTGCCTAATCCCCAACCCAACACAAATTTGGTGCTGAAAGGCTATCTTAGCATGGAGAAGGTTAATGACTGGAAAATGTAACTGACAATTCATATCTTCATCTTTCATTTGTTCTTTCATTTCTTCTGTGTCATTTTGTCCATTTCTTTTGAGTTAACGTCTGTTTTCATTGTTCTTTTGCTGTCTGTCAGGGTAAAAGCTACATGTATACCAGGGTGGGTGTTGCTCGTTTTGGTTCTTTCAAGCATGTTCTTCTTTCTGGTGTTGTTCTTTCATTCTTTGTATCTTTTCACTTCGTTACTCAGTCATGGAGACCTGAGTTTCTGCTTCCTACTTATTTGCTTGGTACATCTTGCCCAGATATGGGACATCTGAGTAAGCAAAACTTTACATTTTCTGTCAGGTTTCTTTTGCAGTAGACTAGGGATGGGTACCGGTACAGAAAATTCAGGTTCAGTCCAGGTCCAGAGGATCAGGTCCAGGTTTGGACCTAAAGCCTGGACCTGATTATTTTAGTACGGTCACCGTGGTAGTACTAAAATCATATTTTGGAGAGCAAGACACGAGTAAGGGTCTCTATTAGTTCTACAAATTATGTTCAAATTGAACATTTTTATTGGAATGGTACGGTTATTTTCAATGCACAAGCGATTGTTATCCTTAGACAGGTAAGCCCCAAAACATGTGACCACCTGCCGGCACTGTTCATTTTCTAATTAGTACCAAAACCTGGAGTCTGACAAGGGAGGGTTCCTCCAAAGGAGTGGTGACACCCTGGAATGATGATGAATGATGACCAAAACCTGTCCCTTAAGTTTTTTGTCCTGACCCTCCCACCAAGAAATACCAGTTTTGTAGTAAATTGTACCGGTACAATGTACTGGTGCCCAGGCCTACAGTAGATGTGTAAATGCCCTGCATGTTAGGTGCATCAGAAAAAAATTGCGTAGGAAAGTAGACTGTACCAATATATATTTCTGTTCTTTATGTTTTTCCTAGCTAAGTATATAGCTAGCTAAGCTTATATATAGCTGAAGTTTTATCAAGTTTGTCTCCTTCCCCATCTTCCATCCTGCTTTAACTTTCTGATTCCTGTGCTTTGCCTAATGTTTTATCGGGGGGGAGGGCATACATCCCTATGTCTTCCTGCCGATATCTTGAATATGTTAAAGTTTTCTTAAAATCACAGGAGTGTCATAAATACCATGACTTTGTTATGAACACCTTCAAGTTCTTTTTCTGCAATGACCACCTGTTAAAGGAACTATATTGTCAAGAAATTTGTTTCAGTTTTAGCCTCTAAAATGTCCCTAGAGTCCATATCTTAGGGTCATGTAGGAAATATTTCTAGTAGGCTGTCATAATTACAAACTCTGAATGCATGTTGCTAGAAGTTCACATGTTTCTGATCTTGGCCTTTTTTATTTTTCTATATATACATGTAGTCTCACTAACATGACATTGTGTAGTCTCATTTATACATTTTTCTAAAGCCAAAATCATGTTGTGATATTCATTTTTAGTCAACTGTTTCTAAAATCTCTTTAGCAATCTAAGAATTGAAATAAGATGACTTTAGTAGATCTATTATGCCAACCCTTTAAATGATTGTGCCTATGTCATTCCATATCCCCCTTTAAATTGCTCTATATCCTTAAGCCAGTAGATCTAGATCCGCCCTGCTCCATCCAAAGTAGTGTACATTGTTCCAACATATTCTGTGTCACCCCCCTCCCTGATATACATGTAGTCTCCCTAGTCCCTTCAAACAAGCTGACTACCTAGCTCTGTGTGCCCCCCTCCCCCTTTCCCGACCCACTTTTTCTTTTCACAAACGTAACATTATTTTATGTTCCTAGGTATGTAAAGACCTCAGGTTGGGACCTGTTAATACTTGGTCTTTGCCAAGTCTGTGCCATAAGGTACTTTGCAGCTTCGGTCAGATAGCGCAGGCTGCATGCCCCGGCAATACACATGGCAGTATGTATCTGTTCTAGGTCCCAAGGATGCACCGGTCTATGTAAATCCATCAGGGTGATGTGCTGGTAGAGAGAGGGGGTTGGCATGAAGAAATACAAATATTATTTTATTTTGTTATTTGAGTTTATCACAATATGAAAGGGAGGGCAAAACAGTAAACGTTCCTAATTTAGAGTACATGCACATGTATTAAAAAAAAAAGGTTTCACAACTGTAGCAACTGATTAAAAGAGACTACTGTACTACTTTTTTTGCTTTGTTGGTTTGCTAATCACAATGACTGGATCATTTAGATGCTTCTAATGACTTTTTTCAGTGAGTTCGACAACTGATAGATGCCATTTGTAGAGCGGATACGAAGGCTTATAACGAACAAAAACAAGGTTATTGCACGCTGTTTGGCACACTGCATGTTTGAAAAATCAAGTCAACAACCACGTCAACCCCCCCACACTATTCAGGATATATCACCCTTGGATTTACAGTGAAAGGTGCACTAGGTAGACCCCCTTCTTCACTGCTTCTTCCCTCACACTGGTTTGCTTGCTGCTGACTCACTTGTGTGTGATGATTTGACTTATCTCTTTTTCCCCTGATAGCTTAAGAACACTTAAGAACAACCTCAAAGAATTTCTCTTGTTGTTTTTAACAATCTTCTACAAAACTTGATGTGGCTTTATCATAACGTAACTCTGATTTGACATCTTTTGATGATATATGTACACTTAAACTAACTGGAGTGAAGGTATAGGTAGGAAAAATTGTATAACTGTTCACAGTATAATTAGCCACTGTGACAGTGACTGTATATGTACTGTAAAATCTAATATAGCTATCAAATAATGGGTTTAAAAACAGAATTTTGAATTTTAAAAAAATTGTCTCAGAGAAGGTAATTTTAGAGTATACATGTGCCCCAAAACATTATTGGAAACTGTAGCTACATCATATAAAGTAGAAAATTATTTTACTAATACATTTGCAATGTGGTAAAGAAAATAAGAAATAGGAGTGTTGACTTTTTGTCACAAATGTCACTTTTCACTTACATCTCACTATAGTACCGGTGGTGGGTTTTGCTGTGGGGTGTAGAGTGCTGTGATACATAACTGACATGGTTTTCTTACTCTAAGTTACACTTACGCCAGCTGTTACACTTACCCCAATGTAAAATTGAAGGCTAATGTCAAAATCAGGTGGAATGTTTCAGATTGGAGACCATTCAGACCAAATATGCCGTTGTCAAGCTTAAGGTCAACCTGAGAGTTGCAGATGTCAAGAAAATTTGCACAACTATAACATGGGAATAGAACCTTGAACTCTTACAAAACGGCGTTGGCCGAAGAGTATGTAACCTTTTAAGGTCACATAAAGGTTTTAAAAAGCAACCTTAAAAGTCTGCAAAACAGTGATCAGAAAAGGAATGTAACTTATGTTTTTGAATATGCAATAGATTTTAACAATCTTATCTTGCTTTGTTTCCTGGTCCAGCTCCAGCTCGGGAAGACCCGTGCCATCCGTCAGCATGTTGCGTAGCCAGCCCCCCGCGATCGGCACCCTCCGCCGCACCTCCATCTCCAACTCCTGCTCCAACCTGCGCGAGGCCACCAGCACCTTTAGCACGAACACCGGACTCGCCAAACTTCTCAAGGAGCGCGGGATCCAAGCCATCAAACCCTCACGAAAACCCGAGAGACTCAATGTAGGCTTGAAAGTATCAACGCAGACCACACCGTCGGCTTCTGCGTCATCGTTACCCAGACAAAAGTTACGTATCGATTTGGACCTGAACTTGCCGTCCAACGCCAGCATCAACCTGAAAGTCGGAGCACCTAAACCGCCCCCGACTCCGCCCAACTCGCCCACGAAGTCGTCTCCGATCCTGGCGACCGGCGGGATCAACTCTGCAACATTCGCGAGCAAGCTGGCGCGAGCCATGATGATGACGTCGCCCAACGGAAACAGCAGCACGGACAACTCCAAATACGACATTGTTAACAAGGTGAAAGAGATGGACATCGGGAGTATGATCTCGACGTGTGCCATCACGACTACCACCACAACCACGTCGTCACTTGCGAGTGGACCGTTGCCGAGTACGGTGATGTTGGGGACGGGGTACAGAGTGAGTTCTATCGCTTCTCCTGGCCCCATGTCGGCACTAAGCGGGAATTTCAAGATCCCGCCGTCCCCAAAAGCACAACACGGATCAGTGAGAAAGAATGCCTCGTTCTAAGAGACTTCGAAGCAGCAATCCTAGGCCCGCTTTACATGCGTTTTCAAAAACACCAAAATGCATGTTCCAAAACGCGCTCTTGATCTTTACAGGAGTCGGAAGGTGTTTTGGACCTTGCTAAGCTGTTACAAACATACTCTGGAATTCATTACAGATGCACTGTAGAAAAGGCATAGTTGAACGTTCTTTTTCTCTTTACACCAGTAGGACGTGTTTTCAAAAATGTATCACTCATACTCACTATCCGGTTTGTTTTTGGAAGCTTTATTTCGAAAACACATGTAAAGCAGGCCTGATAGTAGTCAACTTGTAGCCATTTGGATGGTACTAGGTCTACATGGATCGATAACAATGGTCATAATGGCAACATAACATCGGACTGTTGGCATATTGTAATTATTGTAAAGTAACCCGTCATCTCTTTGTTAATCATCAATTCGAGAGTTGATTTAACCGTGCCATTCTCATTCATTCAGGTAATGAAATGCTCGTTGTGACCTTTTGCAAAAAAAAGGCCAGAACAGCATGAAGGTTCTATTACAACTTTTATACAGTACTTCAATTTTCTGTGAAAAAAAGATTATGTGTGAGCCCAAATTCAAAACTGAAGCAATCAAGCAAATGCTAGGCTTTTCCATGTTCATAAATATTGGAAATGGTATAATACCGTGGTATATCAGTAGTCCAATGTTTGAAATATCGAAACAATATCAGCTAGATTGGCCTGAAAATTGTGTAAATTCTGTGTTACAACAATTCATCAAATCCTTGTGGAACAAACATGTACAATATATGGTCATTGCTGGATCTTATATTTCAAGGAGTAATCAAGATGTTCTGGATGTAAAGTTCTTGCTACAAGATGAGCAAAAAATACTAAAACTATTTGTAATGCTCACATTCATATGCATGCAGATAGATGTCAACAATGATATATCAAAATGTCCGTACCCATATCCAGGTTCTCATATCCCATTAACCAATGAAAATTAGTTGTAAAGCTATGAAGATTTTATTTGCATGGACTTCGTTATACAATTGAGTGTTCTTGTGGTCTCAAATTTTCGTTTGTTTGTAAAAAAAATGTCCAAGAATAAGTTTTTGAATGTTGCAGCATGTGTTTATGTGGAAAACATTGTATATAGCCCATAGGTGAAAAATGTACTTCCAAAGTTGTCATTTTTTTAGAGAAATACAAAAATGTATGAAATAAAGCACTACCTATAAGGACTGTGCAATTGAGCATCGTAATAACTTATTATTATTATTATTAGCTCTTTGTGTCAAAGAAAAATGACATGGACATTGTAAAAACTAACAATACTAGTGGCATTCATAATCTTGTACAGTACTGCATTTTAGAATATTGAAGGTAGATTAATGTAAGAAATGTATTATTAATATTTTTCCCGAATGTTTGTTCAGATTTCTATGATATTTGCATTTGAGTTTTCCGTGTTTGTTTTCATCATTTTAATTTAATCTACATATTTTGTTATCTTAAAAAAGCATAATTTGAATTTAAGTTTCAAAAATTGAAGATTTCCTGGTATTTATGATTGATAAAAGGTGCTCTTATAGCTTAGTTTGCTGTATCAGCGACCATCTGGCTTAAGTATGGGATTGATTGATTTATCCACATACATGTAAAATGTTGATTTTCCAATATTTTAAGATATTAAACTTAATGTTAAACAGAACATGTTTTGAAGTGTAGAAGATAGTGTACATTTGAAGATTATGGAATTGTTGATGTTTTTTATTGGATGAAGGTTTATCTAGTCTTGGTAGAATTCATGACCTTGGTTGTGATGGTTTCTCAGAAACAGATGAATTGGGAAAATTAAACATGAAAAGCATATTTTGTCTTTTGCATTCATCTCTACAATGGTTCGTGTCAGAATTAGTCAAGTAAATGTTGATATGGGTGGGTAAGAATTCACCTTGGAATGACAAGGAATTTTACATTCTACAATATTCTGACTTCCTCAATTTGATGTTCATAATACACAACATTTCCACTTGTTTTTACAAAAATATTGAGATGGAGATCTTCACATGGACGAAAAAAGGATACACCAATAGAAGGATCCTGACATTTGATCACAATATTATCAGTTCAACAAATGATATATATGTAGCATGGCAATCATCAGTTCAACCAATGATAGCGTGGCGATTATCGGTTTGTCCAATAACAAGAGAGTAGATGCAGATAGATAGTTGTATTATTAGGTTTTCTTTTGCATTTCTGCATTTTGAGGGAAGTGGATGGGGCTATGGGATATCGATCGGTCTATTACTATTTTTGGGTATCTACATGTACCCTGCGGGTACACACAAAAACACTCACACCCAAACTAAGTGTGGACACAACATACATGTATATGTGTGTTGACATGGCTATTTTTAGCAACCAAGTCTTTTATGCATGCATGAATAAACTGTGTAGGCATGTGAAGATAGAACATGTTAAAAAAGGAGAACTTTGCCACGAATTTTCAATGAAAAGTACAAGGTACTGAGACCACTGGTTGGTTGATGCAAGGACATTGGTTCAATGGTTGAAGTGAAAAATAGCTGTTGCATCTTCCTCGAAATGCGTTATATGGCTTTTGACAATTTTACACACAATGCTTTTGCATAGTCATCACGATTCAATCAAAGAGGTTCTACCAATATCCTTGATTCAACTATCAAGACATGGCAGTTGCAAAGCCATTCTTACAATATCGTGTTTACAACACAATGACAAACCGCCAGGTGGCGCTCTTGACACGTACTCCCTTCTGCGATCAATGAACTATCCTATGCCCTTTCACCTGTCTCCTCAATGATGATGCACATCCTTTCGCTAGGAAAAACATTCACCGTGGCTCTCCATCAAATACGGTGAGGGAAATCTGTGCAGAATTCAACGATTTTCTCTCAGAATATGTTCAGAAAAGCGGGATATTAGCTGGTTGCTATGCGTGTTTATTTTGTCGTCTGATGCGCTCAGGTGAGAGAGCGTCCTGAGGGAATCGGTGAACCGGTAAGACCGGACGGACGGGAGTCAGCCTGCCGTGACGTATGAGCAACATGGCGGATTGCAGGCGGAAGGAAACGTAGTGGCGATGTTCCTGCTTAAATTCTAACATTTAGAGCATTTTTGCGACAATTTTTTCCCGGGGAAATTTTCCGAGAAGCATCTACATAGTCTTGAACGGTTATAGGCTGGGAAGGAACCTACTTAGAGAAGACATTTTTACATCAAGAAGAGACGTCCTTAAACAGGTAAGACAACATTACCTGTTTAACATTTATATCTCTGTCTTTTCAGAAACTGTCTGTCGCGGTGGATTGTTTTGTTTTTATGTAATTGTTGTCGGTTCCTGATGATTCTATCTGGAAATTATACAAATAATTGTGAAATACTGAGGAATGATTGAATCGATATGATATATTTTACGCATTCTCGCTGTCTTGGAATAAGGCCATATGACGTCGCACTGAGTGTTTTGTGACGAAATATGCCTCCAAGCAATAAAGCTCAAAGAGCAGTTCAGAAAACCGTCTGGCATACGTTTTTTCCGCACTATATTACCTGATATATCTAAACTATCGGTCCATTTAGCTTTTGGAGGGGATTTGTAATCATATAGTTGATTTTGTTTAACAGGGCAACATTTGATACAGTAAATCAAATTTTATGATAGTTTGCGGTTGAGAATTTAAGATTAGTCGGGATCTATTCAATTTCAAACATTAGTATTATAGACGATTAAAAGCTGCATCCATTCTGCTTTTAATTGCCCACCCTTAAGCTCTTTTATGTCCCATGTTGGCAATCTAGATAATGCCTGTAAAAAGTGTTAATCGTTTAATCCTGAATACTTTATTACCATAATCTCATTGCGTAAAATCAACAATTTTGGTCACATCTCAAACATACACAGCTATTTGATAGGCTTTTTAAAACAATTACCACACATTTTCCCCGAGATTTTACAATCTAGAAAACCTTAGAAAAAACAAATTTCTACCAAAATCGCAAAACCCACTTGCAAATAGAAACACGGAACTATATTTCAGTCACTGCTTCCAAAAAAGAAGCCCCCCTCCCAAAAAAATGTACGTAGAAACATGATTGAGATTTTCGTACGCCCTAATTACGTTATCGTATCTATCTGTGTGTCTGTGTTTCTTTTGCAATTAGCCTTCAGGCATCAGTTTGCAAATAAACTAAATATTGCGATTCATTATCATATCTTTTAAACAGCCTGCGTTTTCTATATTCTACCAACATCAAGGATGTAATTATTATGATTCATTCATTCAATTTTAAACTACTCCGAAGTCACCAGTTGCTTATATAGCTGGGGGCACATTCTTCAACATTAGTGTCGTTTGACTAACTTGGTTTTCAAACAATGGAGTACTTTAAACAACACAACAATAAAGATTATACAAGTGTTTTCCTTACGTTTATGTTGACTTCTGTTGCCATAAAATCAAGAAAAACTTAAAAATAGAACATTGTGTTAATCTTAAAGAATAAGATTGCATTTGAATTTGCCATTACTGGGAAATGTTCGAGTGTTCAGAAAGAGAAAAAAACAGATGAAATGATTTTGTCTGCATTTTTCCATACCTTTGAACCACTGTCTACGTAACAAGTATTCGTGTCGTCATCTTTCGTTGCGTTTTTCCTGCCCATGAATTATTTATCATGACCCATTAAAACATAAACCAGGATTATATGTCGTTATGTAAAATGTATGATATAAATCATTTGTCCTTGGAAGTTTGACCTGCAACATTGCCCTAAATTTGGAACATTTGAAAGCATTATTCATTGATATTATTTGAGATTATGTTTAGCGACACTATACATACAGTTATGAAACATTTACATTGTTTCTGTGTCTGGTGATGCGATTGGGTGATCTCTACGTACAATCAGTTCGCCTTTTACTGAACAATCACGGTGAGTCTGTCAATTGTCAGGTAGGTTATAAACCTCATTGAATAGACAATAAAGAAATGTAGTTCATGTACAGTGTCTTAAGGATCAATCAATCAATTGAAAACACAATCGAACAAGTTGATGTATAACTAGGGAGCCCAAAATGGAATCATTTCAAGGTCTCATCAAAACCTACGTATAACATATAACATATATAACATACCAAATATCAATACAATCCACCCAAGACATTCTCGAGTTATCATGTTCACACACACAGACAGACACACACACACACAAACACACACACACACACACACACACACACACACACAAACACACACACGCTATAGCTACCCAAAACATAACCTTCTTGTCGAATTCGAAGGTAATTAGATTGGACTCCACCCACAACGTACGCCGTATACCCCACGTATCCAACGTGACTCGCTAAAAGCCACCACATATCACGACTACAAATCATATCCAACTGTAGCCATATATCGATTTTTGCGTTGCCACTTAATCCGTACAAATTAGGTTGCCGTCCTCAACTTTGCGGGAGGAGCCAAGAATCCTGTGCCTTACGTCACAGTTTACCCGATAAGCTTCAGAGATATATTTTAAAGCCCGTTGGTTTTATCGACACCGTTGTCGAGGTAGAGGGTACAGCTGCCGAGTAATGCACAGAAGCACTTTTAGTTATGTTTTTTAGGAAATCGGTAATAGATGACATCCGCCGCAGACTCAAAATCTAATGCGAGAGAACGAAAAGAACAAGATGGGCAAAAAAACAAGATGCTTAAATGTTCCAAATGGAGATTATAAACGTTGTAACAAAAATTATTTTACTCTTGCATTCAATGCAAGCTGGAAGTACAAAAAGTGTCACTTCTACAACTACCAGTTCTACTTCTACATGTACACTCAAGCCTACAACACGGCATGTGTTGAATTCCCATTCGTAGGAGGAAGCAATTTCTTGTTGTTGTTTTTTCGAAAGGCGAAAATCAATGCGCGTCGACGTCATCAAACAATTAACTTGCCGTGGCCGAATTGTAAAGATTACATTCCTTAACGGGCAAATGCGTTGCTTAGGAAGGTTAAGTGATGGTGTTTTAAATCCGTATATTACGTTGTGCCTGAAGCAAATATGGAATATTTCATTGTACTGAGTTGAGTTTATTGAGATAATCTTCAGTCCCTCTAGGGGGCTCATCTTCCAGGGCTCTACATGTACAACACTACATGTACATCACAAAATGCATTTACATGTACATCACATTTACATTTACATGTACATATACATGTACATCACAAAATACATGACATTTCTTGAGATGCTTAGAAGGCGAAATTAAGCGAACCATATAAGATACTGCAAAATACACGCGGGTTTTTGCTCGCTGTTGCTCTCTAGAGCTGTCTATTTGCTGTTTCAAAAGTGGCAACGTTATCGTAAGAGCGCAATTCTCACGAGCTCTCTGCCACCATTCAGCAGCGCCATGGAGCGGGTCATACTGGATGTGCAGGGCAGGTGTCCCGACCACTTCCACAGCGACAGGCTCATGCAGGGTTGGCGTTGCCCCCAGCCCAACCAGCCGAGCAACTTCACCCGCTGCTGCCTTAAGACCCCGGACACGCTCAGGTGTTGCGAGGACACCATGGGGGGTCCGGGAGGCAAGGGGCTACGAGAGGAGGAATATCCCATGTACGTATCTAAAGAATAGTATTTCTATTTTCAATAAAAGCATAGATGAAACCCCTAAAAGAACAAAAAATAGTTTTCGGTTGTAAGTAGCTTTACCCGTACTACGCACAGTGCATTATGATTAACGCCCCATTGTTTTTGTTTGAACAGGAAGGTTTTTATTTTAATGTCTACGTTTTTGGTGACGCCTACAAGGCGGAGCTGATAGTTCTATCAATATTCACTCCTCCAACTAACAATTGATGCGTTCCCTCAATCCACGAGGCTCAATGTACGTCATAAAGAAAACGTTGTGGGTGTGTTTTACAGGGTTATGTTGAGCACCATTGTCGCCATCTTTATGGGGATCGGCATTTTCATCGTCATCATGAAGAAATTTTACCGCGACCGCCTCAAGCTGACAAGGAGGCTCTCAGCACCAAGACGTGAGTTCATCATTTTGCGCTCTGGTATGTTGCAGTATTGAGTGTCTTATAAGCTGGTTCACGGTTTGAACTGCGCGTGCGCGAGGTCAAAGTTGAAGGCTGTTACAGAAAAAAATACAGCTCTTGTCTACACCATGCCAGACGTGTTGTTTATTTCTCACGGGACTTCAACTTTGACATATATCCCACAATGCATCACACAGCGCATGAACAGCTGAAATTGTGACCCAGCTTATTGTCGATAAATGCAGAAAATAGCTTTCTATAATATTTGGAATGTCCTCTGAAGTTTACATCTAGGTTTCTTATGCTCTGCATATTTTCCTCGCGTATATTTTTAGTGCCAAGAAGATACGATGATGACTCCGACACGGATATATCCCCGCCCGCAAGTGACGTAGAGACCGGATACGGCAATGCCTACGCGTCTCACCAATCCCGACCGCCGCCGCCCTATGCGGCTTCAGTCGGAAACGACAGAAGAGGTGAGAGGAAAATACCACTCAACAAGAGATCGATGATATGATATCATACCTCCGTGAAATATTTAGAATTTATCATGTATCTTGTTTAATTGATTTTAATTAATTTCATTGATTATGCAAATAATGTGATAAATGACTAATTCTACCACCTCTGAACACTTTCTTCCTGTCACTCTCGCAACATTCACGGACAATTTTGCCCTTCACTTTCTGTGAGACGTGCCTATATATAGCACAGGCAGACAGACAGACTAGGAGACACACGTGTACCGAAAACAATACCTCCGTACATGGAGATGACAGCTATTATATTTAATATGTTAATATATTAATATATATTCAAATTATAGCACTACAAATATTTCATTTTTTTATATATTTTTGTTCTAGCGGAAGACGACGACGACAGCATTACTGAACGATCCTCCCTGTGCGACCCGTACGCAGACAGTGATGAACCTCCCCCTCCTTACGAGGAGGCCCTTCAAGCGCCCAACCCGGACAACAGACCGACAACCGCTGGTTAGAAAGAGAGCAGGGAGAAGAAAGAAAAAAACGAAGATCTTATACCTCCTTGAAATATCAAGAGTTTGCGCCAAATTCTTAATGCTATATAGCCCTAGCAATCACAGAGGTTTGTGCCCCCCCTCTCCCCTCCCCTTCTTCCCAGCTATCTCCCTCCGTAAGGTGTCACTGGTCAGGAACGGATGGCCAGTTATCCATGGACTATACGACACTTTTTTCAGTAAGGGGGTGTCGGCCTGTAATGCTGCATGCAGGGTCTGAAAATACTGCTAGGGGGCCCAACTCGCCATGTTTCTTCGGGACTTAGATAACTACCCACATGCAAACATTCATACAAAAGTCGACATGAAAAAAAGTTATATAGTTATTTTAGTTACATTGTGCTAGATAGTCATGTGCTATTTTTTCTCGTGGACAAATGGCATGCGTAGAATAAGGGTAGATGAAACATTGTTGTAAATATTCCAATCTGCATTTTGATTTCTAAAATGAGACGCATTATCATATTAAACTAAATTGGGAGGTGCTGGGCTTCACAATACAGCCAAAAACATCATGAACAATATTGCATTAACTAAGGAATTAAAACTAAACCGCTTTTAGATTTCTATATAATATCTAAGAGGTGTACAGAAGACGACTTTTGGAGACCATGACAGTTTAAAAGTTGTTTTCCGCCATTTTTCTATGTGAAGACTGTTCTATCCAAAGAGTTTATAGGATGTTATGAGCAAAAATTGAGGTTATTACTTAATGTAAGAGAAAAAGAAAGACATTTGAATGGAGTTGTCCTGGCGACGCGCGCCCTCCTCAACTTTAAATGGGACGGTCCAGTTGATGGCATAAGGTCGTTCAAACTTCCAAGTACGCATGCGCAGCGACAGGAATTGTCGGTAATATGTCAAAGGTGAAAGTTCTAACTTGTAAACAGTTTCAATTTGCATAAAGATGTCCATGGACCGACGTGTCTGTTGATGTCTCAAGGACCTTCACCTTTGACATATTACCCACAATTCATGTCGCTGCACATGCGTACTCGGAAGTGTGGACGACCTTATCAATGATGTAAATATTGACTTACGTGTACAGAAACGTTCGGCACCATTGTGCAACAAACGGGGACTTTTAATTGATTTTAGCAAAATATCTGTTTACCTGTAACAACGGGTTAGATGCTGGGAAACTCAGGGCGTCTAAAACAGTGCCTTGTACTTGATTTCTTCCGAATTTTAAACAGTTTTATCCGATACGATTTAATACCTCTTTTCGACACAAAAGAGAATACTCTTGAAATAGCGTTTGGAATAGTAAATTGATAGTTACTGGAGAGATTTAAGCCTGGGTATCATCCGTCGTGCTAGGCGTCCATGGGAAAGGACTTGATGTGCTGGATAGCACCAAGGACAGCACCCGAAAAATGCTTCTACCCAGACTATTCTCCTACACAGAGCCTTGCGCCGGCCTATACAATTTACCTCTGGAGGCTCTGTCAAACCGAACCGAGGTTTCCACTTTTATGGGCGTGGCCTCTTATTAGCTGTTAGCCAATCAGAGGATCACCTTAATGTTTTCTTCAGGTAAAGCCGATACTCTGATTGGCTGACAGCTGGTTAGAGGTCACGACCGTCACGTCCACAAAAGTGGAAGCCCCAGCCCGGTTTAGCAAGGTATATTGTATAGGCCGCGGACGAGGCTCTGTGTAGGAGAATGGCCCTGGCTAACTTATCTGTCCTTCAATCGATTGCAACTTTCAGTGGGCTTCAGTTCCTATGTAGCAAAAAATTGATACAAAGTCTTCGTATTGGATTATCAATTATAACCGAAATGATGCATTATTGTATGAAATAAGATACTGGTGTCATCTTATAGTCTTGTCGGTGCCTTGGTTGTATCTAACTACAGTAATATACTCTACATAGTTTTGGAAAGAAGGAGCAAAACACTGCGCATTCAAAATACTTATTGTATAGATACAATATATTGTAACATTAATGTGCTAACGTTATTCTTTTCAACAATCTTCCAGTTGTTCTGATTGTTAGGTAAACTGTAAACAAACAAATATGGAAGTTAGTAATAAAATCTAAACTTAACATCAACGTCGGCCATTGAAGTTTATTTCAACAGTATTGCTATCCCTAACATCAGTCCAGCGCAAACGATGTTGTACGTCACTTCCGCCGCGGTGTTTGCCGGGAGGCCGTGGTTGCAAATGTTGGATGCGCAGCAGAGTGCGCATGTGCCGTTGTCGGTTACGCTGTGGTAGGGGTGGGCGCTGGGGTTGGGACAGCTTTGGGGTACGCAGGGTTCGGCCCCAACCTCGGAAGCAGACTTGCAGCCCCGCTTGATATGAGTGGCGACATCCAGTTCGTCCAGTGTAAGTTCGACCTAAGGTTTTGATTGATGCAAAGTAAGCAACATGTCGTTAAATTAATCGTAAGATTGCTTTTGGCTACCGCGGCCTAAAAAAAAGCATCGTTTCGTCGATTTTGAGATAATCCTTATACCTTTAATGGCAAGGTGTTCAAACTTGACAAAAAACAGGATGTGATTTTTTCTCTTACGAAGCACGTGGTGTTACAGCTAACGGTAGGCAGAGAAGCCGGGCTCTCCACGCATGTTGCCTCCTTGCTGTATGCCTCGTCACAGCTGTAGCAGCTAAACGCTGTCACAGCCACAGAATCGTCTGCGAAATGAAGAAAACACAAATTGATCACGTTTGGGACCGCATTCTTCATATTGCACCAGCGAAACCTAGCTGCACTGCAAAGTAGAACCAGCCAGTATTTCCCTGAGAAGTCGGCTTGGTTGGAAGTCGATTAATCATAAGTTGCGTGCATTCACTGCATTGTATATTGACCATAAAAACAGGAAGAGAAAAAAACAATATATTTCACCCATACCTATGGTATGGTGAGTGAAATATAATCAAGACAGACAAACCGAAAACAAATCCTCCCTTCAAGGAGGTAAACTATATCGAAAGGCAATCTTGAACAAAAACAGCAGTTTGAGCGTACCATACGTCTCGCAGCAGGAGCCATCGAAGTTGTCCGGACACTCGCAGGCGCCGCTGTAGTCCTCGGTCAGCTCGCCACCGTTGTAACAGCGCCGGTTACACTGCCGGTACGCGGACTCAACGTGGTGAGGGCAGTGGTAGTTGTTGTACCTCTTTCGGTACTGGGTGCCGTTCTCCCCGCATTGGTTACTGGAAGAGAATATCAAACAAATTAAGATTACTCTGTAAACTTGGGAATGAACCCGGTATTGTTCAATCCAAAATTACCGCTTTGTGTACGATTTCTCCCAATATATTTAATTCTGTCTATGTATTTCTTTTGTCTCTGCAACTTTGGACCTAACTTTCCCATTTTGACAACCTCCCGGGTTACACCATCTTCCTCCTCACATCCTGCCACTCTATAATATTCAGATAGATTCGGACACACACAAAAACAAAAAAACAAACCGTTAACAATACCTCCGTTAACCTTTGACACACTGAAGTAACCGTTTGACAGCCAATTCTCTATTGTTTACAGAGTTAGGCAGCAGTGAGAAGGTTAAGAGGTGATATAAGAAACAACTGAACAACTGAAGTGTTGATTTCAAACCTACGTGCACTGTGACCAGGCCGACCAGTCTCCTTTGTTACACGAGTGCTCCGCGGTGATGTGGGTCGGTATGTACACGTGGTTCCCGCCCTCGTGCTGACCGGACACTCCGATGTTCCCAAACAGGAAGCAACCAACGAGGACGAGGAACGGAAAGGCCGTCGGCAGAAATGGGAACCTGTAAAAGAACAACATGGCAGCCATGAAACGTCGCGATGGCAAACGGAACTCTTGTAGAGGTTCTAGAATGCTGTTCGTTTATGACGTCAGAGATTCTGACGTTCGAATGTTCGCGATCGAATGTTCCTAGAACACAGCCACTGGCCGCTGTGTGTGCAAAAATGTTGTGCTTTTCGCGGTCTTTTTATTTATGAGAATGAGCCGCGTCACATGAGCCGCTTTTCACGAACACTTCCCAGCGTCAAAAAGGAAATACTTCCCGAAACGCATTTACAAAACACCTTCAAAAAATGCATGTAAGAGCGGAGGACGAAAAAAGGAGTTGCACATGGCAAAAAGTAGGCATATTTTGCCGCGCAAACCGTCTATTGTACTGAATTCATTTATTTTGGGGGACTTAATTTAGTGGTAGAAGAGGAAATCAGTTTTGTGCTTAAACTTCGCGATTGAAATAGTTCAATTCAACAATAACGTTAATTACGTTAGTGGAAACACATTTTCGCGGTGTCATGAATTTGCGGTGGAGAGGTCATCGCGAAAATAAAACTACCACGAACATTTCTGTACTTGAAACAATATGCTAACGGTTGCAGCAGAACGATTTATTATAATGATTTGTTTACATGTTTGTTTTACAAAGTTTTACATGTTTGTTTACAAAAGGCTTTCTTATTATCATAATTTTGTTTATAGGCAAACACACCGCACCACCCCTACTCTACTCGATAAGTGTATTGGGTTCTTTAACGTGCAGGGGTTTGATGCCTAAGGCTGACGCCTGAAGCTCCCTAATACGCGGGCCACCGGCTTCACGTCACAGTCTGAAATGACGAATGCAATCCCTTCCCTTACAATATGCCCAACCTAGGGTCCGACCCTGGGATCGAACCCTGGCTCACGGATCCATGGAATTAGAGGGCTTTGATTTATACGTCGAAAGATTACTGGAAAGATCCATGGCTATGAATTTTGACTATGAAAATATCCAGACAAACGTCCTTTAAATTTCCTATTCTAGGGGCAGAGGAGCGGTGAGAGGAGAGGGACTGAGACTGTCCACGACGTCACGGCTGTAGCACCACCTGCCGATGTAGATATGAATTTCATGCAACTCCAGCTCCACTCAGCAACCTGTTATCATCTTTTCAACATCTAAAATGCCTTACAAATAAAGATTTGAATTTAACTGATAAGTACTGTTCTGTACTGTTCTGTACTGGCCAAGTACTGGCCAAGTACGGTCAAGTACTCAAGCTAAAACTCTTCCAAGTTTATGTTATACCCGTGATACTTTATAATGCCGGGACATGGGGACTCACCGAGCAGCTTGCGTATAAGATTGACTCATGGCACCGGAAACAACTGAGACGTCTAACAGGTCACATCTACCCCAACTGCATCAGCAACGTCAAGTTGTACAACAAGTGTAGAACATCACCACTACAAAACGAAGTCCACCGTCGCAGATGGTTTCTCTTTGGTCACATTCTCCGTACGCCAGAAGACTCTCCGCCACAGAAAGTGCTAAACATTGCTTTCAGTAAAAAACTTACACCGAGACAAGGGAGGCCCCGCGAGGGGCTCCTAAGCAGCCTCATAGATGACTGTAAACTGTATATGAAAATGAACATTAGAACGGAAACCCACGTACTGAAATACCTCCGAAAAAGAGCTAGAAACAAACAGGATTGGGCAAAGATGTACACTGATTTGGTCAAATTGTAATCTCAGCACATAGATATATCGATTTGACCAAGAACAGTTATTATTATTATTATTATTATTATTAAGTACGGTCTAAGAGGTATTGTTGCGTTTGCTACAGTCAGATTTTGGGTGATTCCGTTTAGATAAATTTGTATGCACGATGGTGTAAAAATAATCAACATCCGGGAAAGGGGGCACCTACCCGAAATGTCACTTCAAAACAAGGACAACTCGAGCAAACGTCCTTGACACTGACTTTACTTTCTTAATAGACACTTTTGTGTGCTCGTTACATAACGTTACATTCGAAACCTAGACAAGTATTCGCATCAAAGATTCATCTGTGCTGGTAGAATTCCAGAGGACTAAGTCCTGCTTAAGCTTCTTGTGTTGGAATTAAGGTTAGTCCTCTGGTTTTCTTCAGGATACCTAAGGATCCGATTTCTGAGGTAAGTCACCTTCCAAAATAATGGGAGGTAAACAATGAGCCAGTCAAGAAAACCGCCCCCTCCCCCAACCTATTGCCCGAAACAACGCGAGCATGACGTCATGGCCCTGTCATCAGTGACGTTACTATATGATTGCTCAGTTATAACAAGGTCACACACCAGGGAGCCCGAAATCGACCTTGACCTTCGTCTTCCCAAGATCTACCCACATACCAGTTATCAGTACAATCCATCCGAGATTTCTATTAGTTATGCTCACCACATATTCAATATTCAAATAAATTCAAAGGTAAGTTTAATACATCCATGGTTCAAATCTATTTTGAAGTAGTCAGATAAAACTCAACTTCTTCACCAAATCCGTTTAAAATTCTTTGATCTTGACTTTAAAAACCTCAAACTTGGGAGGGGATCACCCGCTGGTAAGGGACATACAATCTTCGATCTGACGTCTGAGTGATTAAAACGTTGTTGAACATAGATAGACAGGCCAAATAGACAGGCCAAAGATGTCTGTTGCAATAGAAAAGTGTGCGTCTGTCATTAAAATATGATTGGGAAAATACCAGTGTCATGATGCATTTCAGTTTTGTACTGTACTGTACTGTACTGTTCGGCCAAAATCAATAAAAAGAAAAGAAAAGAAAAGAAAAGAGAGCACCCTAGCTACCGACTTTATTTTTTCAGGACCGTACCCAGAAGTACAACATAAGTTTTCTTAGGCGCTAGAACTGGTGGCTCTTAAGTAAGGATATTTTCTTTCTGTGTGAGAATTGCGGTTATATAACACATTCCAGGCCAATTAATGCTTCTTGTTAGTTTGCTAGGTTGAACATTTATAATAAGTTCTGTAACAATGCTTCTGTTACGTAAATCACCTTATGTTAAGTAGGACCGCTATATTTTCTTGCAAGACAAGGGGGTCATCGAATGCCCTTCGTTTAAATTTCAAGATGGTAGTCTGATGATTGTTGCCATTTTCATTTCAGATTACTTTTAGATTTTTTCCTCGCCAACTCACTTGAGTTCTCACACTGTTAACAGTTATAGGCGTCTAGTTAAGAGTGTTTACATCAATTAAAGACAGTGGATCGTCCCTATCCCATATGACACATCCTCTAAAAACCGGTTTGACTGGTACGTAGTAAGGCTTAGTGCGCTCCTCACATACACCCAGAACAGAGGTCTACAACACCCAGTCCAAGGTATGTTACATTAGCGTCAATTTTCTAGCGTTTGGGAAAGAAATTTCGTTCACTTAAGATTTCGCACACGGTTCTTTAATCATAAATGAAGGATTTTGCGTTTTAGAATATTCTTAGACTGCTTAAGGGCCTCTTAAAGCTTCAGACGTTGTATGTACTTAATTAATTACACGTCTGGATCTTAGAAACGCCCTACAAGAATAAAAACACGTGAAAGACTTGACCATTTCCAACAGTTTTTGAAGATTTGTGTTGTTGAAGATTTGACATGTACAGTACGATAGGTGACAACTTGCTAACGTTACACGGGCTAAAGATACAACGTGGACTCTCCGACCTTGATAGCTAAGTGTCTCGTGTCGTGGGAAAGTGATTGCGTGTAAAAGTCAAAGTCTGTCAACTATGAATAATAGACGTGGGAAACCCATAGGAAAACTCAACTGATCATATGTATGTTATGTAAATGCTCTGTATGAACACACAGAATTTCATCTAACAAGTTTTATTTCTGTTTTTTAAGAAATTGTTAGGCTTAGAGACCACTTCTTGGCTCTGAACTAAATTAATGGGAGATATATGAGACTATGCTAGACTATAAAGACGGCGAACGTTGTTTTTGAGGGCTGTAAATGCAGAAATGTTCGCGGGGATTTAATTTCGCGATAGGGAGGAAATGGACTGTTCGCGGTGGTTTTGAGTTCGCGTTTGAAACAATAGTCAGCTACTGTCACACAATGGAACGGCGTTCAGAGTTCACCGCGAAAACTGCGAACATAAAACCACCGCGAACATTTCCTGCACTTACAGTATTCGAGAGGGCGACACTTGTCAGGGAGAGAGCTCCATAATTTTACAGTCCGTAGAAATAAGCCGTTGCTACATATAGAAGGACTTTGAGACTGGTATGTACATGTAGACAGTGTAATGATTTGAGCTAGAGTCGAGCCTAGGCGTACACTAAAAAGCTCTGAATTGTGGAACAAGTAAAGTGAGAGTCCAGCAAAACAATGTCCATACAAGTATCTGAAGAGAGGCTTTCCGCTGCTGATGTTGTCCAGGATAGTTTGTAGCTTATACTTACAGCTTGTGTCAGAGGTTAATTGTACAGTTGAACATTCTTTTAACCACTCCCTAACTAGTTATTAAAGAGAGAGTGGCTATGCCCTTAGGGTATTGATACACAGCAACTTATCGTGATGCCTTCAAGGCATAGTTACTCTCTCTTAGGCCACAGCAAGTAATTTTTATGGATGACATCAGCGCGCTCATTAATTTTCGCCTGATTTCGAAATAAAAAACAAGAAATTTCATTGCCCTCCGACGGTGGTCAACATGCCAAAAATTGGCAAATATGTTGTAAACGTTGACAGTCAAAGGTGTTTCATTGCATATGAATACCCAGTGTAGTTCCTGCCCATGATGGTATAATAACAAGCTGTTTTCTGCATTTGTTCTAGCAAGGACATTATATAAATAATGGGGGGGAGGGGGGTCTAGTTAATTGAGCTGTATACACAAGGTGTTTCATCGCATATGAATTCCCAGTGTAGTTGCTTCAGATGATGGTACAACAAGCTCTTTTCTGCATTTGTTGTAGTTAGTCTATTGAGATGTATACACATCTACAAGAACATGTTTACATTAAATCAAGTAGGTTTTATATTATATATTAAACCTCATTGGTTGAATACAGGAATAAGAGACCTGTTGGTCATGATATCATATTTCGTCGCCTCAATTCTTGTTTAACAAGACTTATGATCTCAAAATTTGAAAATATAGGAATCTTGTTTTTTTGGCCCGCCTTGTTTTTTTTTCGCCCTATCTCATTAATTTTGGAGTCTGCGGAGGATGTCATCCATAAAATTTACTTGCTGTGGCCTTACGTCACGTCACAAGTAAAATTGGTGTACAGTATAGTAAGAAAAATACACTATCTATGCATTCCCCCTCTTGAACCATTCTGTGGCCTTGATGCCGGACTGTCTCCAGGGCCTACACAGGCCAACTCCTCGGCTCTAGAGCTAACATGCCCCCGATGAAATTCTACAACAGGCCCCCAGAGTTAGACCCCTTACGACAGATAGTATCGAGCTTGCGGGTCTGACAACCAAGTTTATTCTTCTGCGTTCCGTCGTGGCCATGCCCGAGGGTATCACGCATCTTCTCGTGATGCCTTCAAGGAATAGTTACTCTCTCTTTAATTGTTGAAAAGAATGTCACGAAGCAAAATAAGTGCGCAGTACAGTAAGAAAAATACAATACCCTTGCATTCCCCCTCTTGAATCTTTCTATGGCCTGGATGCCAGACTGTTTCCAGGGCTTACACTTGCCAACTCCTCGGCTCTAGAGCTAACATGCCCCCGATGAAATTCTTCAACAGACCCCCGAGTTAGACCCCTTACGATAGATATTGTAGAGATGAGGGGTCTGGCATCCAAGTTGATTCTTCTGCGTTCTGTCGTGGCTATGCCCGAGGGTATCACGCATCTTTTCGTGATGCCTTCAAGGAATAGTTACTCTCTCTTTAATTGTTAAAACGAATGTCACGAAGCAAAATAAGTGTACAGTACAGTACAGTAAGAAAAAATACAATACTCATGCATTCCCCCTTTTTGAATCTTTCTATGGCCTGGATGCCAGACTGTTTCCAGGGCCGACACTTGCCAACTCCTCGGCTCTAGAGCTAACATGCCCCCGATGAAATTCTTCAACAGACCCCCGAGTTAGACCCCGTGCGATAGATATTATAGAGATCAGGGGTCTGACACCCAAGTTAAGTCTTCTGTGTTCTGTCTTAAAAAAGCAGACCACGAGCTGAACCATGAAGCTGTCCGTTGTCGCCCTCGTGGTGATCCTCGCCACCGTGGCCTCGGCGGCGTACGACCGGTCGGACCAGGACGCATGGAACGCCGCCGTCCAGCGCCTGCGCGCCCTGAAGGAGCGGCGAGGGTGGTGGTTCATGGGCGGCGACGAAGAAGACGCCGACAAGGTGAAGCGTTGCGACACGGACGAGGACAAGGCGCTGACCAACTCCTACAACAAACTGTGCAAGAGCGAGTTTGCCACCTACAGTAAGTAACGAATACACGAGGCCGCAATTTAAAACAAGTCTGTAAAATTAAGTTTTCGTCTTGAAACTATACGAAGACACTCATTCATTCATCTATTCATCCATCCATTCATCATCCATTCTTCCATTCATCCATTCATCCATTCATCCATTCATCCATTCATCCATTCATCCATTCATCCATTCATCCATCTATCCATCTATCCACCAATCCACTACGAGCTCGTTTACAATAAACCTGTAAAACTAAGTGTTCGCCTAATGACACTATAGGAAGACACTCACTTATCCATCCATCCATCCATCCACCCACCCACCTATCCATCCATCCATCCATTCGTTCGTTTATTGATTGATTCATTGATGCATTCATGCATTGATTATTCATTCACTCACTCACTCACTCACTCATTCATTCATCCGTTCGTTCGTTCCTTCATGGATCAATTCATTTTTTCATTCATTCGTTCATTCATTATTTATCCGTTCGTTTGTTCATATATAGATTGATTGGTTTGTTGATTGGTTAATTGATTGGTTGATTGATTGATTCCTTTCTTTCTTGTGTGCTTTTTTTCTGTCAGCCGCGGGGATCAAGACCGCTTCTGCCTTCCTGCAGGCGAAATGCAGCCAGCTGAACAAAGAGTGCTGCACGTCCGAGAAGGGCTGTGTGGACAACGAGATCTCGGAATGCTGCCCCCGCAAGAAAGAAGGGGACGAAGAAGAATTAGAGGATTGATCTGCGATATCGACGACAGCAACGTCATCTACCGATATTAGTGTGAAATGCACACTAGATCATTTTGTTGTTCTATTCTATTGTATCGTGTATTGGTGTGAACATAGAAGAAATCAGTGCTACGCACATTTCAAGAGATCTTCCAAAATTAATGTAGTAACGGCCTAAGACATGGTCTTATATTATGGATCCCTTAAGAGATATTTGGTGGCGTTATATCGGCTCTGTAAGTAAGTACAAAGATCATTTGCTATCCTTTAAATGCCAGAGGGGGGGGGGTAGTCTGAGCAATGGAGACTCAATCTTTTCACGACGTCCTTTTTGTGGGAAAATCCATGCCATCATTGGTTAGATCACAAGTACTGCTTGTTTTATGCTCCCTATAATCTTGCTTTATGCAATCTGTTAGTAACTAACCCCCTTGCTTTACAATATAGTAAGTTAAACTATTTAGCTGTTGTTATTCAAGGTTTCTGCGATGGAATTTCGTGCATGCAGCTTCATGATGTTACATCATTCTGATGAAAGTCTTGGGAGTGTATCCTCGCGATCAATTGGGTTTTAAAGCTACATGTTTTGTTATTGCTATTTCAAAGTTACATAAAAGATATTAGTTCGTCTTCATGTTCAGACATTCAATTGTTAAACATACAAAGCTCGATCACACATGACTTAAATACACATGCTGTGTGTGTGTGTGTATGTGTCACTGGTTTGTGTATGTGTGTGTGTGTGTGTGCGTGTGTATATGTGTGTGTGTGTGTGTGTATGTGTGTGTGTGTGTGTGCGTGCGTGCGTGCGTGTGTGTGTGTGTGTGTGTGTGTGTGTGTGCGTGCGTGTGTGTGTGTGTGTATATGTGTGTGTGTGTGTGTGTGTGTGTGTGTGTGTGTGTGTGTGCGTGCGTGTGTGTGTGTGTGTGTGTGTGTGTGTGTGTGTGTGTGTGTGTGTGTGTGTGTGTGTGTGTGTGTGTGTGTGCGTGTGCGTACAATGAACTCAGCTAAGTGGCTCGCTGAAATTTGTGGTCCCCCATCTAGGAATAACCACTGAACAGCCAATGAGGCAATTTTTTCCCGCGCATTCTGTGGAAATCAACCGGACATGACGTCGAACACGGGAAATAGACATGTTTGCCGGACAGAGGTTATCTGAGGTCAAGAAAAGTGAATGCTTACCTGTGTGAAAGTAAAGAATCAAGTTTTGATAAATCTTCTACATGTTATCTAACATCTATATACAGATAACATTGATTGAGAGGGTACATTTGCTGACAAATGAATGACTCAACTTGTGTCACCAAAGAAAATAAACAAATAACAGAAAAGTGGCGTAAACATCTCGAATAACGTGATAGAGACATGTCATTAGCAAGGAGGTTCTAGTCTATTCAACCTTCTTGAGCATTATCTGGTCACCATTCTCCATATGTCGGCTTAGGGGTGTTCTACCGGGTCCAGTCTGCTAAGCATTGTCCTGTTTCTGTCAGCCTATGCTAGTCTGTCTTTTTATGTTGGCCTTTCGAGTTATCACCGCCTTCGGGTAAGAGTGCCAATAGATTTCAAGCCCGTAAACCATCGACGTGAGCGCCAATCTGTCTGGGCGGGCGGGCATCACTCGCAGCCCCGTAAATATCCCGGGGAGCTCCCGATGATATGGTTACCAGCTATCTTGAACAGAACATTTTCGTAAAAAGTTTCGTGTTGGAAACAATGATACTACCGGTATTGACAAACTAAGATGTTTCAAGTGTTTCTTGTAGACTTTGGAAGGAGCAGAACTTAAGGTCTTCCAGGTGAACCCTGCGGAAACGAAGATTGGCAGTCGTTAAGTGTCTCCTGTTTTGACTTCCGTCCCTCATAAGATCTTATCTTAGTCTCTTAGAAAACCTCACCTTGTCCAACAAACAATCATTTCCTTCCAATCTCTCGTTCATTCTGCTTGTAAAGGTTCGGATCCGTGAAATATTTGATAATATTTCAGCTTTAGTTCGACCCTTTTTGACGTTTTGCGCAGTATAGACACTGACGAGCGCCATACTTTTGACACCTGTTACTACGCGCACCTCCGACGTCTTGAGTTACGCGATACGATCTCTCAAGGATTTAAAGGAACCTTTCTTGGAAAAAAGAAGACTTGAAGTCAGCCTTCTTGCTAAGATACGTCAGCAGCAAAGATATCATTTGGACGTTGTTTCTAACACGTCGCATTTTGCTTTTTGACGGTGAACTGAAGACAGGGTTGTGCGATTGACTGTGATAGGAGGCCAATATATCCACCATGAAGAAACAACTTCAGACAATCGTAACATTTTGTCTCATCGCACAAGCGGTCATACTTGCCATTGCTAAGGCTGCAGGTACGTGTCAACTTGTATGGTAATCTAGTTAAGTATTACTCTGTGAACAGTGTTTTTTTGTTGTTGTTAGAAATAGAGACACTGTTTCACTATCCGCGTAACTACGTTACAAAAGTTTCTCGTGGTACTCAATGAAAGAAACATCAAAATGTTTCCACGAGTTCAGGAAATCGATGCTATGAATCGCAAACATTTGATGTATACGTTAAACGTTAACAACGTCTATGTTATTATTTTCTTGATACAGATAAAAACTTGAATATGATTAACGGGGCAATACAAAATACAGGCAAATCTAAGATTATGCTTAAATGAGAATTAAACATTTCACTATATATCACTTACGATCTTGAAATGCAGTCTTGTATCAACATACAGTTAAGTGCGACAGTATTTATCATATGTCTTACATAAGTTCTAGGTCATTTCAAAAAACCCTTTCACGTCCTCTCTTTCCCCACAGTTCCCGTGTCACTGGGGTGCTACCAGGATAACCCCTATCACAGCCCTATAATGTCTGGCTCGGCCACTTCCGCCACCAAAATGACAGTCCAACGCTGCCTTGCGTTCTGTAGGTCGGCTGGAAATAGATACGCAGG
This sequence comes from Branchiostoma lanceolatum, assembly GCA_035149815.1. Classification (NCBI taxonomy): domain Eukaryota; kingdom Metazoa; phylum Chordata; class Leptocardii; order Amphioxiformes; family Branchiostomatidae; genus Branchiostoma; species Branchiostoma lanceolatum. Next base: position 6,745,309 of record CM068880.1, read on the forward strand.
GGTGGTCAACAGGTACGGGTGCCGATGTGGCAATAAATTTCAAGGCGACACCGTTGTCTCGCGCCGACTACCGGCTTCGGACTGTACTGCACCGTGCGGCGGAGACCAGTCCCAGTTTTGTGGAGGACCAAGCGGATCGCAGAAAATTGAGTTGTTTGAAGGCAAGACGGTTATAAAATTATTGCCTCAACCTGTCATCTATGTTTCTCTTTTTTCGGTGTTCTATACATATTTTTTTCACGTCCTAGAAAAGGGAAGTATTGTAACCAGTAGATTAATCTATTTGTTTGTCTTCGTATCAGTCCGAAGTTATGTGAATATAGCAGAGTGGTAGCCTGCCAGGATGTAATATGGGAATGGTGTATTGGGATACTTGGAGAATTGGAGTTCTAGTTTCGCTCCGGTCCAATGTCGACGTCGTAGACAAGCACGAAATGATTACGATGGCCATGTCAGGTCTTCAGGGGTACCCATTTTGTTAATCTTGAAATGAGATTGTCAACATTGTTTTCCAGCTTCTATCGGTGCCTGCGGTGGTGATTTGAACAAGGACAGCGGAACCATCTACTCGCCAAACTTCCCTGGTCCGTACCCTCCCAACCAGAACTGCACATGGAACATACAAGTCCGTTCTGAAAATATTGTTAGGATCACTTTAAAACTTTCCGAACTGTCCCGAGACGACGACTTGACGATTATAGAGCACGGATCGTCACAGAGAGTCATCGAACTTATGAACCGGACTCTAGACATGGAATATATCAGTAGTGGCAATATCATCAGCGTGCAGTTCCGGACAAAACCGCAAGGGGAACAGCTGGCACGAAGATTCATTCTGAGTTATGAAGGTGAGTTTCTCTGATGGTCAAATTTATGAGTAGTAGGTTGGAGAAATAGACACTCCTTAGTCTTTACTTACTTCTGGGCGTTGTTGGTGCTATAGTTTCTTTTCAAAAGTTGCTTGAGAATTGATTTTGTCCATTTGTTTGGTCTTTTTTCGAAGCTGTTGACCACTGTGAAGCCATCCCTATTGATGCTCGTGTCAAGGCAGTGTCTCATACAGTCGCTCTCATTGGTCATCGAGTGACGGTCACGTGCAAGGACGGACGCGCAGTCGCAGTGGAGTGTCAGAAAGACAGACAATTCGACGTCCAAGGTCCATATTGTACCGGTGAGTCACGTGATCCACAGTCCGACGACCTAGGCTTTTGTTTGTTTATGTATATGATCATATGGACATACCTTTATTTGTATTTTATCCATTTCATATCTGTCGTGCCTGCAAAGCTGGTATGTAAAGCACCCATCTCACTGGACCCGCGGCACGTTGGTGGCCTAAGTTGGATTTGTGTTACCCATGACTTTATAAGCGGAATATCATGAAAAACGTACAAGTATGACTAAAAAGCCAACAAAACATACAAGAGCTACAAAGGAGATAAAAGACATCTAGTTGGATATTGATATCAGGTCGTTGGTATGGTACTGTAAGGAATGACGAAATAAATATTTGCCGAGTTGATTATTGGTTGCTTTCACTCACAACAACAACATTGATTGTTTTCCAGCAATGGGTTCTATTCCAGTGCAAGTGTCCACGATAGTAGCTGGGGCAGTGGTGGCAGTTCTTCTCATTTCCTGCAGTGTGAACGCGTTTTTCGTCATCAAACGTAGGAGAGAGAGAAGGTAAGAGCTAGTACTCAACTTTATAATTACTTGGCTGGAAAGCTTTTCATTTCGCTTGTACAAAGTTTAGAGAGTCCACTTCATTGTCATTTGTTGTAGCGCACTCACTTTGACGACAAATATCACTGACAATACGAAATAATAATAAAAAATGAAACAAGCAACTGAATAAATTCTCTGAAGACTCGGACGATTTAAATATCATCCACAATCTTTCACCGGTGACTTAGAATGAGTGAAAGATATCACTGATGAAAGGCAGTAGATGTTAATACAGTATCTGAAGCGTCTGACTCTTTAGAGTATCTATTCCATTGCTTGACTTATTTAATATTACGAAATGTTCTACCTCCATCGAAACATCACTCACACCTTCTGTACGTTTGCAGGTTAGTGCAAGATTCAGATTCTGAAATCTCTGAACACGATTATGAAGAAATTCCTGATGTTTTTGAGCTGAAGAACACCTCACGGGCATCCATAATTTCGTCGCCACCTTCTTGCGGATTCCCCACCATAATTGAAACTGGAGCCGACTATCAGGAACTGATCCCTGCAACGACTGAAAACCGTGACTACACCAGCTTGGCATTGAACTCAACTCTCGCGAGTTTGGACGAGACTTCAGCACTCGGCGAGAGTGAAATGAAACATTTCACACCCATCGCCCCGAGTTCAGCGTCATCTTCAACCGAATTACTTGATACTGAACTTGATTATCAAGTGCTAATTCCGGAAACTATTGAAAACAGTGACTATACCAGTTTGGCTTGGAACTCAAGTCTCGCGAGAGTGAACGAGACCATAGCAGATGCCGAGAGTGGTGCAAAGTTTGAGAGAAGATTTGGTAGATGTTACTATAACATGGCTCAAAACATTTAAATTTTTTGGCCATGTGTTTATTTGTCCCTTTATCCATATACGCCAGTATCGTATACATTTGCTTTTGTTTGTCTGTTGTTGTTTTTCAAATATATGAGCCAAGGGTCTTTAATAAACTTTGACTTGATAGCTGTGATAGCCATATGTTGGACTGTGAGGTGTCGGTATGTCCTCTCACTATGACAAGTGGTGACATTTTTACGCCAGTCTTCTATGTTTATACCATAATTTTCGTTGCTCTATATCTGGCAGTTCAAAGCGCTTATCTATTATCATTGTCAAGGGAAACAAGATACATGTAATGTAAAGAGTAAGTCTTTACAGTTAAGTTTTAAACCCCGCTTGAATTATATTAAGATAATGTGTTGATATCTTTGTCACAATAAAAATGTAAACATTATCTGTAAGCTGTTATCATTCTGGAATTATCATAGTCTGAAAATTTCTTTTTGTCATAGATATGAAAGATACATAAAGGAGGACATCAATTAGATTCCTATCTGTTTTTGAGGCCTACCTCTTTCTCAGCAGTGTTCTTTATTCTTTACTCTTGGACACCATATATGTCCTTAGCTACGAAATACACATTTACAATAACAACAATAACAACAACAATAAATGAAAGAACAGCTAGAACAATGAAACACTACATCTGCTTGGAGATTACAATTTCCGGCTGACTGAAACGAGATCGCTCTCCATCCAAGTATCGGACCAATTCTTCTGCGTTCTAAACAGCTTCATGGTAAATCACATGATTGTTTAGCTATTCACACTCACTAGACTAAGTATTACTTTTGGAATAGTCATTGGCTTGTCCAAGACAATTGCTGTACTTGTGTCGCATATTACCGGTTTAGTACCCCTGTCACATACATGTAGCAAGAAACCCGAGTTGAAGATCCTCCGAAGTTCGAAGTTCGCAGCCCCATTTAGTACCATGATTGGGTAGATTTTCAAGCAAAAAATATGCTCGACTCTCGAGCTCGGGTGATTTTGAGAGTGGGCGGCCTTCTAGCGATTGCGTACTTGGTGACAACGAGTTCCACTCTACGATAGTTATACAAACACAATTATTTAGGGAAAGTTAAATCCTGAGACTGGTCTAGTATTGCAACGGTTTTGTTGAACGGCTGAAAGAATAGAATGCGTAATGAAAGTTTATGCATTCATTCATTGTTTGTATCAAGCTCTCGAGCCATCGAGACAATACAAAGAGGACTACGTAGCATAACTAGTAGAATGTAATTGTAGATACATGTATGTCCATTTTGTTCTTCAGGTTATTGGCATAGCGGTGGTGTATGAGCAACAGAACAGTTACAGCTACAAAAATAGAACAAACATCTTCTATTCCACGAGAAAACGACAAAGCGAACTTCAACAAGGACTTTCTCCTGTTTAGATCATCACCGATTTTCTCCGCTTTTTATAGTTTCATGTAGCGATTGTTTTCTATTATTTCTTGTCAGTTCCTAGCCGTTGTCCCATCCACATCCATTTCTGTACTATATCTTCATCTAAGTTATTGCTTGGCCGTGCACCTTTGTTTCTCTTTCATGGCGTTCTTGACAAAGTCGAAGTTTCTCATCTTTATGATACTGGTAGCACTTAACGCATGCGCCAATAATACATTTCCAGAAAGATGCTTTGTACGGATTGAAATCAACTGCCCCAAATCCAATATAACCAGTCTACCCACTAAACTACCAGGTATGGTGACCAAAATATTCCTCCAGGAAAACCGGATACAAACAGTCTATAACCTGTCTATCTTCAAACACGTCAACACACTAAATCTCAGTCATAACTTCATCAACAATTTCCCTTGGGACTCGTTGACACATCTTACGCATCTTGTAACGCTTGATTTGTCACATAATCAGTTGTCATTTGTGAGGGTTGACTTGGCTACTCGCAGTTCGAAATATCTTTATATTTTTAATTTCGACGTAGCCTACAACAAGTTGAGGACGTTTTCTGAGGCGAACTTGGGTATCACGCCCGACATCCGGCCGGTACCGGTGTTGTCGACCAATGTTCTGACACGACGGTTTATACATGGGAACCCCATCCATTGCGATTGCCGTATGTTGTGGTTAGCAGAGATGGCTCTAGCATTTCAAAAATGCACTTCTTACGAATGTGCATGTAGTTGTTCATCTTCTGTCAAGAATAGTCCGCTGTATCGCGATTTTCGTACACATGGAGTCCCAAATTGTAGCAGTCCGGAAATCCGGAGAAACACTGCAATACATTTAGCAAACCTCCATGCTTGCTTTACTAAACAGGACACAAACACCAAAACAACAAAACAAGCAGAAACTGAACTTCCCGTTTACGAAACAAATCACGTAGCTACTACTTTGACACTTATGTCAACAAATCTTCCCAAAACACAGCCAAAAAGCAGTGTATCAATATCTTTATCACAAGATAACTCTCATACCCAGAACACAACATCTAAAACAACAGTTATCAGCCCTATACCAGTTATCATTATACAGGGTATAATGTTCTCTACTTTCATTCTGGCAGTTCCGATTTTCGTAGTCATAAAAAGGTTCCTTCATACAAGTGAGAATAGTGATGAACAGAATGACTCAAGCCAAAATGGAGAAATGTCGGAAAATCCCCAGGATACAAGTGTCTTTGTGAATCCGGTGTACAGGAAAAGCGATGTTGTAACTTGTAGGTCCCCTGGTCAAGAACCTACCCCACAAACATGTCCCCAGGACACTAGTGTCTTTGCGAATCCGGTTTATAGGAAAAGCGATGTTGTGATTTGTGGATCACCTCTCCAAGAACCCACACCACAAACTGTAAGTTCGAATGAGTCAGAAAGTACATTTGACCCAAATGCAAGTCAAAAATGAGGCAGATCTGAAAGTGAACAACCCAACCCGCAAAATTCAGGTGAGAATGTATTATACCACAATCAGCATGACTCTATTACCACGCCTACACAAAACAACATGTATGGAGTCGAAGATTAGGCCCCTGTCACACGTTCAGGACCTTCCCACGACTTTGCTCCCGACCACTCCCCAACGAAAGTCGGCGCTGGGTTGGGAGTAGTCTGGAATCCATCCTATCCTAACTCCAGTCCGCTCCTCTGATCGCATCTAATTCACATGCACAGTTTCCTGAGAAAACGTTGCATGACACATTCTGTTACTCCATAGTAGACATAGATAACATGACAAACACATCACTGACATCACGACAAATCCTATACGAATACATACACTGCAAGAGTTTTCTTAGCATTTGGATGTAGTCGTAGTTTTCAAATGTTTTGTAGTTCCGGCAATATGATTTATTTCAAGTACATTTCCTAGCAGTCTTTTAATGTTATTCTTTACTAAAAAGAGTGTCTAGGTGTGATTTTTTACTTATTAATATCTTTAGAATAATTCTAACTCATGTATACTCTTTCTCATGGAGCTAGACGAATGATATGTTGTTTACTGTAGCGGAACATGTATATCGATTTTTCAAAATACTACATGCCTGATTTATGTATTTTTAAACTGCAGTAGCAATGTGGCATGTGTATTTGTAACGTAAATAAGACTATACATACTATGATATTGAATATCTGGTTGTTTGCATGTTATAGTTGTTCGTAATGCTTTTTTGAAGCGCACTCAAGAACATGTAATGATCTCTATAAATATTCATATGATTTTATATCTTTTTATATGTTTCAACTATCTATTTATAGAAAGGGGGTGTGTTTGTGTTTGTGTAAATTAAATGTGTTGCTTTTCTATTCACCAAATAACAATAATGTAGGTCTTTTAACATAATGTTCCGCTGCTTTTACAAGCGCACTACATGTGTTCTAGTTCTGTATTACACAAGTAGGCGGTGTAACACTAAACAGGTGCCACACATTCTGGCCCGATTTACACACACGCTTTTGACTCTATTTGGCCCTGGAGTCTACTCAAGACTATGCAAGGAGAACCCTGGGCCACTCAAGTAGCGTTTTCTAGTGGGAAAATTCCACTTGAGCAGCCCAAAGCTCCTCCCACACAGCCGCGAGTCGACTCGGAAAACGTGTGTGTAAATCGGGCCTTGTTCATTTCATACACAAAATTAGTTTTAGCAAAAGATAGACAATCGAACTACAAACGGAGACATAGCGTGGCGTATCTAGGGCAGCACGTACAGCTGATTGTCGCGATGGCTTCCCATGCTGACTCGCTGATGAGAAAACGCCTCCGCGCGCTGTGCAATCAAATCTTGTCTTCATCAGTCTGCACTTTGTTCGCATGTTCAACGTGTCTCTTGCAAATGCAATGTCTGCTCAAGTAACATACCAAAAATAGATCAGAAGAGAAAGTAAAAGTAAAGGTAGGGGTTTTTTAGGCTGAGGGAGCAGTGGGTTGTTGTCTACTGTGTCTAGGACACAGTATTGGAAGGTGGAGCCCAACCCTCTCCGCCTTTTACCTCCCCAACCGAAGTCAGGTACCCATTTTTACACCTGGGTGGAGTGAAGAAAGTCGCGTTAAGTGCCTTTCCAATGGCAACAACATCGGTGGCATTTCAAAGGATTCGAACCCAGGACCTCTGGATTCTGGCCCAAATAGCATAACCGTTTCGTCAATACGACGGCGCTTGGGCAAGAGAAAGTTTTTACTATAGATAATTATCATCCTTGTGAACATGGGGGGAGTTCGTTAAGGTAGACTTAAGATGAAATGACAAGGCACGTTAAGTCAGTGGACTAGCATTATGTATTGTACAGCTTGACGACGTCGTTTTGTTTAAATCACTGTAAATAAGACGTAAATACCTACTGTTATTTTGACCAATGTGGTTGATTGAATTTCATTCTTGTCACAATCACTGGTATAAGACATGAATAGTAACATGTGTAGTACAAGTGTTTGATTAGTCTTTCTTGCTGTATTTGTATATGTATTTTTGAATTATTTGCAGAGCTCCCGATACGCATTGAATGTCTGTATAAGTGGAAACAATCATAGAAAGTAAGCATTTGAACGATCAACGAAATACATGTTTATCAATACATGTGTGAAAGCAACTATCTTTGAATTCAATATGCTTTTTCTTCGTGCTGGTGTCGAATTTCATTCACTTGCAAGCAAACCGAATTGATCTTCGTGTTGAACACCATCCATACACTGACCAACATACCTGTCCTTGGTGCTGAACACCATCCACACACTGGCAAACATACCTGTCCTTGGTGCTGAACACCATCCACACACTGACAAACATGCCTGCCCTTGGTACTGAACACCATCCACACACTGACAAACATATCTGTCCTTGGTGCTGAACACCATCCACACACTAACAAACACCTGTCCTTGGTACTGAACACCATCCACACACTGACAAACATGCCTGCCCTTGGTACTGAGCACCATCCACACACTGGCAAACATATCTGTCCTTGGTGCTGAACACCATCCACACACTAACAAACACCTGTCCTTGGTACTGAACACCATCCACACACTGACAAACATGCCTGTCCTTGGTACTGAACACCATCCACACACTGGCAAACATACCTGTCCTTGGTGCTGAACACCATCCACACACTGACAAACATACCTGTCCTTGGTACTGAACACCATCCACACACTAACAAACATGCCTGTCCTTGGTGCTGAACACCATCCACACACTAACAAACACCTGTCCTTGGTACTGAACACTACCACACACTGACAAACATGCCTGCCCTTGGTACTGAACACCATCCACACACTGACAAACATGCCTGCCCTTGGTACTGAACACCATCCACACACTAACAAACATGCCTGTCCTTGGTGCTGAACACCATCCACACACTAACAAACACCTGTCCTTGGTACTGAACACCATCCACACACAGGCAAACATACCTGTCCTTGATACTGAACACCATCCACACACAGGCAAACATACCTGTCCTTGGTACTGAACACCATCCACACCCTGGTTAACATACCTGTCCTTGGTACTGAACACCATCCACACCCTGGTTAACATATCTATCCTTGGTACTGAACACCAAGACTTATGATAGTCATCCATCACCAGGAACTTGTATGGAGTTCAACAGTACTGCTACAATTATGTTGTCAGTTTACCGAAAATGAACTGAACTATATACTTAATAGTATTTTCATTCAAATCGCTACACGTTACACCATTGATCTTATTTGGACGCCATTGATGTTTAGTTGTTTTATGAGGAACGGCGTTTGTCAAAGATGAAGCGGTCTCCACGGTAACCGCGGCAGGAGCAGTTTTCTCGCCGGGAGAGCTTCTTCCAGTTCCCTTGGCACCCGACGGTGTCCGCCGCCTCCCACCATCTGTCGGTGTTCGGCCCACCGTCCCCGATGCAGCGCATCTTCCTGTCCATGGCTTGCGGCAGACCCTCCACGCACACGTTAGCACCGGCCCGGATAGTCCGCGTCCAAGGCGCGGAGTAGTGGAGATGGCAGGCAACCGAGTTGGAGATGATTTCAAAGTACATACAATACCTTTAAAATAAAGATGCGAAGAAAAGTCATTTGCATGCATATATGCATTTTTTCATCAAAATCACTATCTTTTCAAAATTCTGAATCAAATTATGTAAAATAACACAGTTACTGATCACGAAGAGTTAGATGATTGCTATCGTTTTTCGATAGCTTTCAAAGTTGATCTCTATGTTAATCAGTCACATTGGACCGGGACGGGGGCTGCCACCAGCTCCAAACTTCTTGGCGAAGGTCAAGTTCACGTCACTGATAAACACATGCATGTCAGGTTCATCTGTGAAGTAGAGGGAAGTGCTAACCATACACTCACGTGTGCGATGTCCTGTTAACCGTGATGTGGCCCATGGCTCCCGCCATTTCGTCGGTCTTTGGTCGCTGACCGTAGGGAGCTGGCATGATGTACGCTTTCACTGCACAACAAGGGCCACGAAATATCGTTAAGCGTTGGTAGCATTTATCTATACAATCTACGGGAGGACGCAAGTGGGCGCACCAGTATACGATGCTAGCTACATTGAAATGTCGAGGAGCAGTAGCAGTAGATTTAAATGAAAGGATATGATTCAAAGCGAAATTACAGACATAACGAACATCACGTCTTGTTTTGGACGTTACAGAATCAGTCCTTACCACAGCATGGTGCGTCACACACATCCCATCTCTTGCTGGGATCCGTGGTGTAGCACCAAAGTCTGGTCCAGCGGTCTGGATTTCGGCAGTAGTTCTCTTCCAATCCAGCTGAAGGGTACCTGGCCGGTGTCCTGTCATGCACATGCGGCGTCTGACTGTCCCAGCGTTGACACGTCCTGCCTGTGGCGGTCACAGAGATTTTTCCACGGTAGGATCCCCCAAATCCCACTCGGCAATTTTCTGGTTCCGATGAAATGTTTAAAAATAGTTATTATTGATAAACGCTGTGGGTCTGCATGCTCTTTTCCGTTATGCTTAGGTCCCAATTGGAAAACGGGCCCTGGCGGGAACTTGACGGGGCTGTTTCGCACTTTCGGGCGTGACCCCTACGTATACGTAGCCCCGTGGGACACCCTGAATAGCCCCCGGCCGGGACGCCGAATCATCTTAACTCGGACTTAAAATCAACGCGGGACCCGGGAACCAATTAACACCGTGATCTAATCGTGCGAATTTTAGCGTAATACGTCAAGGGCATACTTCTGAATTCAGCGTAAAGGTCTGTCGGGACCACTTCACGCAGACCCTCTTTGCGAAGGTGCAATGTAGGGTAACTGCATTGAATTTCAAGCGGAACATATTTAAGTCATAGGGACCATGATCGGATAGGTGTAAAGCTTACGAAGACACATCGTTGAATAGCAATGCTTTGAATTTAGATACCTGAGTTGCTCCCTTGAAGGATGGGCGAGTTAGAACTATCACTGCTCCCAAGCTTCGGTGGGTGGGTACCGTCAGTGCTCCAAATGGTCGATGGGTTGTTACCGTTTGTGCTCTCAGATGTAGGTGGATCCGTGCAGTTAGTGCTCCCAAAGATGGGTGAGTTTGTATCCGTGCTAAACTGGAAAACGAAAGCAGCAGCAACAACAACAACAACACAAATATGACAACTTTGTACATGCTTTGGTCACTGAACTGTTCCCTATAACAGTGTCCAATCATGTGGAAAGGGGACCTAAAGTTTTATCCTCGTTTCCGTGAATCATTGAATGGGGGTATTGTTTTCAGTGTGTTTGTTTGTGTTTTTGTATTATGTATTTTTCATATACTAGTCTTAAGTTCACGGCAGTGACAGGAAGTGAAGGTCAGAGTTGCCAGAGTTACAAAAAGTAAAGTTCGTTGCCAGCATTACCTTGTGGTGTCAACCGACAGACATTACAGGTCATGGGGTCAATGGAAGATCCTACTAGTTCACAGGGATGTAATAGCTTTTGGTCTGTCTGTCGTTTTTGCAGTTGCATATTTTCAATATGGTAGTCGTCTTCACCGTAGAATGTCAGGGATCGAGCTACGCTGCATATCATATTTCAGTCAGCTTTAGTTTATGTTCAATATATTCTCTGTCTACAAGAGATATGAAGCATTTACCATTTGGATGCCCTCTTCCTGCTTGTTGGGGTACAGTGCAATGATGATTGCCATAGTCGTCACCCCTATCAGGGCAAGGCAGACCATCGTGAGAGTGGGCCAGTGAAGGATTGCAGAACGCCCTGTTCAAAACAATTCAAATGTCATGATTATTGTCTTTCTTCGCAGCCAAGGGCTGAATTGCAAGGGGCTTACAATTGTTGAGAAAAGATCGCCAGAGTCTGGAGCGACTGCCATTCGACGCTACCTCTGTACGACAATTGTCCCATGTGCGGCCATAGGACAAATTCAAATCATCTAAACTAAAGGTGACACAGAGATATTCAACAGAAATTGATACTAATTGTGGTCCCACTTAAACAAGTCTAATAAACATTTTTCTGCATTTCTGTAGTTAACTGATAAATTTAGGCTACCTGCACCACTGGCAGATTTAACCAGTAGCTGTTTTCTTAAAGTGCCTTTCAGTCTATGAAACATATTTTGAAGGGGGTCTTATACAGTGTATATGAATCAATACATGACAATAGTCCCACACGAAGGTGAACAATAAACATCACGAGAATAGCATGTCTCCAAAACGGGTTTACAAAGAGAAAAACGGTGATCTCAGATAAAGGTAGTCCTATAGCCTTTTTGAGGCCGTAGGGCAGAGGGTTGTGATCCATTGTGTCTAGCTAGGGCACGGTATTGGAAGGCGGAGCTCAACCCTCTTTTTCCAACGCCTTTTACCTCCCCAACCGAAGTCAGGTACCTATTTTTACACATGGGTGGAGTGAGGAAAGACGTGTAAAAGGCATTTCTCAAGGGCACAACATCGGTGTCAGGTCAGGGGATTCGAACCCAGGACCTCTGGCTTCTGGGCCAAACACCCCAACATGACACCACAAACTACGGTAAGCGAACCTTAATATTCTCCCTGTTGCCTAAACCCTTAACCAATGAAAATCTAGTGCCAAACAGGTGCTTTAGCATACTGAGGGTGAAAGCACTAGTAACACTGCAAAAAATTGTAAAACAAAACAATGTAATGTTGCCTTACCATTTAAAGCATGTTGACGATTGTTTCCTCTATTCATCGGTTTGTGTTGACGTTCATTTGCCTCCAGAGGACCATGAAGCTCATGTACCATGGCGTCACCGCTTATATTTTCCAGATTTGCTTCCGCGCCATTCTCATACATGTTTGCCACAGCGCATGGTTTTAAATACTCAGTATCGTCAAAGACGCCATGATGCTTGGTTTCATGGTAGGCATCCTTCTTTGTGGCAATATTGTTTTCATTGGTGTAAAAATGTGCAGTACTGTCCGCTTGTTTGGTTTTAGGTTCTTTTTCTGCATACAAGTTGTTTTCTTCAGTTGTAGCTTTAAAATGAACTTCTTCATTTGTCTCAGAGAAAGTGTAAAAGGCGCTCGAGTCTTCAGTACTGTCTGCTTGTTTGGCTTTAGGTTCTTTTTCTGCATACAAGTTGTTTTCTTCAGTTGTAGCTTTAAAATGTACTTCTTCATTTGTCTCAGAGAAAGTGTACAAGGCGCTCGAGTCTTCAGTACTGTCTGCTTGTTTGGCTTTAGGTTCTTTTTCTGCATACAAGTTGTTTTCTTCAGTTGTAGCTTTAAAATGTACTTCTTCATTTGTCCCAGTGAAACTGTACAAGGCACTCGAGCATTCAGTTCTGTCTGTTTGTTTGGCTTTATGTTCTTTTCCTGCATACAAGTTGTTTTCTTCAGCTATAGCTGTTGCTTCTTCATTTGTCCCAGGGAAATTATACAAGCCACTCGAGTCTTCAGCTCCGTTTTTAGTACATGCAAGATTGCATACATCAGTGGCCTCTGGAGTGGGGATATCGTTATTTTCTGCATGATGGTCGCTTGTTTTGTCATCAGGCCGACTTGCACAACTGCTTAATATGCGTTCAAGTTCATTGCCAGCTATGTAGGGGGCCTCTACTGACAACATGTCTTGTCCAGTAGTTGGAGAGCCGCTACCGTATAGTGGCAGAATTGTTTTTGGCGACGCCTCAAGGGCGGAGCCGTTTTTAGGATTTGCAATGTTTGCTTTATACATGGCGTCTATTTCTTCGTGTTTTGATGTTTGTGTGTCTGGCTTCTCGTCATTGGTAGAATATATTGGATTGTTGCCATCTGTAGCTGGTCCAAGTACAGGATCTTGCAGATTTGCAGTTTCTGTTGAATCTGCTGTAAAACATGAAATGTTATGTTTACATCACGAAGTCTTTATGTACCAATCAATAAAACAATCAAGTTGCACCAACCAACCAACCAACCAACCAATCAATCTGTCAATTCATGCCAAATACATTGTCTAGCATTTTCAATAACTGTGAGTACAAAATACGATGAAGGGGGCTGATCCGCTGGTAGTGATGTGTGTGTTTAACTACCATACTCTTTCACAAATGCTGAGTGCTAAGCAGAGAAAGCAGTATGTACCATTTTTAAAGTCTTTGGTATGACCCGGCCGGGGTTCGAACTCACGACCTACCGTGTACAAGGCGCACACTCTACCAACTACGCCATTGCACCTTCCCCGCAATGCCCCCATATAATACATTTTTTTCTGTTCAAAGATCCTATGTCCACACAGTCTCCACATACAACATATATCGTGCATTGAGCACCCCTGCCCCCGGTGTGTGTGACTTACCTGTGGTGGAAAATGTATCCTCCTCTGTCTTTCTTGTTCCGGACATCATCGTAACAACAGATATGCTGGGATCTGGTTATGACAAATTGACGTATTTGTTTATAAGATTCATTACAGAACCTATGATGAAGATAATGTTAAAAACAGATAAAATCTAAATCTTTCGATGCTATGAATGTATTTTACCAGTGAGTAGATGTCACAGTAGTCCTGTAGTTGTAGTTATGGTACTGTGGAGGGTGTTATTTGGGTTTCCATAGAAGCTGCAAAGCTGAACAGACCGATCCCGACTGTCCATCACAATTAAAACTTCAACCAATGAGAGAATGGCAATCCCGAGAACCAACAAATTAAATTGTTGTGGCCTCACGGTCTCTTGCTTGATTTATATTAAATGTATGAGAACCAAGGCGATACTGTAAATCTTGAAATATTCGTGGTGGTTTTCCTTTCAGTTTTCGGCGTGACTTAAAGCTTCTTGCCATGAAATCATAACTGTGAATATGTGTTTTGTATTCTACTGCGAAAGCCAGGAACAATTCCCCTCCTACCGCGGAATCACATCCCAGCAAAAATAAATGAACTTACAGTATCACCCCCAATGCGCCACGTTACTAGATCATAGCACAAATCTGCGTGGGAGACTTAACAAAATGTTTGCGTTGTTGTTTCTGTATTTTGATTTTTACCAGGAAAATATTGTTCACGCAGACAGCATATTGCAAGATAAGTTTTATCGATATGTTTTAAAGATAAACATGCACCTAAAAATGGGGGGGGGGGCTGAGACCTTATCCTCGAACAGGATTTCTCTTGGTAGCTTCCCGGTCTAAACCTGAAAGCTGGTCCAGCCATTTTAGGAGCAGAGAGAGAACACCATACAGAACACAAAGCGGTGTTTTCAGTATTCTGAGTCGAGGTACCAGAGCAACCACAGGTCGGATCGCCCAATCCAATTATGTAGGTTCTTGAACATTTTTGAATAGAAGATTAAAAGGATAAAGACTAAATGACAAAACTACAAATAACTGATTTCACTTTTCAGACAGTGTGTTGGAATTTACAAATATTATCCTCTTTGTTTTCAAGACGATGTTCGAGTTAAGTCTTCTCTGGTTCAAGTCCAGGCTAGTAGAAATATTGCATAGAAGTCCTGTTTGGGGGTATTTTTCCTTTGCAATTGGTGCCCGTCTCATTCTTTTGAATTTTGTAGTCAAATTATTTTTGGATTGTATTATTACAAGTTGAAAGATTTCTTCATGGACAGCTTTTCATAATGGCTTGCATATCAAACTGATTTGAGCTGTTCCGAAAAAAACTTTTGTGTACTTAAGCTTGGGTTATCAATGATGCCCCTTAAGACTTGTTATTGATGAGCTATCACTAAACAACATTGGATATGATATATAAAAAGTGAAAGTGAAAATAAAACTGATCCAGTTTAGCTCATTAAAGAGCTAATCTTCCACTGATCGTGGCAGAGAAGACCGTTTACAGGTTCTTTGTACAGAGGACCCCCCCCCCCCCCCCCAGCTCTTTTCGACAAGCACAAAGAACTGTGGACACGGCTTAACATATTGTCATAAGGACTGCAGCCCTTTTCGGTAGCTTGCATGCCGGAATCGACCTCACGGCTTCTAGTTCCAGAGTCAGGACGCATAACGCTGGGCTACGCACGCTACTACGGTACAACATTGTACTTCTGTCTTCTAGTAAGACGTACTTACTGTTAAAGGAAGTCTTGAAAACTGCTTGGTCTCTTGAAGTGGATCCAGCTGTTTCAGTCAAAACTCAGGAGAAATATCTCCAGTCAGCACTGCAGGGTAAGGTTTGGTGGTCTGGTAGACATCATATAATGTTCCTAGGTAGACTAGTAAGTAGATTAAAAACTGTTGACGTGTTGGCTGGTGTCACGGCAAAACATTGATTTCATCTATAGAAACATTTATTCATTCTTATCAAGTCTACAGCTATGTATCAAGGACATTCATTGGTTCAATTGCTGTGGCACTACGATTGTACCTACCAATAGGGAGCTGTTTTGAAAATGTACAAAAGATACTGTAAATCTTAAAATGTTTGCAGAGGTTTTATTTTCGCATAGAGGGCATCGCAAATTCTTGATCACCTCAAAAATTAGTCCCCAATATATACAACGATTTGTACAATAGATTTGTTTCAGCTGCGACCTCAAAACACCGCAAAAACCTTCATTTCTATCGTGAAATTAAGTGCCCACGAAGTAAATGAATTCTCGGTGTTTCGATTTTCCCCAGGAAGATTGTTTACGCAGACAGCATATTGCAAGATCGTTTTTATTAATATTGAGCAGGCGTTGTTTCAAGCGTATTTCTGTGACTTTTTAATCTTTAGAAAGTGCTTTTCCGTGTACATGTAATGTCTATTCTCATAGTTACGTCACTGACCATTGTAGCGCAAAAGTATAGAAAGCCATGAATTTGAAGAGGTCAACTAATACACCATCTGTAATTTTGTCTTCAAGACATTCACAACATCTCAAGACATCTTAAGGACATTCTCAACATCTCATTACATCCTAAATACATTATCAACATCTCAAGACGTCTTAAAGACATTCGTGACATATCAAGACGTCTTAAAAACACTCGCAACATATCAAGACGTATTAAGGACATTCTCAGCATCTCAAGATGTCTTTAAGACATTCAGGGAAAAGAAGGTTTCGCTATGTGTGGAGTGAGTTAAACACCAGAAACAGGAATGTTTGGCTATGCATGGAAGGTGTTCAGCACCAAGGACAGGGCAGCGTTCCTGTGTGTGGATGGTGTTTGACCAATGACGTCCACTATCTGATTAACGCTCGCCACATCTGTTTTGGGTGGTAAGTAGAACTGAACATTGTCTTTGATATTCTTGTGACTATTGTCAATAAGCTCATTCCAGTGAAATTAAGCGACAACACAGAATTTTGAAAATAGATTGCATTACCTGTTCTCAAGAGTTCAGTGTTGCACTTTGTTTAGGACCGCTTGGTGCGCTGCTGTATGGTCCTCCAGATGTACCACTACTCGGTAATGTCACGGCGACACGGTGGCAGACAAAAAGCAGGTGGTTGACAAAATATGAATTTACGTATTGATTAATAATTACCACTGCAAATATTAATCGGTAATATGATCTGCTGACGTCCTGGTAGGCACAGGTGAATGAATATCCCGTAGGACTGAGGTACTTCAACCATGGTTCTTAGCAAATTAAACCCGTTATTTAAACACTGTTACAGTGCCCCTAACTGACAAACCAAACACATTGCACCAAACACTCTTTTATATGTAAAAAGGGTTATCGATTGCAAGAGAGTCCATTGGTGTTTTACATCGACAGTCCGCTGTACTGTGTTTTAATCTGGGTAACCAGGATATAGTGTGACCTTTCTTATTGACCCCGAAATAGTAAATGTCAAAGTTGAAGTCTTGTTATACCCTGGTTATCCTGCTACGGCGCGCGCTGCACAGTATAACCGACTGTCGATCTAAAATCCAATTGACTTTCCTTCACTCCCTAATTTGAAGCTAAGAGAGGGTTAGACACACTGTCTTTGGTTTATGTGATTCTTAGCGCTACTTTGGAGTAATGTAACCGTGTAAATGAACGTGTTTGCTATGACATCTTGGTTGCAGTGCATCTCTCTTTTCCGAACTTTCCGATCTGGACAGTTAACGTTACAGTTATTAGCAAATTTTACGACTTCCTCAGAACGTTACGCCAATCTCTATGCATTCGATGCCGTAATCAACATGTACATAGACCAATCAAATACCGGCCGCTGTATTTCTCAGGTATAACACCAATTTTAAGTGCACTTAGTATTTAAACCGCCTAGGGGCGCTTTTAGACCGTGCATTAACTCCTTTCTTCTTCTGCAGTTCAATTCATACCACTAATACATGTGACCCCTGACCAGAAGACTTGACTATTAGGTTTGTTGTCGGTTTTCTCCGTTTTTATCAAATTTTGTTTGCGTTATTTTAGGGAAATTCATTTTCAATTTGCTTTGGTCAAAATCGGCAGTGCTGGCCAATCAACAAGGGGAGAAATTATCAAATTATGTACCCCGGTGTAAAATTTACATATTTGTAGGGTCCGTTCAGCCAGGTGTGGTGCAGCTGTGTTGCGCTACCGCATGGCAGCCTTCAATTTTGCGGCATGGCGTCCTTCTGTTGAGCGGGATTTTCGTCCACCTTTTGGCGTAAATTTTCGGCTTTTCGTCCGCAAAATATCCATTTTAACGTCTGCAGTGAACCTTTGGAATATTTCTACGGTGGTTTGTGCCTTTTTTTGTATGTTTGTGGGGGAAACTGCGCATTTCCTGACCGAGTAAATTTGGACAAGAAAGGAAAATGTCGTCTGGAAGAACAACGTGGCGTTGGAAGACTCGTTCTTATAAGGTAAGGCAACAAAGTATTCCGTTAAATGTATTTCCAACAAACATACAACAATAAGTCTCGCATATACTGTGCAAATTGCTTCGTGTTTCGTAAATACTACGCATTCGTGTCCAAGTTTCAAACCGGTTTGTACTCCATTTGTTACGTGTGCTGTTTTCTTGCATATCTTGTCAGTTGTTGAGTTTTTCTCGGGAAATACTGAGTGTATTTCCTCTGCAGCTGTGTCGAGTGGCATTGAGAAAATAATGGGATAGTTTCCGTAAGGAAACAAACGGGTTTGCAAGTGTTTTGTTCTATTTTGTTTTGTTGAGAATTACTCAGGCCATTTTAAGCGGTGCACTTATTATTTGAACCGCCTAGGGGCGCTTTTAGACCCTGCATTAACTCAATTTTACTGCAGTTGAAATGTGCCGCACGTCTGCATAATTAAATCCCTTCAATGTTCCTGCCAAAAATGTCACGTAAACAAGGCTTCCACGAAGGGTGGAATATTTTGATTAAAATGATAAGTTACACCTCCAGTATTTGTGCTTTATCTTGTATTCCGTGGTTTAATTTTGAAGAATTTAGCACCTGTATTCTAGGCAACTAAATGTTTTATTTTGTACTGGTAACCTGGTAACATTCAAAATTATTTGCACCATTTAAATCAGGTCTGGAGGTTCACAATTGTGTGCATTGTGCTTAATATGTCAAATGTAAATGCCCCTCAGACGTACACAGAACACGTTTTCTCATGTATAAAGTATGGTCCAGGCCAGCTGTGTTTCTTATACCTTTGACCTGCATATACACAACCTTAATTGCGACCCTCCTTATATAACTTATAAGGCTTCGGTACAGCTTCAAGTGGTAACTAAAACAACAAGTCACAGCTACAGTTGTTGTGCTTTATTTTGTATTCCACTGTTTACCTTTGACGTGAAAGAATTTTCAACTGTTTTTTTGGGCTTGAAATTTTTGTGTGCTGCTAACATTCAGCTATGTTTACAAATCGGAGACCTTAGCCTTTTACCTGTACAGTCTTAATGATTGTGAACCTCCTTATCTTACCGGCACCACACACTCTTTCCCTAGGCCCTTTGACCGAGATTGACACAATCAATATTTTTTTAGGTTTTCCAGCAATTATCTCAATTTCGAATATCAGTTCTGTTGTTCAACAGTATTTAGAATTAAACTCTAAAATGTATAAGACTAAGTGAAACCTATTTGAGCTTTACTATGATAGGGCTGTCACGCTATAGTAAAGGGGTACTCAACAGCAGAAGCAATAGGGAGGTTCAGGATTAAGACTGCCACTGAGTGCGATTTCCCGGGTCAAAGATGAAGGCACCACATCTGTGTTAGTCTGTATAACGCAAACTCCAGCTGTCCGGGGGTTTCTCTCCCCTCCCCGCGGGTTGCGAGGTGGTTACAGGGCCGCGAGCGGTCACAAGAGGCTTGATTGAATTCAGGCTACATATGTGTAAGCTAGTTCACGGTTGCTACTACGCATGTGCAGTGTCAAAGGTGAAGGCCCCCGGCTTGTAAACAGTGCTCGTCTCGACATCGTCTCGATTTGCATAATAACGCCTAGACAGGTCTTGTTTACGTCGCGGGGGCCTTTACCTTTGACACTGCACATGCATAGTAGCAACCCCGAACTAGCTTATACACAGCTGGTATGGACCATGCGAAATGCATGTCCGCAGGAGTTCTGTTTCGTTTTAGGGGCAGTCACCTTTGGCATATTACCCACAAGACATTGATAATGTTACAAAATCTTGAGTTGATCTTAGAATTTGCAATCTCTGAATAAAACTTCATTCTCCACTCGCTTTTGGACAGGATAGTCTTTTATAAAATGTCACTGCTATTGAGTGCTCCTCAAGTCCGAGTAGATATTGTTAAAGACTATTGTTGCCCTTTGGGCTTTTTTACTCTTTGGGTAAGTATTTGTAATTTTACTGATTCAAATGGAGGTTGAAATAGTCTCCCTGCAGTAACTGGTCTAGTGTGCAGGTCGTCTTTCTTATACCAGGCAATGGAATGCGCCACCGGTAATTCAGCACTAAGGACAGCTCTGATTTTTTTCTAGTTGTGAAAAAAGGTAAAGCTGTCATTCTCAATTGAGATGAAGTGTAAAGCTTTTTCAAGTTGCTATTACTAGTTACTGTAGTGCAATGTGGCTTTGCTACAGCTTGCGTTTTAGCCAAGTGCACGGGGTCACCCTAACTCTTCTCGATAGGTGTGTTGGGTTCTTTTAATGTGCTGAGGTTTGACTTAAGGCTCACACCTGAAGCTCCCTCAAACAACGGGGCCGCCGGCTTTAGGTCACCGTCCAAATGACTGCAACCCCTCAGTACATGTCTGAGCAGTGTTCTACATAACTTAAGACTAAACACTACGATATCCAATAAGAGTAACACAATATACGTATATGGAACATGTATTACATGATGATACACAGGAAACTACTAGTTTACATCAATTGTTTGCATCAGAGATAATTCGATTTCTTTTTAGAAAAGACGTAGATAAATACTGGCCTATGTACAAGGAAATTGCCTCTGGACATGACAAAAGTAAATCAAAAGTCTCTGAGCTTGTCTTAGATGGTAGGGTTATAGTTGCATTGCGGGTGATAACATTCATAAGTGTCTTTCTTCAATGTACGTGGGACATACATCTTCAACAGTGTGTTTGCACGTAGGACATTGTCTTCGAGTGGCTGGTACGATGGGTTAAAGTCACTGACTGAATTAACAGTTTTATATTCGTATGTGTGTACAGTGTCTGAGTGAGCTGTGACTGCTGTCTGGACCAGATGAGGACTTGGAATGCCGTCTGTGTTGCTTGGAGACATTGAGGGAGCAGAATAGTTTCCACAGGTAAGCTTGACTGTTTCACAATAATGAAATCTTTTATCCTTAATCTATTGTGAACTATGAACATGGAAACAAGTAGTAACATCTTGTAAAATAACTATTTCTCTATTCCGTTAAATGTTTTTGGTCCAACATGTATATAAGTTATTTCCTAATCACATGTTGCCCCTGAACTGTTTATTGTTTTCCTACATGGATAGCTGTGCGTCTGGAGGACCTGAGCTGTGATTCCTGTTTGGACCTGAGACCTAGACTCGTGAACACCAAAGTCTAAACATTGCTAAAGGTAAGATTGTTTAAATGTATATGAGACGGACTAATGCTCAGGCAACAGACATCTTCACTCTACATTCACACTTCAGTAAGAAAGCCAGAGATGCACAGTTCCCATGCAGAACTTTTATTCAGTCTGTGACACTTTCAAAACATAGAATTTCTTGTACAGTGCTAACGTTGTATACACTTTGTCTAACTTGAAGGGTGCAATGTATGGAACATTGTGATCATATCCTCCTTTCTAACATCAAGTAACTTTAAGTTTGTGTTGTTTTAACTGCACCTTGACATTAAGAAAGTGTATTGCAGATTGCAATTGTATATAAATCTACCCAATACCACTTTCATATAGACACCATGTCAACATTGTAAATAAGATTTTGTAGTTTGATTGACTTTCTTCTGAGGCACAAATCATGATCAATCCTGGCTGCTTATGCTTAGTTTAGGAATTTCTAAAAACGTATCTTATCTAAAATTCAATCTTTTGTAGTAGTGGTAACAGGCAGACCAGCTGAAGAAAAGTCAAGATGAATATAAATCCAGCATGACATTGTAGATAACAAAGGCCAACTGCTGCTGTCAAACCCTGACTTTTGTTTGTCTTTCTTAAAGATGAGACCCCAGAGACCAGACTGTAACCTGTTGAGAGGAAGAAGCAGACTTTGATCAGCAGAGCAGTGAAGGAAGATGGGGAGTTTGGCTGTGGTCTCTTCATATGATGTGCTATTTTTCCCAACTCAAAGCAGGTTTTAGAAATGTAACAAATGTAATAGACATTATGAAATGTATGTTATGTGAATATTGTTGTTGTGTGTTAATTCGGCATGTGATTTTTCTGAATATGTTTTTCTTTTACACCCAAGGTTATGAGAACTCTGATACTGCATGCCTGACCATGCCGGACCTGTTGGCTATCCTGTGTGCCTGTCGATATTCCTGGAGGACTTGGCTGTGTTCCCGTGGGACCTGTCAGCTGTCCTGTGTACCTGTCCTTATTCCAGGAGGATTGTTCCAGGAGGACCTGTCATGCAGCTATCTACAAGACAAGAGAACATCGGACTGTGACTGTAAGTTGGCTTGTACTTTTAGAATTCTTTCAAAATAGGGATCCGCATGCCGCAAAGCGTAATCAGCCGTTTAGACTTTGCGAAACTCGAAGCCGGGGCATTTCATTTAACATTTAATTTGTGCAATATGTGCTAAACATTTAGCCGGCATGATCTCTAAGTAGTAGTAGTAAAACGAAATACGTGGCCCTGTCTTTTGGGACTCAGCGCAAAGCGTATTCAGGAGCTCCCAATGCATGCAGATCCCTTAAAATGACAATGAAAAATGTTGGGAAAGGGCATGTCTGCGATCCTCTGAATTTTTAGTTACAAACATGATTGTTAAAACTGAGGCCCTCCCTTCTGTTTGTTGTCATTTCTGAAAGAGTTCATATTTTTTATACTAACCCTTAGTTTAAGGTTGTGACTAATATTTTGTTGCAGATATGGTGGAGAACAAAGTACGTTTCCCTTTTGAAGAGAGCACTTGCAATATTTTTGTTGCATTCTGTATGGAAATGGGTTATATCTTCTATATCATTTGCAATCAGACTGTTCCCTGATATCCTCTTCATTACATTAGACTTCACCTTTTTGACATCTTTTTTTCTGAAATCAAAATTGTTTATGGAGAAAGAAAGAAAATGTTCGTCAAGCATATTTTAGTATCAAAGCAGCAAAATGTTAGGGATGAGTCTTAAGTATAATGCAACTATTGTAGAAAATTACTAACTTGCAGTCATGCAAAATAATGACAATACAAAACGATAAAAAGTTGCGAACATGTATGGCAGCAATACAACATCTTTGCGATTATGAAACTTTGATTTGCAAAACATTTGTTAGGAGATAAAAGCCACAAGACTTAGTCTAAAGTTTCACCCTGTTTCACTTACAAGCTATATGTAGAGCATTGTACCAAAAAAGTGTACATGATGATTTAGACTTGTTCGACATTAAACAATGTAATTGTGAAGGACGATAACAATATAAACTTGAAGGTCGATAAAAAGAGATTGAAACTGGATGTGTCAATAGCTGCTTGCACAGTCATGATTTGGAAACATGCACAGCATTTTCTTTAAACAATTGTTTTTTGATTTTTAGCAATGAAACAATACAAAATGGAAATGCCACAGAGTTACTATTGAATTGGTAGTATAATTCCAGAGCATTACTTGTAAATAATCATTTATTGTACTAGTGCAATCCTCCTTTTCTGAGATGATCATTAAATAACGAAACTGCCTCAAGTTAAAGATCTTGTCTGTCTCTTGGAGTCTAATATACATGGAGGATAGGTGAAGCACAATAAAGATCATTTGTAGTTATTAGGACTTAGCTAATCTGTCAAATATGTAGTTATTAGTCTAATATACATGGAAGATAGGTGAAGCACAATAAAGATTAGGACTTAGCTTTATCTGTCTAATTTGTAGTTATTAGGACTTAGCTTTCCTCTTCCCTCATGACCTCAATGAAAAGTGGCATGCATTCCGATTTGAGCTCCTCAAGAATAAACATTCAAACTATATAATTTACATCAAATTTGTGTGGTTTCACTTTATTTCTCTCAACAATTTTATAAGTGACGAAGTGGATTTCAGGGAAAATACTTTGGTTACATGATGATTGTTGAAAATGTGTCCCATTGCTTTATAGAAAATGGAAAAGACTATGTTGTGCTTTCTGTACAGTGAAATGTACTACAGGTAAGCTGTGTGTGATGACTTTGAAAGAGAGGAATTGCATTAAGGAATCAGCAAAACAAAAATGCATATTGGATTGTTTTCAAAAATACATTATGGAATATGGACGTTTTGCCCAGTGCAGATGGCGATTCATGGTTTCGATGTTGTTGACATCATGTAAAAATGAACATTCAGTAAATATGTTTCATATTATCTTCCAAATCTCAGCAATTTAAAAATTTATCTTATATGACACTGTGTGCATTCACAATTTGGTGACGCAGGAAAACAGTTTGGTAAGTTTTGTACAGAATGCATCTACTGTATCATTGACTTTTATTCATATTATATTTATAGTGCATTGTACAGTACAGGCTTCGGTATAATGCATCAAATCCTTGGATTTTGTGTGACTCGCACATAACTCTTAACCTGAGTCTCTGAGACCTTAAAACCAGTGAAGGCCCTGAACTTGCCCGAGTTCAAGATAAACTTAATAAGTAACTGCGTGTACAGGCCTCGAAATTAACTTTTTTCCCTATTGTCCCTGAATTGTCCCGAAAGTGGATTTCAACTGTCCCGAAAGTGTCCCAACCAGGGCCAAAGATGTGAACTTAGTGGGGGTTCTGGATTAAGTTCCAGAGGTTCATGTTCAGCTTAGAACCTATACTCAAGTCTGAACCTGAACTCAAGCCATGGCATATGTGTGTTAGAAATATTTTTTTTATTGATTTTTTATTGGGAGTTTTTATTGATTTTTTTGCGTTTTTAGGCACAACTTAACAGGTTGACTACGGATGGAACTATTTAATAAACATTTCCCAATGGAAATGGGGACATCTTTACCACAAAATCTTCCGCTGAATCGAGTTCCTCCATGACGGGGACTGACTCAGAATTTTCTGATTGTCCCGAAATCTAAGTTGAATTGTCCCGAACCCAAATTCTACTGTCCTCGGGTAATCGGGACATGGTTAATTTCGAGGCCTGTGTGTGCACACCTATGGTTCACCAAAATGATTAACATTACCATCTACGGCGTAAGCTAAACCCTTGGAGAGGTCTGTGAACCCCGAACTTGCAAATTATTTTGAATGATCTTAAGAATTGCAAAGAAATATATACCGTTTGGGAACCATGGTAGACTCCATTTGGTTATTAAGGTCTCCCACCACAATATGGGCTATGAGACACAATCCATAGTCCCGCAACTCTCTTGTAAAATCCCAATCGCAAGGTACGTCTCACGAAATCCTGCCTGACTTGGTGCATAATCCCAAACCCTGTCCTGTACAACAATAATGAGATATGCAAGTTGATCAAGAAATACTAAACAGTCCAACCTGTCGTGACCACAAACTACTAAAGCTAAACGAAAACATATATGTCGATATTCTGCATGGCATATATCAAATCGCAAAAGCGTCAACAAGAAAAAAAGGCACAATGTCATATGTTGATCACAAGCTATATCATGAGGCGTTGCGTTTTAGGCAGTAAGTTTGTACTGTTTTTACAGCGATCGTGATTTTTGATTCTTTATGGTAGTTCTGTGTTCAAGTTTTTCAAGTTGTAATAATGACAAACTTTATATCATCACCACTTTTCAATCATTCGTATGTTGCCCAACAAAATGGTAACCCTCCTTCACATACTCGTTAATCCACGATTCGAATGTTCAAATCATTCTTCCAAATTTGCAACTTTACTGTCAAAGATACTACAGTTACTGTAACCACTATTCAAAAATTCACAGGATGTACTAGAAAGGTACTGGCTATCAATTCAGTGTAAAAGCAAAATTAAAGCTCAAGCTTGGACAGTTTGGTGAAATTCAGAAGGGCAAATAGATAGTTATAGCTGTAACGTTACATGTAACGGAGGGTCCCAAAACTTCGACAGTACTATACTTAAAACGAATTTTACTTTGTCTTACTGTGCTAAATAAAAACGCCTAGAACCATCGTCTGAATGCAACACGGATTTGTGTACGGTTGACTGATTTTTGCGCCACCAGAAAGATTTGGCTATAAACAATGTTTATGTTCGATGGAAGTACATTTCGTAGTGCCAACTCTTGAAACAAATTCAACAATCGGCACTCAAACTTGTGTTCAATTCGTGTGTGATACTACAAACCTGCAAACCTTATCTACACGTCAGATAAACTTGCATATGATAAGTTCCCGATGTAAAATCAACTCAAGAACGGAAAATCCTCAAACACCACCACTCTAATTCATCATTCGTCAAAACGTAACACTTTTCAGAGAACCGACTCTGGTGCAATGCAATGTCGAACTCATAAATTTAAGTTTGAAGTTATGGGACCCTCTGTTACACTCCTCGCCGCATAAAAATGCAAGGCCTCATGGAATAGCTTGTATTGGCGCCATATATCGTTTGTATTGTTGAAGCTTTTCGACATGTAAATATGAGCGAAACATATTTATTAGCCTGATGCATATTTGGCCATTTCATCGAATTGTAGTTTTGAAATATGCCGTGCAGAATATCGTGCGTTACAAATGATAGGCTGGACTGTTAACTATTGTTGACTTGTAACAGTTGTACATGCACTGTAGTATGATTAAAAGTCAATGATACAAGTTTCCGAACCGTATGTGTTCCTGCGCCAGCCTAGGTCATTAAATTGTGGATGCGTGGACTGTCATAATTAGTTTTTAAAGGAAAGGTTTGGTTCGAAAACTTACTATGACATGCTAAATATACCCCGACATCAAGTTCTCACCTAATTTGCGACTCCCATAGCCGTTTTAAAATCACGCCGTAAGTGGCCGTGCCCAAATTCTAAGGTGAGAAGGGGAATTAGCCCTCCTTCCTCTGCATTTTGAAGAAGAATTGATGTAATATCAACACAGTTGAGAACTTCACTCTGGGGTCTATTTAGTATTCGAACCTCAAAGTTTCCTTTAAGAATTAAAAGAAAGACTTCTTTATTTAAACATCCTTTTTTACATGGTCAACAACATGATAATGTCTTGAGTTGCTTTCTGGTTCAAATGTTGAGATATCATAACAGTTTGATCACACAATTCCTCTCTTTGTGATCAGTCAATGTGCTGGTGTTCAAAGCACCTGCCAAGGTCTCCCCCTAGTTGCATTTGATAACAGGAAAATTGATTAGATTAACTTTTTCCCGCCGAATTAGATAGCCTATATTTCAGTCTCCTAATTTGCATAAATTTGCATATTCAGCTCTCTCCTGATTTGCATACTTGGGATTCTTTGCTATTCTTCAGTCAGGCCTGTTGACATTGCACTATGTACATTTTCAATGCTTTGAAGGCTTAGAATGGATGCATTCTGTATTGCTGTATCAAGTTTATTCATTTCTAAGTGTCTTCGTTCCTTTTTCCTGATCAGTCTGTGCAAATGTTCTCCCGAGGAATGTCTTTTCTGGAAGACATTGGGGCGTCGAAACCCCAGTACACAAGCACATTGACTGACAGGAAAAGGAACGAAGACACTTAAAAATGAGTAAACTTAAAACAGCAATACAGAACACATCCATTCTAAGCCTTCAAAGCATTGAAAATGTACATAGCGCAATGTCAACAGGCCTGACTGAAGAATAGCAAAGAATCCCAAGTATGCAAATCAGGAGAGAGCTGAATATGCAAATTTATGCAAATTAGGAGACTGAAATATAGGCTATCTAATTCGGCGGGAAATAGTTAATCTAATCAATTTTCCTGTTATCAAATGCAAATATGGGGGGGTCTTTGCAGGTGCTTTGAACACCAGCATGCAAGCACATTAATCAGGGAAATAAAAGCTATTTTTAAACAGGAATAGCCTGGAGGACAAATTGTATGAAGGACAAATTGTACTGGAAGAACAGGTCTACAGCAAGTTTCCTCCTCCAGGCCAAGCCCACAAACAAGTAGAGAGGAATTGTGTTTTGTCATGTAAACTGTTGATCAAACTTCTTGTAGCAATTCCAATCTCCTGCTAAAAAAACCAGGACCCTCAAGCTCATCAAATAAAGTCTGCCAGTGTAAAACAGCAGTCAAACTCTACTAGATCAACATGAGACGAGCCTAAAGTTTTCAACAGGAGGTTGGTATTGCTGCAAAAACAGTTGAAAGTCTACTCGACAAAAGAAACCAGCCAAACAAAACTACAGCCATTATTTCTCAGAGATTATACAGTCACTCAAAATATAGAAGCTAAGAGCTAATCTAATTTCTTACATTGCTTATCTCTTTATCCAAGTATTAGGTCTTTGAGAAGATTGCGAGAGAAATAAATGAAAAGTGGGGACAGCGCAGTGGTGCTTCTACGGAGAGAAAGCAGAAGAATGCCAACTGAAGATGGGCGTGGTCTAACAATTAATGGACTTTACAGACTCTGCTGGACATGATTGGAGGAAGAGGGTCTGTGTGGTTACCGGAGCCTTTGCTTCCTAAACGTTATGATTAGAAAAAGTTGTCAACTTCATCTACCTAAACTTAAGTGTAACGAAATATAGAAAATTTACTAAAACTGCAACTCTCTATGGTGCTTTTTAGACGGATTTGGGGGCGATCGGCTTGAGGTCCCTGTTTAATTTCATTTAAATATAACATATTGCCACGCAAAGTGATTTTAAGAAACTACTTTACACGGGTACTTAGTGCCTCCCAGGATTGAAGTCTTAGAAGCTGCCAGAATTCTGCTAAATTCCTACCCAAAAGGACCTTGAGCGCCTACATTTTCATGTTTTTGTGGGGTTTGGGTGGAAATGCAAAATATTGCCAAGCGAAGCGATATAATGATGCACAGAAGACACAATCCTCCCCAAATTCATGTATTTATCCAAGGCGATGTTGGCATGGTCAATCAATGTGTACAAAACTATGTTTTTGTGCGATTTCGATGAGCTAAAATTATGCGAGAATTAATGACTTATCACTGTGGCACATGTTCAAAGGCCTGTCAGGAACTGTAAAAAATTAGCAGAGCTTCACAATTTTACTGGCTCAAATTGTAATTGAGTCCAAGTGTCCACAACAGCATTTTCTTCATTGACAAATTTCACAGAGGGGAAGAACAACTACCGACCAAAGATGACACAGTGACAATGCTTTCTATTGGACATGCCATTGTTAAAGCTCTTACTGCTTCCGTGCTCAAATCACTCACGAGAGAAGATTCAAAAAGGCGTCTGATATTGGAAAGGGGTTTTTTTACTGTTCAACAATGTCTTACGAAGAATTTTAAGTTCAATAATGCTTAACGCTGAATTCAGGATAACATATAATGCTATATTGAAATAAAGCGGGCCAGCTATGATTCAATGGTGATTAAAATAGCTCCCTATATGCTTCATGGAAAAAGGAGTGCAGACCCTCTTTTAGATAACTAATAGAATCTATTTTAAACTAGTTGTTACAGTTGCCTTGAAAATATACCGTGTATAGATTGTCAACCTCATACAACGTTAACAGCTGTCTGTTTAGAGTACCTTTTATTTATTAGCTGTACTACATCAATTGAATGTGTAAACTATCTGTCAGCTGGCTACATTTCTAGTAGAAAGCAACTTGAGGGTATGTAATTCTTAAGACACTGCAACTCTTGCTACTTTTTGATTTTAGATAATCTATCTTGTTAACTATTTGTAACAGTGTCAACCTTCCGTAGATATTTCTGTCATGTAATTGTAAATCAATTTGACATCATTTTGTTTTTTTCCCATGTTTCAACGTAGCATCGTAGCATCAGGGGGAGATGTTCTTATGATACCTTTGTGCTATTATGAGATAAAAGAATGATGAAAGAAGAAAGAAAATTGAATGAAGAATGGAAGGTGAGGAGCTCCTAATTACATAGAGGATGATTTAAAAACAGACTGCTCCTACAAAATCCCATGTAACGGAGGGTGCTGTAACTTTGGATGGATTTGTAAAATTATTGTCTTGATTTATGTAGAAGTGAGCCATGTTTGTTTTAATTTATCTACAGTGCTGAATAAAATTGTTAAGAACCAAACTTAATGCATAGAGCTGTCGTTTTGTCAATAAAATGTGTTACGGTTCATGCAAGGTCATTGCATCCCAGCGACTCATTTATAAAATACACATACATGATACTGAATTCTTTTCAGACAACCGACACTGGTGCAATATCAGACTCATAAATTTACATCCGAAGTTACAGCACCCTCCGTTAAGGTGAAAAAGAGAGACAGGAAGAACTTTTAGCACCAGATTAGAAGACAGAAAAGAAGCAAAATACATTGAAAAAAGCGGAAAAAAAGAACAGCCAGCGGTGACAGAAGAAAATTGGAATAAAACAACTGCGTAATAGACTGGGAGGAGGCCAATATAGGCACACTGCATAAAGGAACTTGCAATCTGTATCAGAAAATCAAAATAATTAATGAACAGAGACAAGGCGGTATGAACTTTTAGTCACTGAATAGCACAAGGATATTGTAAGAACATCTCGCCCTGAGGAAGACGCCTGACAGACGTCGAAATGTCGGAAACAAACCGTGCAGCTGTGTATAGAATAAAGCTTTCTTAAAATGTGTCTTACACTGCAACAGTCTAATTGTCTAATTGTAGCTTTTAGCTGTACCTAAGTTCCTAAACTATCTATGACCTGGCTACATTTTTATAGAAATATTTTGTAATCCTTGTGAAAATATTTTCATTTGGCTTTTTCCTTTTTATATTTGGCTGATTTCTTACACACAATTCCTCTCTTTCAAACATCACACACAGCTTACCTGTAGTACATTCACTCTGCAGGAAGAAAGTACAACATGCCTTTTCCATTCTGTTAATTAAGCAATGGGACACATATCCAACAGTCATCATGTAACGAAAGAGTTTCCCTGATAATTCAACTTCATCATTGACAAAATTGTTATTCCACATACTATGTAGATTAGACTTTTTGTACATTAGGCCACACCAATTTTATTTCTCAGATTTTTTTCAGAAAAAAATTGGAGCAACAGGGCGGGAAAAAAATTAAAATAAAATGTTTTGCAAATAACCTGGGGTGAAGATAAGGGTTTACATAACATAACGAATAAGAGGATCATTCAAGTTTCAGCTTTGTATGGCTCGTTTTAATGCAATGCACCCCTTTCTTTGATCTAGTACACTATGATTCAAGCAACAAAATTACCTTTCGCCATGTAATATATGGATTGATATTGAGAAATAGTTTTAATAAATGAAAAATTATGACTTACGATCAATGTGACCACACTTTTTAGGTATGTGCAGGCCTTTATAATCTATTTTGGTGGCTATTGAGTTTAACAACTGAACATATGGTAAAATTGGGAGTTGAAATTTGTGAATGGGAATAGCCATCCAATCTTTTTTTTTCTAAATAGGAAATACAGGACAGGCTATTCCAAGAAGCAACAAAAAAATTGGCGTGACCTTATGCTCATATGAATAATCTTGATTGTGTTTCACCTATTCTCAACAATGAGCAAAGTGTAGATAATTTAGTTAATTTATGATCATGTCAATGATTAATCATTCCATGAATTTTATGACATTAATTGAAATGTAGGACTAATTTTTGTCATTACACTACACTATAAGATGGACATTATAAGAATAAGTCAGTGGAGTGATTGATTATAACCTATATCTATGTTCTGAAATACTGGGAAATACAACCCCTGCAAATGTTTCTTTTACAGTAACATTTTATTCATGTTTTTGATTTAAAATTAAATGAAAAGGAGAGTTGGGCAAGTTTATATCTATTTGTTGAATGTTCTGAAATTTAACTATCATCTCTGCTGTTTTAAAACTCAATAAAGATTTGTTTACAAAAAAGTGTGATGAATGAAATAAAAATATTTCCAAATCTTGACACAAAATGTATGCATCTCTCCACCAGCATTTAAGGGTACAACACACTATTGTATTATACTATTAATCCTAAAATATTTGTTGCTTCAATAATTGCTGTCCAGTCTTTAATAAAGGTTGATGTGGATCATGATGAAGAGGATATCAGGGAAGACAGTTTGATTACAAAAGGCTGTTGAAAATGTAACCCATTGCCATACAGAATGATAACAGACAATATTCCAAGTGCTCTCTTCCTTGTAGGTAAATGTACTGTACTCTCCTACTTATCTACAATGAAATATTAGTCACAACCTAAACTAGACATTAGTACAAGAAATGTGAACTCTTTCGGAAATGACAACAAATAGTAGGGAGTTCAGTTTTAAAAATGATGTTTTGAACTAGAATTGTTACCAAAATTTCAGAGGATTGCAGATATGATGCCGAGTTTCCCAACTTTTCATTGTCATTTCTGGAGGATCTGCATAGGAGGTCCCGATTACGCTTTGCGCTGAATACCGCAGCCACATATTACATTTCATTCGTGTAGGCTTCACGCTTTAACTATAATGTATACGTTTAACATTAAATCAGAATGGCAAGGCTTTGAAGCAAACGCAGCGGCCACGCATTATGCTTTATTCATTCATGCAGGCTAGACGTTTTAACTATAAGGTACACGTTTAACGTTAAACCAGAACGGCCCGGCTTCGAATAAATCTGAAGCAAATCGACGGATTACGCAATGCGGCATGCAGACCCCATTTTTGAAAGAGCTCTATAAGTACAAGCCAACTTACAGTTTAAGTCCGTTGTTCTCTTGTCTTGTAGATAGCAGACAGGTAGATGGACAGGTAACACAGGAACACAAACAGATCCTCCTGGAATATAGACTGGAACACAGGATAGCAGACAGGTCCCACTGGAAGATGGTCAGGAACACAGGATAGTCCACAGGAACATGGTCATCAACTTTCACTTCCCATAACCTATGGAGTAAAAGAAAAACTTGTTCAGAAAAAACACATACCAAATTAACATACACCAACATAATTTAAAAAACGAATGTCATCAAACAATCTACATAATAATATTCACAACATTCGTTACTAGTTGTTCTAACACCGGATATAGTTGGGGACAAGAGCACATGGAACACCTTTGTAATGTTAGTGAAGCAAAAGAAGAGCACAGCAAAATTAGAGTAAAAATCAAAAGTCACATTGGAATATCATGACCAAGCAACAATCACACAACATACATCTCACAATTCACATTAAAAAATCCACATGACAAGTTAACACACATGCTGATAGAACATGTCTAAGCTGGCTGTTCGCGGATGATACGAAAATTTACCGTCCAGTAGCAAAGGTTAACGACTGTGCCGTCATACAGAAAGATCTACATCAACTACAAAGCTGGGCAGAAGATTGGCAGCTGAACTTTCATCCTATGAAATGTACTGTTATTAGGTTGGGAAAAGGTCATCCTGACTTTGTATATACTATGACGGACAAAGAAGCAAGTACATCTTTGAACTTCACACAGTTAGAGAAAGACCTGGGTATTATGGTAGATAAGGATCTGAACTTCAGTAATCACGTAGCTGCAATAACCAACAAAGCCAACCAAGTTGCAGGCCTTATGTGGAGAACCTTTGAATTTGTTGATAAAAAAGTATTCTTACTCTTGTACAAATCTCTAATCCGCCGACACTTGGAATACGGGGCACCAGTGTGGTCACCATACTCGTGGAAACTAGCTTTCGAGCTCGAACAGGTTCAAAAGAGGGCAACAAAACGTGTCCCTGGCCTCAGGAATATGACGTATGAGGAGAGACTTAGAGTGTTGGACTTACCAACTCTAGTCTACAGACGTATTAGGGGAGACTTGATCAACACATACAAGTTCATCCATGGAGTGTATGACTTGGAAAGCCCTTTTGACTTGATCGAGGAAACTAGAACTAGAGGACACAGTTTACGTATAAAGAGGAAAACATCTAAATCCAACAGAAGAGCACACTTCTTCAGCGTCCGGGTGATCCCCTGGTGGAATAGCCTACCCGAGACAGTAGTGGTTTCTCCCAGCATAAACTGTTTCAAGGAGAGGCTGGACAGGCTCATGCGGAAACACAAGGTGTACTTTGACTTCCGAGCTCTAGACAACCCCCACAAACTGGAAATGACTGTGACATAAAAGTGAAGAGCGGCCTAAAATGGAACCAGCCGTTTCCTACCTGGCCGAAGAAACTCTACTCTACTCTACTCTACTCTACTCTACTCTACTCTACTAATAAGCTAGTTCACGGTTGCTACTACGCATGTGCAGTGTCAAAGGTGAAGGACCCCGAGATGTGAACAAAACTCATTGGGGCGTTGTTATGCAAATCGAGACAATGTCGAGACGACAACTGTTTACAAGCCAGGGGCCTACACCTTTGACACTGCACATGCGTAGTAGCAACCGTGAACTAGCTTATAAGTTATAGAAACATCTTATTATACAGTTTATCTATATAACGTTAGTTTTAGACTGGGAGGATTAGAACGGGATTCTACAGGCTAGAACTTTTCAGAAGGTAACGAATATTACCTTCTTTCCCGAAGACGGCGCCAAAGGTAATAATTACATGTACTGAAGCCTTGTTCACGCCACATTTTTGGCGGGAACGCTTTAATGACGTCCAGGTGCAACACGTGTACATTTCAACAGGTGATTTGAACCAAGCTCACCACGCCACGAGGAAACAAAATATACTTGGCATCTTAATACAAAGTTGTTCCTACAATTGTCGAATATTTTCACTCTAAAACTGGACAAAATACATTTGATATTCTTCAAATGCACCACAAAGACCTAACATTGTTGGAAAACCGCCATTGGAAAACAGTACATTGAAGACTGTACAAATAACTGTTACTACCTAGGCTAAGGCAAGGGACTATTAAAGAAAACCTAGGACAAGCGCCTACTATTCTAAGATATAAGAATATAAACCAATGTGAACTATAGTTATTGCTTTGTAGCAAGAATTTAAGAGAGATAGTTTGTTGTCACCTTTGAGCACGTGTTTCCTTCCACGGCACGCGGTCTTCCAACGACAAGCAGTCTCGCCATTTTGTCGTCACGTCCAACATTCAGCGCCTCAGAAAATTCCAATTTTCTCTCTCGAACATCACAAGACCTGGATAAATCCATGCACAAACGGCCCAGTGATTCACCACACATTTTACATGAAATAATTCATGAAGCAAAAGCTGGAAATTCGACCCAAAAGTTGCCGAAAACTTCTAGCTCATTGCGACATGGCGCGACGTGAACAGACTGGCCGGACTATACCAAACGTGATTTTTCGCAGGGGTGCAAGACAAACTGTCAATCACAATTAGCAGTTCAACGAATGAAAGCATGGCAATTAGCGGTTCCACCAATGAGAGCATGTCAGACAAATTGTTGTATTTCTAGGATCTTAGGTTTACAACGTTTTGACGGGGGTGGACGGTGCCATGCATGGGATCGGTCTATATCATTACTCCCTCCTCGTGGTGACAAGTTTAATACAGCTAGGATTTTGCAGAGAACATTGTGAAAACACTTTTGCTCGAACTGAAAGCCATCCACAAACAGGCAAACACTCCTGACCTTGATGCTGAACGCCATCCATTCAGTGAAACACATCTGTCCTAGTGCTGAAAACCACCCAAACACAGATAGTCATACGTGTCCTTTGTGCTGAATGCCATCCACTGTTTCTGCCTATGGTGCTGAAAACCACCCATAGAACTAATCAGGATACCCGTCCTTGGTACTGAACGCCATCCACACTGTGAAACAAACCGAAACTGGCGTTGAAAACCATCCACTCATAGGTAAACATGCCTGCCTTTGGTGCTGAAAACCACCCATACACGGATAAGCATACCTGTCCTTGGTGCTTAACACCATCCACACAAACACTTCTGTACCGGTGCTGAACACCATCCACAAACAGGCGACTACACCTGTCCCTGGTGCTGAACACCATCTACTCACAGATTAACACATCTGTCTTAGTGCTGAATGCCATCTATGCAAGCTTATGAGAAATGTAGCCATTGCGTCTCTATCAAAGATTTCAATTTAAAAAAAAATCTATAAATAAGGCAAAAAAATAAAGTACACAAATAAATGAAATCAGTTTATTGAAACTCATTCCTACCCTACTGGTATACAAAGTTTATCAACAAATTATATGAAAGATAAGAAAAAATTATCTCATATGATATGAAAAAAAATCTTGCTTAAAGGCATTTTGCACCTGTGTGTAGAACATTGTATACATGTATTTTTGTGGCTGTTGTTGAATACAGTATAGCACCATAAGTAGTCCACCTTTGGACAAAAAAGAGTATTCTTAGACTGTTATATGGAATCTGACTAATATGAGCTAGTGTTATACATTTTCAATACCCTATTATTGTTCAATTATGCTTAATATCTTATCCAAGATTAGATCTAGAGATCCTAGTAGATACATCAAATTAAAATGTGAAGCATAAAAAAGTGTCCTTTTCCTAGATTAATTGCTACTTCACAATTCCAACCAATGCGAGAAGAAATTATAAAGAATTACATCTGTGACAAGTAAAAGTCTTGCATGTGTATATGTATAAAAACAAAATTATGTAACATTGGAAGGATAAACAAATTGCATCTTTATGGTAAGAGAAAATACTGGATTCCTTAAGATAAAAAGCAATTAGGCAAAAAAATGCATCAGGGCTTTTTGTTACCTGTGTAAGTCCTGCACTCTAAGTTACAAATTCCAACTTTATGGTAAATGGAAATTAAGCTCAAGCATAAAGTGACCTTTTAACCATCAGAACATTTTGGGAAGAAGTACAAATCTTTGCGAAAGACGGACAGAGGCCAATGATGATGAATAAAGAACACTCAAATACTGAGATAAAGTTGTGGTGAGGTAGAACATGTCTTGGTGTTTGTGTTTAAGTGTGTTGAGCCTACTAATCTGGTTACCTCCATGTATCTACTTGTCTCTCTTAATCCTTCTGCAAGTCAAAGTCAGACGGCATTAAATGAACCATTCTCTACTGTGGTTACCGTAAAGCTTACAAAAAGTACAAAACGAAATACCACGAGCTACATGTAGGTACCTCAACCCTATCATTTGGCATGTGTTAACGGGACTTCACTGCATTAGCACCGGTAGTACAGGAAACAAACTACAGTACAAGGAAGTGTTGCGCTGTCTGTCACAAACTATGCTGTTTAAGAGTTAGGGCGTGGAGGCAGCTGGCGCGGCGGCTGTTCGCGTGATGGCTGCCGGCGGGGTGGTGGCTGTCTGGGATCTGCGATGATGACGCCAGGCCTGGCTCCTCTCACGGGCCCAACGGTCGCGATCTTGGCGCGGACATTGTCGGTGATCATCATACAGACACGGCAACGTCCAACCATCTTCTCCATCTCGGTCACAGGCTGTTGGTTACGAACCATTTCCCTCACGCGCCCGTCCCGCGGCTCATAGGCCTGCTGGTTCCTTAGTGGGTCGTAATCACTTAAGCAAAAGAAAAAAGTAAGTGTTACAATGTAAGAAGCAACATCTGGAACCATATTAACATTTTTCACACAGCAACTTGTCTTTAGATACAGCAAAAATGCGAATTCACTGACAGAATAGTATTATGTCAGAGTTTAATTTTGATGTTATATTCTTCTCTCTCATATTCATTACACCATCTATGGTCACATATGCATCTATCCCCTTGGGTAATGAATATGCAATAAAGATTATCATCATTATTATCAAATCAACTTTCATTGCTCTGAATGAATGCCCTGTATGTGGTCAGGTTTGAATTGAATTCTTGCTATTTCGTTGTCTTGGTTGATACATTCTATGCATTATGGAACGCAAAAAGCCAGAAATAATTATTGCAAAACATGTTGAGCAAGTATCTGAATCTGCATTGGTCCAAGCTGGTATAAGTGCCCTTCAACACACTAGCTTTGCATGTAGCAGCCAGCTATATAACACTGAACAACCTGTCACACCTAAACCATTCATCATAAGCTAACTGCTGTTTCAAGCTATCTAATGAAAAGGCCCATACCATATTTGATGACAACATTTTTCTTCCTGCAATGGCTCAAGCGAAAACAAGTTTTTAACCTTTAGCACCCAATTCCCCATTGGTTACAGAGTTAGGCAGCAGGAAGAAGGAAATACACATAATAATCAGAAGATACCTGGGAACAGACGCCAGCCAGAAGCTGAACTTGTTGGCGAAGAATCCACAGGTGCCCCGTGCTCCGTGACACTCGATGAAGGGGGCGGGGCGGAACCTCTCCAGACAGCTGCCCGGGCTGGAGAAGATCTGACCGCTCCCCTCTCCGGCAGCCGTGTGCTGGGGAAGAAAAGGAAACATTGTAAAAACTGATATGTACAAAGATGTTTGAACATTTAATATGAGAAATGCTTTTCAATTCACTTTACCCCACCATGAAAGTAAACGTAAAAAACATTTGTATGGACTAACGATTCCTGTGGACACACTCCTATACAATTCCTAGAATTCTTGCAGCATAAAGTACAATACCATTAGGTTCACCCCTAAGGCATTGCCAAAAAGGAAATGAAGACATGTTAAGACTTACCATGAAGAAGCTGAAACCTTCCCACAGACTCTGCCAGCTGTGTTCCCTGGTGGGGAGGGGACAGTCGGGAATGTTCGAGCCCTGGCTGTGGAACGCCATGACGGTGGACGGGACCTCACACACGACACAACGGGAGATGAAGCGGAGGACATCGTTTCCTCGCACCGGACTCGGGGGGACTTCCTGTTCGGTGGAGACTGTGGATAGCCAGTAGGTCTTGTCGTCACGGGTGGCGTAGTGGCAGTGGAAGTTGATGTCACAGAACATGAATGGCATGGGGGCGAAACGCTGTACACAGGAGCCGGCAGTACCTGGTAAGAAAATGTTGTTAAAGGTTGAAAAAATAATGGCTGAGACTTCTAAGTCCTTTTTTGACTGGTTTTGATTTAAGTACAACATAAGTAACGACCCCAAACCAGACTTCCAGTTCTCCAAGTATCCCATTACACCACTTGCCCTATACCTGCCACTCTGCAAAATTCACATCACTGCGGACACAGCAGAAGATACATACCAAAACAAACAAACAAACCAAAAACAGTACTTCTTTTTTCAGAGGTAAAAACTCAGCTGTGGCTCTGAGATGAAATGTATTGTTTTCCAATGGCAGAAAAAAAAAGTGTTAGCTATGAAGCTACAAGCATTCTCACCCAGGTCCTGTCCATGAGCTCTCTCGTTTCCTTCTCCGTGAAGCAGACTGTACCCCTCCCACATCTTTGTCATTCCCGGCAGACACTGCGGCACCATGGTGGTCTGGCTGTGCCGCGTCATCAGATCAAACGTTCTGGTACCTCCCTGACCTAGGGAATGTGAAAGAAAAATATATGGAAAATATTTGTGATACCGGATTGTGTTCAGCACCAAGGACAGGTGTGAACACCAAAGAAAAGACAGAAAATTTTGTGTCCTGCACCATGGACAGGTGTGAATGCCAAATGGAAGATTTTGAAGATTTGAGACATTGGATTGTGTTCAGCACCAAGGACAGGTGTGAACGCGACAGGAAAGATGTAGAAACTTTTTAACATCGGATTTTGTTCAGCACCAAGGACAGGGATGAATGCCAAATGAAAGATATGGAAACTTTGTGACACCAGATTGTGTTCAGTACCAAGGACAGGTGCATGTAAGCACCAAAGGAAATATGTAGTAAATTTGAGACACCAAAATGTGTTCGGCACCAAGGACAGGCATGAGCACCAAAGGAAATATTAGAAATTTTGTGATACTGAATTGTGTTCAAAGGACAAGTGTGAATGCCAAATGAAAGAGTTTTAAGATTTGTGACATCGGATTGTGTTCAGCACCAGAGACAGATGTGAGCACGACAGGAAAGATTTTGAAAATTTGGGACATTGGACTGTGTTCAGCACCAAGGTCAGGTATGAATGCCACAGGAAAGATGTAGAAAATTTGTGACACAGGATTGCGTTCAGCACCAAGGACAGGCGTTGAAGTCACGATATGCGTAAACAGACAAGTTTGATTACCTTGTATTCCTGCAGGGCCTGGTGGGCCTGTGTCACCTTGTGCACCTGAAATATGACAGTGACAATTTTGTGTGAGAAAGTGGCAACGTTTAACCTTCAGACCGCTAAGGCAGCCCTTTCAATTTGGTATCAAATCTGTTCTTGTCATGAGGTCACATAATTGGAAGAGGGAAGGTTAACAACTAAAGGAGCAGAATACCCAATAATAACTTATTGTCAGTCAGTAGTTAGAATAGTCACACGTTATATTGTTCATCATTGTCATTGTACATTGCAATTGATAAGGCCACATAACTAGAACATTGGCAACATATGACTGCTAGTCCCTTCTTTACACTACTCATCCAATATTTTTTTTGGGGGGGGGGGATTTGTCCCCCTTTTCTTTACAAATTATCCTTGACTGAAGTCACTTAGATAACTACTTGAATATAGTTGCATAGCCCAAATAAACAACACCTACCAGGAAGACCAGGTCCCCCAGGAAGTCCAATGCCTGATTCTCCTTTTGGACCTGCAGTAAAATGATAAAACAACCATTTGTAGCAAATTCATAAAAATTAAACATTGTAACCATGCTATTGTACAATAAGATTACAGTTGAGTATATCTGCTTCATACAATTTTCTTTGATTGATACAACAGTTATTGTTCTTATCAAGAACACATAAAGTATGTCTGTCTCTCTTGATCCTATTTTCTTTATTCTTTTCAACAAGATAACTGCTGTAGCGAAGTGTCATCCTATCTTAAGTTAGTGCCTTCATTTTCTACATGAACCTTTCTTGTACAAACACAGCTCCATAAAGATCTCGCCAAAAAATCTTGGTATGATATCAATAACAAAGGCCTGATTTACACATATGGTTTTGAGTCGACTTAGAGTCGACTCAGGGCTGTGCAAGAAGAATCCTATGCCCCTCAAGTAGCGTTTTCTGGTAAGAAAACTCCACTCAAGCAGCCAAAAGGTCCCCTACCACAGCCCGGAGACGACACTGTAAACTCGTGTGTAAACCCAGCCAAAGAGTTAGAGACTGACAAAATGTTCACCTGGATTTCCTGGAGCACCTGGGAAACCTGGAGGACCTAATGAAGTAATTGGAAGACAACAATTAGTACCGTAATCAAGTTACTTTCAGTGACTGGCGTAATAGACAAATGTAGCCAACAAATAAACCCAATTACTCTGTGACATAATCGGCAGGTGTAAAAAACTATGCATAATGTAATCTAAAATTAAAGCATTTGAAGGAACAACAGAGCTATAGATATTAAAACTTGATAACAGTATCCGTGAAAAGTTTCATCAGGTTTTTACATTTGTAAATCACTGACTAAAAAGACATTTTGCACACAACCAAGTGATTTATTCAACCGACATTTCAGTGACTATCTGTCCAGGGAATTTCTGACTGGTTCACATTGCAGTACATATTGATAATAGCACATGATGACAATGTTTGAATCCTTACATCATCATTAAGTATTATCATGGAAGCTTATCATGTGGAAGCTAACAGTGGGCAGTATAAACTTCCTGGCACGTTTGACCAATTGCTGACGTCACATATCCCAAAAGACGTGTCAATAAAGTCATGTGTCTGTAACTCTCAAGAGTTTACATTCAGAAATGATTGGTCATTATTGATCCCGGAGAAGGTAACAGTAATCGTTGAAAATTTGATCCGTGATACCTTAGTGTTGGAAGAAAGTTTAGCATTGTATCATCATTAAGTGTTGATTGTTACCTGCTACGCCCCTCTCTCCAGGAGGGCCTGGCTGACCGAAACCTGGTGGTCCTATGGGTCCTGGAGAGATTGAAAAATAAAGGTTGAAGAAACATGTCACACACAAATGTTGGTCGATCAAACCATTGCAACACAATGAGCGTTGACTATATTTGTCCATGAACAGAAAGTTGTCAAATTTAAAAATCGCCAGAGACTCAAACATTTTTCTTCCTGAAAATCTACCCCGTTCCATTAGATGGGGCTCTCTAAAAATTTTGCTATGATTGAGAGAACACCGGGCGTACTTCTGCCAAAAATGTCATTTAGAGCTTGAAGACTTTGTTTAATCAGTTTTCCTGCTGCATGGCGGGCATTAATCCTAAGTGCCCAACATGCCTATGTATAAGCATAATGTAAAGTGGATTAATTCCTCAAGCTAACTGACATCTTTCAAACCACAGTTGTCTCTCAGAAAGACATCTGGAGCCGCATAATTCCTGTTTAGAACTTTTACTCATCCCGTCACCCAACATACGTGTACTTATAACAGAACAAGTGTATGCTAGGTGAAACACATTTTGAGAATGTATGTCTTATTGTATTTCAAAAAGACTGCAGGAATGTTTAATAGAGAGCGCTTTTTAGAGTAATTCAGTCTAA
Organism: Branchiostoma lanceolatum; assembly: GCA_035149815.1. NCBI lineage: Eukaryota > Metazoa > Chordata > Leptocardii > Amphioxiformes > Branchiostomatidae > Branchiostoma > Branchiostoma lanceolatum. Next base: position 6,787,810 of record CM068880.1, read on the forward strand.
GTCCTTATATTCTGTGCTTACCTGGGGGTCCAGTTGACCCAACCTCTCCCTTTGGGCCACTTCTGCCTGTGAATAATGGGAGATAAAAGTTTGGTTAGCAACCCGAATAAATCCTAACATAGACAAGCATTTGTTTGTCTGTATACAGTTTGGGTGTCTCCATTATAACATGTATTTCAATTAACAATACATCAGAGATGGCAGACTTCACCTACATGCAACACACCATGCATACAAACACGTGCACAAAAACAAGTGCACCTGTCCTTGGTGCTGAACATGCATATTCAAACACCACACACACACACACACACACACACACACAGGCAAGCCAAAAATTACATTCTTACCAGGTGGTCCAGGGGCTCCTGAGTTGCCAGGAGGTCCGGGTGGCCCACTTACACCTGAGGCATCACCTGGGGCACCTGTAGTGTACAAAACATAGGGAAGTCTCAGCCGCTACACTTTTTCACTATTTTCACAAATTATGAATGATACAAGTAAATGTACTGATCTAAATAAAGTTCGCCGTTATTATTGGTTAAATATGGCCGTGTTTGTATTTTTTGTGTTATTGTGTTCTATTTACTCTCCATGCCCCACCCCCATGGATTCAATGGGTCAGTTTGAGCTAACACCTCATAATCGGCAAAGCCGGGTAGTCGGGAAAATTGCGCTGACAAATAGGCATTGCAAATAAACGGTTTCTTCTGTATCTGTGATATACAATATAGTGGATGTCATTGCCTTTTTGCTAGTGCACACAAGCAGTATCATATCACAATAATTACTGTACAAGTGTACATGTACTTAGTTATTGCCTTAATTTGTTAACAGAATGATGTGATTGTAAGCACAACACAGTTATTATTTTTCCCATGCTATGATGAAATATTAGTAAATATACCTTTTGGTCCAGGGAATCCCATCACTCCTCTCTCTCCTCCAGCTCCTACAAAACAAGATTAAAATCCATCATTATAATCATCTCCGAAAAATTGAGGATGTGTTTTAGGCAGCAGTGTTTGTGTGTGTGTGTGTGTGTATGTCTGTCTGTGTCTCAACACATACGGTACCTCAAGTAGGTCTGCATGGATTGTCTTGCTATTTGGTATGCGGATAGGTCTTGATGAGACCTTAAAAAAAACCTAGTAATAGATCTATTGTATTTCATCCTACACAATAGGAAGCGAGGGAAATGTGCATTAAACAACTGATACAACAACAAGTGCTGAGCATTACACTGACTCAGAATCGATATAAGTTGTGTGTTAGAATATGAAGCCATTCTCCACATTCTTTTGTGAGCTATAATGAACAAGTCCTTTTTAAGGTCATTTTCTGTGCTGTCTGTAATACAGGTACAGTCAAACCTGCCTAGGCGACCACCTTTTCAACGCGACCACCTGGCCATGGCGACCGCTTTTTCTCGGTCCCGAAAATTTTCCCCATTGGCACAAGCATTAAGCTGCCTGCCCAAGGCGACCACCCGTCCAACGCGACCGCGACCGCCACGAATTGGGACCGCACAGAGCACAATTCCTGCCCATGGCGGCCGCCTAATTTTCAAGCGTGTGGTGACATCAGATCATTTTGCTGTCGGATTTCACAGAAATGTTTTCAAGACTTTGAAGGACAAAAATAAGGAAAAAAATATATGGAATAGTAATGTTATAGCATCGATTCCTCCATGAAGTGTTTAATAAAACGTCCCCCCTATAAACATTTGTAGAGACAAATGTTTGTGATGTTGTTGTGCCTATCGTAATCTTATAGTTTACCGCAAACTCAGTTCGGTTTAAACTCAATTTTCAAAACGAATACGTAGTGCATGGCGTCAAAAAGTCAGATTTCGCAGAAACTACTATCTATTTCTTGTATTTTCAACAAAAATCTGTCTGTGTCTTACTAAATTCCGCAGAAAAATGACTTCGCGGCGGGCAAAACATCGGGCGAGAAATATTGTTCCTTGGTCCCGACACCATCTTGGATTTGGCGCGGCCTGGATTTGGCGTACCACTGACCTTTCTAAAACACGTTACTTTTGTGTATGAATGAGAATTGAACCTGGTGGGGGTCATGTTGTCTAAATTCACATAATTTTCCATCCATTTACGTACTGTATTGAAAACCTCGACCTGGAAATATGTGAGTGGAATCCTCTTCATGGCGACCACCTGTCCATCGCGATCGTTTTTGCTCGGTCCGCCGGGTGGTCGCCTTGGGCAGGTTTGACTGTATATAGTTATACACAGTTTAATATCATGTGAGAGGGAAAAAGATATCTATTCATACCTGGTGGGCCTGGTAAGCCTGGGTCTCCTCTGGTGCCTATGTAAAAAAAAATATACGAAATTCAAATTTTTCATAAGAAAGTCTGAACCTTTTGTGAGATCAATGAAACGTTATATGACTACATGTAGTTGCGATTTTATGTTTGTCAGAAGCACCATGTGCACATGTATACCTGTCCTTGGTGCTGAACATGTGTTCAGCTTGCATCCTAGAAATAAGTTTGTCAAAGTGCTGCTTTTATACATAGATTTCTAACAACACTATAGAGAATAGTTGAGTTGTTAAACTTTTCTTTTAATTTACATGTAACATCAAAGTGAAAAGATTACTCACCCTTCGTTCCAGGGCCTCCTGGCAGCCCATTCACACCTTTGTAAGAAAAAAGACAGTTAACAATGTTTAAAACTTCATGCAGAAAATATACTCATATATGTAGATTCAACTAAATTCTTATATAGTCTTAATCAAAATTAACAAAGATATCATTCTATTGGTTTATCTTTATCTGTGTAATGATATGTGGAGAAAGTATGAAAATATATAGCGTTACATATTTGCAGAGGTATAATCTTGATCAATCCTTCCTCCCTCGAGCTTTACTAATCTACAGCATGCTGAGATGATAATATTCCTATGCAGCATGCAAAGTAAGCATTATGCCAATAATAGAACCATCATGATGATGTCACTTTTCATGTCCATACCTGGAGGTCCCTGTCTTCCAGGGTTTCCCGGTGGACCTGCAACAGTAATCATCATTACATTAAGAAAAGGCACTTAATAATTACATATTAAACCTCATTAACATATCTATTCAGAATTTTGGTATAAAACCTGGTTTCCCAGTCCCAATCTTATTACCTGGATGTCTAACCTTCATCAATGCACTTAATAATTAGCACACACTTTTAAAGCACATCTTCTATTTCAAAAGGTTAAATCCTTATAATATCTGTATGACTATACAAAGCACTTTAGATAAAGTTTAGTAGAAGCAGCTGTTGCTACTTCAAAGTGATTGAGTCAGTATGATCAAAGGATTAAACTATGGGCCAATAAACAGGTCACCTGTCAAGTAGCTTGGATTGTAGCTTAATGACTGCATGATCTACAAGTTTGTCAATGAGGAAACAAGTGTTTTACAACGCCACAGCAATACTCATGACGAGAACAGGAAAGTTCATAATGAAACAATCTTCACTCAGAGGGTAGGAGAACTTCACTTGATGTCAATAGAAATACATTTGGGTTGCACTTTTGTGGTTCTCAATCAATATAGTCAAGATAGTCAAAGTTTACTGCACAACAATTGTATCCGTCTCAATATATATGGCAAATAACATGGATTATTAACAACTACAAACTATCTATACTAGTATACTTATCTACCATCATCACTCAATATAGATGATATGGAATACAGTCAAACCTGGTTGGGCAACCACCTGGCACAAGCAACCACCTCCAGTCAAAAGCCACATTAAAACAGTGTCGTCCATTTTTACACAGTTAACCCCACCCTGTCCACAGCAACCACCTATATCAGTAACCAGCCTATCCCCGTCCCTTGAGTGGTTGCTGAATCCAGGTTTGACTGTGCTACGTTCTACATTGTTATGACACAGTTTCTCTTTTGTATAGCATTATATATATATGTGACAACCCATGCATGGTATACATTGGGAAGTATATCCAAGAATGTCTAGACGTTGGAAACTCCTCCAGTGATTGTAAAATCCCATTGTCATCCCATACTACTACACCATATTGTATAAGATAGACTGATTAGCCTAATAGAATGTTATCTATGTACCAGTGAATGCCATACTTTGTACCTTGTGCAATTGTTGTGCAGTAGAGTTATTATTACGTATTGGCCTAGGTAGACTATAGACATACAGAGATGGAATGATAATTACCGTCCAGTCCAGGGTTGCCCGGCAGTCCAGGCTCTCCCTTGCTGCCGAACCCAGACGACCCCGGCGCCCCCGGCTGTCCACGCTGTCCAGGTGGACCGGGGAGTCCAGGCGGTCCAGATGGACCCGACGGTCCCTCCGCTGATGGAACACAACAAAGACAACTTTAAAATTCTGCTCAATGTCATAGTAGATATTGATCATATTTACCTAGAAACATGTATAATGGGCCTACAAAGAATTCACCCGATGTACAAAGGAGGGGATCACATGATCTTGGGTAAAATATAAAGAAAAAGACTGGTATAATAAAAAAATGTGCTAACAACGGAATATAAACTGTCCCACACAAACGCACTGGAAAAATGGGGAGAGCTGATATACCTAACCATCATGTTATATATTGTATATGCATTTTGTACATTTTATGAATTGTATATTGAAATAAAGTACTTTGTAAAAAAAAAAAAAGACAACTTTAGATCCCCTATCTTAGCTTTCATCATAATGATTCACTAATGGAAGGAAGATATAGATTAATCTTTACTAGCTGGAAAGTTCATGTGTGTTGGTGGATTAGTCATTCTGAATTATGGTTTAACTGTCTCTTGTGTTGGGTAAACTGAGCAATAGTATGGTTACACCCCACTATGTATTTTTTCCAACACCCCTAATATGCTACATGTATGTCCTTCACCCTAGATAACCCTAACATAGGGGTGTAACTGTGCTTAGTAACCCAACAAAAGAGACCACAATTTTTGATATCCTACAGATATATTAGGAACATAGGACTGTCCCCTCTCGGCAGACCTTATAATGATTGCCTTGTCCAGTTTGCCAAAAATATTAGTAAATATAAATAAATAAATAAATACAACCTTGTTTAACGAACAGGCTTTAACAAAACCGCTAGGTTATGAAAACGTATCTTGTATAAAGCCAGATCAGCATTTTGGTAAGCAATCCTAAGCACATTCTTCCAGCTAATTCTCCATGGCCCCAATATGTCAGGTACTCCATTGTGTCAGGTTATTTGTCCAATATAAACAACACTTGACTAATCCTGCATAAGTGACTCATTATAGTGTCGTATTGACACACTTGCTACAGTAGTGTTTACACTTAGCAAGAGTACATATGCCCACATCACATCCAAGTACAGTAAAGTGAAGTAAAGTTATAAAGTTACAGACTTAATTACCTAGACTTTAACTTTGGTCACAGACTTACTTACATACTTACACTGACTTTGGTTGCAGGTAAATGTATGAATTAAAGAGGAGGTAAAGAAGAGCATGAGTGAAAAGTAACACTAAGTGAAAAGTGAAGAATAAGGCATTCTCAAAAGAAGATGTACTCAAAATTATATGTGTTATGACATGTTATGAATACTTACTTTGAGACCTGGGCCCAGGAAGACCGGGAACGCCTGTTTAGATACAAGAAACAATCGTTATAGCACATTCTGAAATTGTTGACATATACTTAAACCCTCAAGTCACTTAATATATAATGTTTCTAACAAGGACATGTGAGTTATTAAGTCATTTATTAGCAATAGTGTCTTGATCATAATACTGAAATAGGTCCCCTTAAAAACCAACATACAGAATTATATCTTCATTTCTCATTTCTATTTTTTGATTAAGTTGAATTGAATTTGACACACACAAAATGAAAAGATTTTCAGGTGATGATGTACGACTCATGAATATGACTCAAATTTTTGAAAATATATATAAATATATATTTACCTGGTTCTCCTTTAGGTCCCTGTATTGGAGAGAAGGAGGGAAATAAATTCAAAAAAAACATTACTCTCAGAACACAAGGTATATACATTGTCTTTGAAGTGGTCACTACCAGTATTACCAGTATTACTATCAATTTTACTGGGAAAACAACAAATAATAGTAGAAGGTATAACTTACACACAGTCCAGGCATACCCATGGGTCCAGAGTCTCCAGGGTTTCCCTACAAACACAAGAACATGTTTCAACAATACTGTATAATATCATAAAGATTGGGTCAGAAAGCAAAAAATTAAGAAAGTATCACAAAAGTAAATACAAGTCTTATAGGCAGACAAATGTTCAAGTTTAACTTACCGGTTCGCCAGTCATACCAGGAAGACCTTGTTGTCCCTGTTTGAGAAAACACATGACAGTCAATATAAGAAGTAATGCAATGTCCAATGCATTTAGTAACTATGATGTTACTGTAAACAAGCTAAACTATTAATACTGTCTCTTGAAGAAAATTACAACAAGCAACAGTCTGACAGTGGCTGAGTAAGTCCTTTGTAAAGATTGTGTTTTTCTGAGCATTCAATGTTATAACTGTACATAGAGTAATATTAATATTTTTACACAAAGGAGACCAATTATTCATTTCCTGAAATGTGGTTAGAGGGATAACGTTGATTTTATATTAGATCATTTCATTACCCTCAAGCCCTTCTCTCCGCGTAACCCAGGGTCCCCTCCGGTCCCCTTGCCTCCTTTTGCTCCCTGCATCCCACGAGGTCCGGCTGGACCAGCAGGCCCTATGATGCCCTGGGAACAACAAAATCATGCACAGTTACTTAGTAGTAATTGATCATCTAGTAGCCATTTCATGTACAGTAGTAGATCATTTAACCCTGGACCACAAATCATCACACAGAGCATACTGTAGTGTGCTGTGGCTCACTAATACATACATACAATTTTAATTCTAGTTGTGGTTATAGTCCTGTGGATCATTCCTATCATGTGTGTCTTATGCAGATTGTACCTACCGTACATCATAGTACACCTTGAGGTAGTTTTATACCAGTGGAGCAAAAGAGATAAACAAAAACAGTGTGGTACATATTGATGTCAAGAGTTCTTGATGTCTTGATGTGTTGACAGATTAAATGACAGCTAAAAACAATGGATATTTGTGAACCAACCAGACAGGAAAGTTGTCATACTTACAGCTGGTCCCATCTGTCCGGGGTCACCCTGTAGAAGAGAAATTTGTGGTTGTAAAATCTGACCATTAGCTCCAATTGAAATACAGTAAACTGACAATCAATATCTTTTTAGATAAAAGTCTAGAACAGTCTAAATACCATCTTTAGTTTGGTATTAACTACATAACTTTAGAGTATAGTGAATGCTCATAGAATAAACTTAAGATGGTATTTATTCATATACTTGTACGTAGGTTAATCATTTTGTATCCAATTGTTTGTTGTTTGCATGTATAGTTGTAGAAGACCTTACGAAAGTCGCTGTACTTTTGTTTTGTCTATACAGATTGTTGTATTCTATCAGCATAGGTAAAAGCATAACACAAATTAACTCGATGTCAAAAAAGTTAACAGTTAAGAGTAGTCTGAATGCCACCTTAATTTGTTCTATTAGCATAGGTAAAATAGATAGATACACAGATGTCCTTTTTTGTCGTCAAAAATGAAATTAAAGGTCACACACCCTTTCGCCCTTTGCTCCGGGGTCTCCGGGGAAACCTGTCGGACCGCGGATCCCGGTCTCCCCCTGCACACCCTCCGGTCCAGGGAAGCCGGGGGCACCGCGCGACCCCGGAAAGCCCTGGTCAAACAAATACACGACACTGATTACCAGAGTACACGGACCTTGAACTGTAATGTCAATGCAATAAAAGATTAGGTACATGTAAACACACCCCCACTGATTTTTATCAGTAGCCGACTCAAAAAGTCATATGTACTTTGCAAGACATAACATCCACTAACATAATTCCACCAGGGTACATGAAAATTCTGCCACCCTGAAAAGATATATCCAAACAATCATCTCCAACCCAACGTCCCCCTGTATAATGCACTCTAAACTGTGCATACCTGGGGTTGCTACGCTAGTGATCTTTTAAACACACTGTTTTTCGAAGTGGCGGATTTAGGTAACCTGGCAGATTAATGTTAATGGAGGTTAGTCTTAAGATACATGTCGGTGTGCAAGTAATAACGAAAAAAGGCAATCATACCATTAACTTTGAAACGAAGTACACCTGCACTGTTTTTATCAGAAACAATGCTATAAAAGGAAATGTTAAGGTGTAAAGAATAGTGATACATGCAGGTGTGCGACCAATAACAAAAAAGGGCAATGACGCCATACTTTGACACAAACACTCATTCACTATTTTCATCCCTGTATACAATTACTTCTCTTGTCATCAAACATGTCTAACAGTGTATGTTTCTAAGTTGCCCACAAACGACACAATAGACTATATTTGTAGACATAATGTGTTCCTTATTGCCTAGACAGAGAAAAGTGGGCTAACGTACTCCTTTCCCATAGGGGCTGATAGTAATTGACAACTTAGTGTGTGTACAATTACTCAAATAAGATGCTTTTACACCCAACTTGAACTTAAGAATGCTCTCATAAATTTGCTAGCGGATATCGCATCAAGCTTCTGATATATCTCTGAGCCAAAGAGATATTGTCTTGTCCTCTGTTTGGCCTTAATTACAGTAATACACATTGTATGTTAGGTCTTATGGATGGTAATCTAGGTGAAAGCTTGTGTTTATAGTAAACCCAAGTGCCAATTATATTGCACTGCCATGGACATTGATAGACACAATACTCTACAAAACAGGTGCGTTTCGGTGTGTAGATAATAAAGTAGCATCATCATACGGTCACAAATCATTGGGATCATTTGTACACTTTTATACCACCTTTTACCTGTTACTTGGAAGAGACACAAATACTTGTTGATGGTTAACTAGTTACTCAAAAAGTCACGTATTACATTATATGTTTTATCATCACACAATGTCTAATACAGTACATATTGCCATAGATCTAGACTGTTACTGTGTACACTGATAAGATTATGAACCCTTGTATTTGCAGCTTCTTGCCGTGTGACCATGGCTGCTTTAACAGTAGTGTACTTATTAACAGTACACAAACAAGCTTGATTACTATATGATACTACTAGTACAGCATGTTTACTTACATCTATACAACAGACGATTATGAAACAACAAAGTTCAAAATTCTTGGTACATGTACATTGATCTTTCACTTAAACAATAATGTATGACATGTCCCAACTATCGCTCTAAAATTTTCCATTAGCAAAAGTGTTAATGGCTTGCATCAGGAAATGATACTGTCACACACTTACCCTGGGTCCAGGCGAACTAGCACACGACGATCCACAGCAGTTGTTGCAGTCTCCCCCACAGTTGTTGTTATTTGTCTGACGTAAAGAGGGAACAAACAAAAACACCTGTACATCATCCAAGAAACAAATAAATCAAAATATTTTGTTTGGCCTCAACTCTTCATCAGGACTTCAGTTGTCAAGATATTAGTTTTTCATTTCTTTACTTTACTTAACAGTACTTAAACATCATTTTCATCATTCAAATGATTCTAGTTAAGCAAGAGGTCTAGATCTTAACCTTCTCCCTGCTACCAAACTCTGTAATAGAACCAACTGGGTGTCAAACGGCTACTTCAGAGAGGTTAAACAATATTTCTAGGCTAAGTTTATCTCAAGGCTAACTTTGTGTGTTGTTTTCAGGCTTATCAGAAAAAAACATGATTTTGTGTACAACTAAATTTGTTTCAGGTCACTTGAAAAATTCTGCCACCTTAGAAGAAAATTGACAGTTGGAGATCCATCAGTGCAAAAGGTCATCTCTCGTGAGGGCCTGTGTTATCATTGTATGGCCCTCCTTAGACAGTGTGTTTGTTGTTTGCACGTTTCTTGAGATAGCGGCTCCCTTTGAGATGGCTGTGATGAGATAGCACCTCCAATATCACCAAGAGACAACTGACAATAAATAGCTAACCTGTGTGAACATTTCTGAAACCATGACAAGTAGTATTCATCTTGGACTAACCTGTCTTCTTGCCACAACTTCAATGGAACCCCCTTAACTTTGACAAATATGCTAATCTATTTGTTGGTAATAAACCTTTCCCAGCACGAATGCTCACAATTATGTATGTCTGATTTCAACTTGGAAAATTCAAGCCAAAATATGTTGGGAAAAAACGGCCAAGTTTTGCTTGGTACGGTCAACAAGTAATCTACTGCCAATAAAATGAAAGGTGGCCATGCCACATCATCTTTTTGTCAGTCAATCTTTGACGTCAATTAATGTCAAAGTCGTTATAGATATCCCTGAACAATTTCGTCAAGTCGCTGAACAAAAACTATTTGTACACAACTAAGTGTTTTATACAACCAACGTTTTAGTGACCGTCTGTCACCTTCTATAGGGCAATTCAAACTGGTTCACTTTGCACTGCAGCTATAGGTGTCACTGCTTACAGATGCGGTCCCAAAAGTCCAAAAGTAAAAAAAATTATTCATTTATCACCTTCAGGGATACTTACGTTTGCAGCAGCAGCATTGCCTAGGTTGTTATTGTTGTTATTCTCTCTGTTGTCGAAACCGTTTGTCGCTCCAAAGCCTGGGAACTCATAGTCAACCAGCTGGGCCACTGTAAAGGATCATCGTCAACAAAGCTCATGAGAAGTTCTTCATTCATGAACATTTGTCAATAGTCTTTGCGCTACAGGTGTCAATCATTTATGACACAACTTGTTAATCTAGTTTGTAATTAATTAATGACATATTTTCATACTAAAACGTTCTACATATGGAGAACCAACTCAGTGGTTACTCCACTCTGCATAGTCATTTGCCGGAGACTTTTTGTACGGACTGTTGAAGTAAGGGGTGTTGACTATATTTGAGAGCCTTTGAGTTGTTAGCTGTTTGGAAATCAACAACAGATTGGTACATTCCGATATATTCAGTTTTCCGGTATTTAATTGCCTTAAGATGACCTCGACGTAAAGTAGCATTTTCTACAAGATCCAATGATGTGCACGCATTTTGATGAATCTATTCGACTTCAGATATCACAACACAAGGACAGAACTGTCATCACAAATGTGTGTTATGTCCATACACCCGTTCTTATGTATAGGGCGTGGCTAGACAGATCCTAATCCCACCTCCAATAGTTACAGAGAGACTGTTTGTTCGATGAAGTGTGTTTGCCTGACCTGTTGGAATTTATTTTAGCAATCGCTGCTCTTGGATGATAACGTTAAATTACGAATTCAGGAAAATTTAAGTTATCCCTTCAAGATTCCTTGCAATATTTTGAACTGTTGTGTTTTATCCGATTTTGCAAGCTGGTAATTAATTCAATCATTAGATTAATTAGTAAATGTTGATCTATTGTTGTTGTTGAATTTCTTGTAATATCGCAGCAGAGTCCCGCTTGGTTGTCTGGTGTTTGGTTGACCTGTTAGTCTCTCCTGTAATCGATGCTAGCTCTGTAGTCTTGAATTATATATGACGAATTCGGGAATATTTAAAGTAACCCCCTTGGTTCCTTTCAACATTTTGAACTGTTGGGTTGTATCGGTTTTTGCAAGCTGGTAGTTGTTTCAATCATTAGATTAATTAGTAAATGTTGATCTATTGGTGTTAGTGAATTTCTTGTTGTCGTAATAGAGACATGTCCTACTCGGTTGTCTGGTAGATGGGAGAGCTTCAGGCATCATCATCTGACGTCCAACCATTGCACGAAAAAGAACCCAACACACTTGTGTAGAAGAGTAGGGAGTGACCCAGTGTGCTTGACCAAATTGTAGAGGATATTAAAGGCTCATGACCCCCCCCCCCCTCACATGATGACCTATAGCCAATGACTTGCTATGTTGTCTGGTGGATGACCATATACTAAAGTAATAATACAATGTTCCCTGAGAACGCAATCGTGTGCTTTTACGTTTTAAACAATTGTTAAACGGATTACGGAAGTTTAAACTTGACAACACGCATTCGCTGGTGAGTTTTCTATCAATGTTTTTCATTAATTAAACCTTTTAAAGAAATGAGGCCTCTAGAATGCACTTTGCAAAATGGTCACCGGGCAAACACTCACTGGTATCTTGATGACAATCATTGTTTGAACGCGAAGAAGCCCTTGTGTCGCCATCTGCTAAATAGTTGTCGAGAAGATTTGACAGCGTCTGCTGTACGGTCGGTTGTAAAGGTATACAGCATGCAGTCGTCTTCAACCGAGATGAAGCATTATGCTTTTCGTTAGCTAGTAACAGTACTAGTGTAGTGCGGCTTAGCTATGACTCGCTTTTTCAACCAAGCACTTTTTTCTGATAAGCGTGTTGTGTTCTTTTACGTGCATAGGTTTGACGACTAAGGATTTTGCCTGGAGCTCCCTCATACACAGGACCGCAAGTTGTAAACAAATCTGGCACATAATACGTACAAAAAATAAGAAATTGATGCAGTTTCCATATACAAATGTGTATTGAAGTGTGTCTAAAAAGATACAGATAAAATCGGACACGGCGTAACCGCTTGTCTTATCGGACTTAGCGCAATGTTTTGGTCATTTACAAGCCGGCATATCTTCACGCTAGACGTCCTCTCTTTGATGTTGAAGGGGTCAAAGAAATGGGGCAAGGAGATAATTTAGAATGTGCCTGGTAACGAAAGAACTCAGGCTAGATTATGTCATTTCCAGTTCATAGCTGTTCAGGTAAATTCGGCTTCTCAAGCTCAGCAAGTCCAGAAATATGACCTGTGAACTCGCAAAATGTTACAAAACTCGTAACAAGTGTTGCAAAACTTTATATAATTCTCATATGCTAACACTTCAACGCTTTCAAACATAAGTCTTGTCCAGAAGCTTTCTAAACCCGCACAAATTGTTCTTCAAACTGCAAACCGCAAATCCCAGACGTCGGACATATCACACGCCCTCCTTCGCACTGGGCAAGAGTCCTTTCATTGTTTTACTAAGCCGTAAGCACATAATGATATTATACGTCTCTGATTAGAGATTTATTTCAAATAAGGAGTTTTGAACTCAAGATTCACGCTGTCATCAGTAGAATTTGGTGAATGAGCTCACACGTAGCCATCATTCGTTAGGTACTTCTCAACAATAGTAACATCCACTAGTTATCTACACTACGGCAACGGCGAGCTAAACAAATTAGCTCCCAAAGTTGACCGATCATGTCGCTGAAACAAACGGACTGATAGCATTAGGAGATTAGCCTGGTGCTTGTTGACGCAGGTGCAGACATCTGACCACCTGTCCTAATTAGCTTAAGAGCATTCAAATCTTAAACCCCTAAATTCCTTTTTGCAAACATCTTAAAGCCCCTGACGTCGCACACGGCCGACCTTTTCCGGGCAGTGGCTGGGACGTGAGCAACGTTGGGAGTTGGTCGAAGAGGTTGCACACTAGCCTTAAAGGTTGTCTATACCAACCGGTAAGTCATCTTCTGCTTGGATGCGATCAGAGAACCAAACTGAAGGGAGAGTAGGACAGGCTACTCCCAACCCAGCGCCGACCTTGGTTGGGGAGTGGTCGGGAGCAAAGTCGTGGGAGGGTCATGAATGTGTGAGATTTATTTTTGGGGGGAGATAACTTCGGGAGATCTAGAGAGCAAGAATGGTCGATTCTGCCTATTTGTGCAACGTCACTTTGACATCAATTTTTATTGGTCGCCGTGCGATCGCGAAGGCATTCTTGTGATAATCGTGCACGTGTCGTGCGAAATTCGGCTGTCTCGTTTCCACAAAGGTAGCCTTAGATTCTGTCGGCGGTTGGTTCTCTGCAAGTCTGCTTGAATCCTACGACATCAAATTCCTACGACGAAAGTGACTGCGCCCTTAGATTTTTGTCAATACAACCTTAGGCGCATTGAGGACAAACTGAGAACTTTATCACGACAGTGAAACAAAAGTTGGCAGTTCGCACAAGACGCCCTGTGTCCCTGCGACCTCTTTATTCTCTACCTAGTAAAATTCCATTCCACTCAGTTACCCGTAAATGACCCGTGTGTTAGTTGTAGGTAATCAGTAAACTGCGCCGTCCTGTTTGCGTAACGTTTGCGACACAGGAAAGGCGCCGTTTCCTCTCCGTTTCCCGCCCGACTCAGATCAGAGTTCAAGCATTTACGGTGACCAATTGAGTGCGTGATTTGTTATCGTCTAGTCCAGAGTCAACAGGAGACCGTCTGGGTTGCACAAGTACAGGTGTCAGGACACATCTATAGCCGATTAGCGGCGATGATCTTTCTATCACGTCAAATTAACACTTTGCCCATATATCTCTTATCAGTGAAGCTGAGGCTGGGCAGTTCCGATGGGGCAATGCGATATGTGGGTAGGGTTAGGGTCGAACGGTCCTATGATTGATTCTACGCCTCTTACAGAGTCTGATTTTTTCGTGAAGCAAAAGTTTCCAGCTCTATAAAACGCAAAGGCTGACGTCTATACTTAAGAGATGTCCAAATTGTATAGATGTAGATGTAATGATGTTAGAGAGAGAGTAGAAAGACCAATGCAAAATGTGAAATTCACGCAGTAGTCGAGAACAATATGTATGGTCAAGCAGTCGGTTGTACCTGTTTACTAAAGCGCACTTTTAACAACGACTGTGACTGGAAACAAAAGCATAACACATTCAACACGTACCTGCACAGCTCACCACAAGTGTAACCGTCACGAGTCCTCGTAAAGCGTTCCTCGGGCCCATGGTGGCGTTCGGTCCGCACACTCCTCTCCAAAGCACCGGTGCCCGTACTGCGAATGGGTCAGCCCTCAGGTGGTCCACGCTACGTTTTTATGGTCTATATTTACTCAGACCTGCCCGGTTGGCACACAATAGGCGGGGTCTGATGGCGCAGAAGCGGGGCATTACCTGTGCCAGTTTGTTTTCCCTTCCAGAGCAGGCCGAAAGGAAAGGTCACAAGGTGATTGACGATATGAGGTCTCACCCGAGCTGATGTGAAATGTTGACGGACGGATATGCGTTTCGTCGGGAG
The DNA here is from genome assembly GCA_035149815.1 of Branchiostoma lanceolatum. Lineage (NCBI taxonomy): Eukaryota > Metazoa > Chordata > Leptocardii > Amphioxiformes > Branchiostomatidae > Branchiostoma > Branchiostoma lanceolatum. The sequence goes on from CM068880.1 coordinate 6,802,891, forward strand.
GGCGTACTTGTAACAGGTCACTGCAGAGGTCGCCCTGAACTAACCTAATAAACAAGGAGCTGACAAACGAGGGAAAGGACAAAGGATCGTATCCTTGATTTAGATGAATTTGTCATCTATACCGTGTTTTCAGGGCGATAAGTTATGTATTCGGACGAGAGAATACAGTATGGGCGGAGTGGCAAGATGACGAAAACACCGGGTTCATAACAAGAACTAGTGTTTAGGTTGTAACGTTAATACAATTCAATTCACTTTTTAATTCAGGCACCTGGTCCATATAAACACATGCAGAGAAAGGAGAGGAATACACAACAACACGTAACGAAAGACCCATAACCTAACTTATAAAAGAGCTACGTTTTAAAAACAGGATTTACATAATGGCTTCAGAGAGTGCTGTGATGGTACGAATCTGAATGTACGAGTCTGAATGTGGATTATGGCAACAATTGTCGGGAAACAATTGAATGTGTCCGTTTCCGGCGTCTGGTGTTAAAAAGTATCAAGCCTGTCACAAAATGATTTTTAAAGAGAATACAGCCTTTTTTCTCTCTCATCACTGAATCGTTTACCAAACACCAAACATACAAGTGTTAAAACAACATCGCGGCAGAGCAGCAAGAACTGTTTGGTAGAGAAGACACACTGGTAATAAAACATTGAAGTAGAAAATGACAGTGATGTTGGCGGTACACAGGAAAACAAGACCAGAAACAATATCTTCTATAATAACAATAGACTGAATGTACGCGGCCGATCATGTGTAACCACGCCCCTTTCCCTGTTTCGCAGTGGTGCTACGTACGCACGCCCCCTCCCCTTTAGCATACATTATTTTCTATGAGAAATTGTCTTTGCAAAGAGTGTTGCGCTTCCAGTGGTCAAGTCTCTGTTCTTAAACAGAACACACATATCAGAAACCGCCGTCATGAAACTCACTTATGTAACCATTAAGCTAGTCTAGTCACCAGCCTCTAGTAGGGGTGTATTACCGGGCACAGTCTGCTAAGCATTGGCCTGCCAACCTGTCTTTTTAGTTTAGCTAGCCTATTATATCAAGTTACTAGTTTCGTCGACCGTAATGATTGAAACCAAGCCCGTAAACCAGCCCCGTGTGTGCTAATCTGCATGGGCGGGCGGGCATCACTCGCAGCACCGTAGAGATACCGGGGAGTTCCCGATGGTATGGTTCACAGGCTACCATTAAGCCACGTTCGTCGTACGGCAGTTTTAGGACAAAATGATGGTATTCTTGAGACAGTCGCGAATGTGTCCGACAAGATTCAAGCAACAAAACGTTGTCGTAGGTTCATGTTGGTTCTGTTGTGCGACGCAAAAAGGTGCTAAAATCGCACGATCACGTAGATGAGGGCAAAGTTTACAAAGATCATACATAATGTTACAGGTACAGCCCTAGCCACTTGACCCTTAACCATTCAACGCGTTTATTACTCTAATACTTTACATACCTCCAGATAACCCAACGAGGGCATCGTGTAAACACACTTCGTCTGATGGTGACAAAAGGGCTAAAAGTCCGGCGGAACACCAAATATGTTTCAAGAAAGAAAATAAAGAAACATGTGTTCCATTTTAATAAAAAAGAAATGGAGTTGAAGATTTAGATGGTGTGCTTGCTCCATGTTGGGGTACAAATTCAAGCCAAAAAAGCTGTGAGAAAAATCCTGAAGAGACATCAACCAGTGGTTACATTACGTCATCACGTGTGATGGAGGCCGCCATCTTGGATGGACATCACTGTCTGTGGCAAACGAACAACGAAGTTAAGGCCGGCAGAAGATTTATCCAATGGTTTGAACAAAACAAAAGCCGTAGACGTCAAGTTATGGTCACAATACGCCACAAATTGTTTTGTAAAATTTGGTAAAATTGAACATTTCATGGAAAGACAACAGTAGATATCTACAGGCAGACGACTGACCTCAGTCGTCTGTTTGCATGTTTACTGTCTTGCTTGAATTGCAGTAACCCAGCCTTCACAGGAACCATGTTTCCTGGCTTGTCTAACAACAGCAATGTTTAATTCATTGTGTTCCTGTCCAAAGGTACATGTTTTTTTCTGGTTTGAAATACTAGATTGTTACTTTTCATCCACTCTTTGTTACATCAGCGACGACCTCAAGACAGTTCAAGTAATCCTTCATTATTTTATAGCCCAATAAGTCATAATCAAACACAAGGACTACAGCAGAATTTTGTACCGGTACAACATGTACGTGCATTGGAATTGTGTTCAAAAGTAAGGACTTTGATTCAAAAATTTGCCTAAAGACTGGACAAAGTGTTTGGTCTGATTATGATCTTGTTTTCCGAGCAAACCCGTAAGATTTTAGTCACAATTCGTGATTTCTTTCGTTCGTAAATAGGATACGATCACAACATGGGAACCTAAATGCCGACATCTTTTGAAGAGCTCAAACATAAGGCTTGGTCACATACGTCTCATGACGTCGTACGATTTTCATGTCGTACGATTTTAAAGCAGGCTGTGACAGAACCAACCGCCGACAAGGATATTAGGCCCGATTTACACAAAAGTTTTCGCAGTCGACTCGGGGCTGTGTTTGAGGAGCTTTTGCTGCTCAAGCGGACTTTTGCTACAGAAAAACGCTACTTGAGTTCTCCTTGCACAGTCCTGAGTCGGCTCCAAGTCGACTCAAAAACGCGTGTATAAAACCAGCCTAAGACAGGATTTTCGGTAACAAGACAGCTGAATTTTGTACGACACGTGCACGATCAGTTATTGATCGTACGACGACCATATGACGGACGTGACCAGGCCTTTATATAGACTGGTTGTACATTCCTATGCATCTGAAGTACATCTTTAAAACTGTCTTTCATCAAAGCGGCTGTTCTTATCTAGCTGTGCATGTGTGTATATATCTTAAATTGACAACGGCTAGTTGACTTGGTTACGGTCAGAAAAGTATATAGGCATCGCAAATACACATCCCACTTGTAGACGGGGCAGGTGTGAGGGCGTAGCCGTGGTCTTTTGTCTTACAAATATCAGCGTTTAGTGGAAGCGTCGGACCACAGCCTTAACAGTATACACGATAATACTCCCATTCCACCAGGGCGGCGACAATGCTGCGACCGCATTGCGAGCGAGCGCTCAGCGAATTTCATAGATAAGAAACGAACCTTTTTACACTTTGTGTGTTTTGTTTTATCTTTTCAGTCATAATTTCACATTTTGAACGATATTCCAAGTCAATGGTTACCCAAATAAATCCACAAACTTAGGTCACAGCGAGGTCGCGGTGTGGTGGAATTAGGCGCCGAAGTACGAAGAAAGTAAGTCTCAGAGGATGATAGCATTCATGAAGCCATTGTCAGACATTTTGATAAACGTTAACCATTAACGCAAACTGGCATGCATCGCCGAGAGAAACTTCAACGGCAAGCAGGAATACGACCTAGGCATCCGTACGTTGATACCTCTGTTCAACAAATGAAAATATGACATTTAAAAAAATCATTCTGGTCTAAGTTCAAGTTACAGTGGAATGCAAACTCCTTGACTTTGAAACACCACCTTAGTACATCATGTGAGGCGTTTGCCCTGGATCTTGCGTTAGGTCATTGTAACCACAACTAAAAGTTGTGTTTTTTTTTAAATTGAGACCAGGTTTTGGGCTACTTATAAATCTATTCAGAACGTTGATTCGCTGTGGTTGTGTGCAGGAAGGTACCCATTCTCGTAGACTACTCAATGGTATATGAGTACCATGTATGATAAGGCGTTCTTATTATTTGTCACATTTATTAAGTATCAAACGCATAGCTATCTCTATATTTGATGTTTGTTTAGTATTATTGGGTAGGCCAAATACTCTCTCTTCGCAGCCAGGGGCTGAATTGCAAGGAGCGCACAATTGCGGGGCTGAATCGCAAGGGTCTGTATGTAGCGACTGCCATTCAGTGCGCAGGTGACCTCAATACGACAATTGCCCCATGTGCGGCCATAGGACTGTAGGTTTTTGTATTCGCTTTCGAAGGTATATTCCGATATACATTTTGACTGGTTTTATACTTAGCGTTTTCCTTAAGAGGACTTTATGTAGAAAATCACAGTCGATACTGTACGGATTACATGTCATACAAAATGTCTAATGATTGTGTTTATTCACATTGTGTTGAATATACAAAGGAAATAAACGTTACCTGCATGTTCGCTTAGTCAAACACAGCTAAGCTATCTCGTGCCCTGTAATAATGACTTGTACCTAAGTTTAACGACATGAACGATATTTGCCTTAGGTTAGGGCCTTCACCTAGTTAACAGCACCTTACTACATGTAATAAAGTAGGCTGACCAAATATCCTGCCCGCATTGCTCAAGACCAAACGGACTCGGTTACCTGCACCGATGTCCAGAAATTCGCTAGATGTCGCAGCGCGTTACCGTTTAGCCTATCGCTCATTCGCGTATATTCAGACAAACATGTTTGTTTGTGGTGGGCACATTTATAAGTTGTACAACAAGCGCTCTTCAGCTCAACATTGTAGGAGGAGACCAAACACACATTGAAATACAAACAAACAAACAAACCAACACATATCATACATGTACCAAATACCATAATTGTAAAGATGCTGATTTCACCAATCCTCTCCGCCACACAAATGTGGCACCCATTCATGATTCATAACGAAATTGCATATACATATATATATATATATATACATACATACATACATACATACATACATACATACATACATACATACATACATACATACATATATATCCGTTCCACCATAGGAAGGGGGAGGGGCCCCGATTGACCTTACTGCCCAAGCGTTGCCCTTGACGTTGTGAGTGCGGAGTCGTCACACATGCCGTACGGGCGGAGGCGGTACACCAGGTAGTCCAGCACGTACATCTGGTCCCAAGGGACGTAGTGGAAACTGATGGAATAGTCCGAACAGCACGACAACCCCTAGCGGAAAAGACAAACACTGCAGCTCACACATTCCGAACAGCACGACAAACCCTAGCGGGAAGGACAAACACTGCACACATTGCAGTTAATTTTGCACACTCCAAGATTTCATAAGAAGCACTGAAACAAGATCTCGTAACCATACTTCCTCAGATTTCAATCTTTCAATCTCAAAAATTCTCTTCCGCCAGAAAGTCAAAAGGGTATTACCATGCAAAGAAAACAGGGTGTCAATCAGCACAGGTGCTGGGAAATCCAAAAACCTAAGTCTTCGCTTCTGAATAACGTAATGATGATAGACAAATATTAGGTAACACAGCATTTCATATTGATTGATCTAATCTGAGACATGCACATGTTGCGGTCTGTTTACCTTGGAGACGTTGTAGAAGCTGTATCTGTAGTACCACTCGGGGAACGCGCCTTGCAGGTGGGCACTGACGTCGAACGGGTGGAACCGCTCCCGCCCGAGATGGTCACGTGAGTCCATGGCCCTCACCCCCACGTTCTGCATGCACTTCCCCAACTCTGCGTCCTCAGCGCCGCCTGGCGGGGCACGCAAACAATGCAACAAGCACGTTCATGGTTCCAACTGCTCATGTGTAGCAAGATGCATCATGGGTAATATGTCAAAGGTGAAGGCACCTAACTGTAAACAGTTGTCTGGGCCATGTTGAATACATGTCAAGTCGTGTTTTGCTATTTTGCCTCAGAGCCTTCACTTTTGATATATTACCCACAAAGCATCTCGTTGCGCATACGCAGTTAGCATTCTGAATAGCCTTATTATCAATCTAAGTTTCAGAAGGAAACCGATTCACCTGAAGTTTTATCTCAGCTTCCTACCGTCATATTCAAATTTTAAAGACTTGAATCTACATGAAAGTTCTATTGGGACCTGCATTGATAGGTACATCTAATCATGTACATAAGATAAAAGATTTCGAAAAAAGGATAGGTGAATGTGTTAACTTCTAATTGCAGTACCACTGCATCGATGATATTGAATTGTGAAATTACACTGTAAAATACAATTGTACCTTGGCCCTCCTTGCACTTTCCTTGAACGTTTAACCCTTGTACGAATCTTTTAACCCCCTCTCGGCTGATGACGTACCCCGCTCCGCCGCTCATGTACCCTTGCTTCACGATTGTTTTAAACCTGAAGCCAAAATACATCGCAGCATCCGGGGTATAGTCGGACAGCATGAAACGGAGGTTCTCCATGACGACGTAGGTGTCATCATCAGCTTTCAGGAACCAATCAGCGTCTTGCAGGTAGTGCGCATGTATGTGACGTAGAGCTGCCTTCGCTTTTCCCCACAAGAAATCCCGACCTTCTCCCGACTCTATCACGACAGTTGGCAGTCGACTGTCCGGTTTTGTACTGAAGAATAGAAGTTTGTTGCACCTTTTCCCCCACGTGGCTTTCACGTGCCTTGCCTTGGAGAGATGGTTCTTAGGTGACGTCAGTACCCAGCAGACAACGCGAATCTTGTGCACCAGTTGTTGGGCCACTCCTGCCTGACGTATGTTCGCGTGGTGCCTCTCTATGATCCGTTTGTCTGCGTCCGTCCAATCACCTATTGTACAAATAAATCATGTTCAGTTGATTAGCTGGTTGAATTTATGTCATCCCTTTATTGACCCACGTTATATGGAAGATTCGTCATCTGTCATACTGAAAGTGTTCCTTTCAAAAAGGCCGACATTGAAGTAGGGTTACCAACGTCGTTCATTGCTTAGTATACACAGGTAAATAAACAAATAAATACAGCAAAATTAATGTAATACAATCAATACATATGTATAACTGTAGAAGAGAACAAAATCTTATTGAAATTTACCCGAGTTAATTCCTTTGCTAATTCTATTCATCATCAGATACTGCATGCGGTATTATTATATACATGTATATTGTAATAGTTCAATTCTATGTCTTCCAAATCAGAGACGGCGTAAACTTTATTCGCGTAATTGATAAATTACAAAAATGGTCAAAGTCGAAATTGAATCTGCGCCACATCATTATGGTCCTACATTATGGTATAAGAACAATAGTAGCGAATTGCTCACCTTCCAAACCATAGGTTCCCTCAAATTCCTGCTGCGAACGGACAAACCGGTCAGATGATGGCATCCCTCTCTTCATCCCTCGCCTTCCCTGAAAATCAGACGACACATAGGCGGGCAGTCCGCCTGACGTAAACTGCCGTGTGGAGGTTCGGTACGTGTCGACATGCCCCGTTAGAACTGAGAGAAAATACCCGAACGTAACACCGAGGGAGACGTACCACACACGGCGGAGAAAATCCTTAGCCATCCCGAGTGACTCCTTGCCACAGTACGCTCTTGGAACACAATGGTCGTAAACGTTACAATGCGGTTGTCTTATCAAATTTACGATAAAAGCGGAGAACCAAACCGCAGACTATAGCTAACCGTCACAACAAGGATAAGATGTTCAATAATACTGATTGCGCGTGTGTTGAGTTGCGTGCAGGAATTAGTACTGTTGAACTGCTAATTTACGAGGCGATAGTTGGGTCTTTGTATATTTCCCCCCGTTGAATTATAGCCTAAATATCAAGTTTGCTGTGAACCGACAAAAAAGTCATTAATATCCGAAAATGTTCTTCATTTGATCACCTTAGATTATACCAATAATAATTAAGGTGCTTAGAAATATCGTTAACAGCGGTGGAAGTATTATAATAAAGCCGTAGGATGCCTAGACCTTTGCCGATAGTCTAAAGACAAATGCAATGATCGAAAGCGTGACAAAGCCAGCTGTTGTTATAAGGCGTTATTATTGTCACAAGGTATTATACGACCGAGTAATATGCATCGGTAACATGGCACCGCCGCGTCAATCAAAACGATGTAAATCAGAAAGATGGTCAATAAAAGCTAGAGGAATTGTCAGATGTATCGTAAGATTGATGGTATCTGTCACTTTGTATTGACTAAGACCATTATTGGTCTTAGATAAAGACACAATGTGCAGATATTGGTGGATATTATTAATTAGTTATGCTTCGCTCACAATTGGAAACAGGGGCACCACCGAGCGAGTAGTTTATTACGGGCTGTTTTTTTATTTCACTTTCGGCTGTGCGTGGCTCTGCGGCTACCGGGCTATTTTGGGACACTTGGAGTTAAAAATCAACCCGGGACCCGGTACGAAATAAATGTAAGCTAATAATGAGAACACCGAGAGGTATCCCCCCTCCCCGTATCCGGCACTCCATGGATAAAATTTTTGATCCGGGGCCCGGCTACACCCCCTACGGGCCCCGGAGCAAATGTGACCGAAGCATAAAATGGGAAGGCACTGTAGGAAGTGTACGCGTTGTGTTGTGTTGTGTTGTGCTGTCCTGAGTACTTCACTCAGCACAAGTGTTGAATTCGCCCTGATTCTCACTCCTGCTTCTTGGGGCCATTGTAACAAAAAGAAATCACGAAGCAAATGGCCCAAGTGACTAAAATTTATGACTGTTATACTGAAGACAACGAAAGCACTAAGAAGTACACGAAGGTCTGTCGTATGTCATTTTTCGAATGGTGGTTTAATAATGCTGGTTGACATAATTGTCTATGGCAGCAATGAAACTTCGATCGCTATAGGAACATGCAAACTGAACGAACAATGCAAACTTAACATTAACTTGACACTAATTTGTAGTCAACTGCATAGAATTATTTTTTGGGTATTTTCCGGTAAAGATAAATCATATTTCAAAATGTACTTACATCCGCGTGCATTTTGCAGCCTTCAGTAGTGTTTGTGATAAATCATTCAGAATGCTAGGATCAGTATCAAGTTACCATTGCCAGACAATGTGTTTAACAATACATCAAGATCAAAGGTTTAACTTACACCGTATGAAATGAAATCGATAACTTATCACTGAAATTACACCTTACAGTTCTCCATTTTATATTTACTCTGCACAAAGAACTTTGTCTCTAAGACATATATGCAGCGTCACAAAGCGTATGAGCGCTATGATTTAATTGACACATACGTCGCCATCGTAATGCATCTATTCCGGGCTTCATGCTGCTTAGGTCCCAATTGAAAAAGGGGCCCCGCCGGGTAGTTTACGGGCTGTTTTTTTTTTGCACTTTCGGGCGTGACCCCTATGTAGCCCCGTACCGTGGGACACCCTGCGACTGCTGGGCTATTTTTGGGCCCGGTCGGCCGGGACCCCGAATTATTTTAACTCAACGCGGGACACCCTGCGGCTGCTGGGCAATTTTTGGGCCCGGCCGGCCGGGACCCCGAATTATTTTAACTCAACGCGGGACCCAGTAACAAATAGACACCGTGAGCTAATCGTCCGAGCACCGGGAGGTAGTCTTTGCATCCAAGCCAGGTATACCCAAGGATGCAACAGCTAGCTCCACAAATTCCAACAATGTAATGTAAGAAATCCAAATATGTGTAACACTAGGGCTATTGAATACTGAGTAATCGTAAGCTGTGTTGTCTTTCCCACTGTGTCACTTATAAAGAATCTTGACTCAAACAGGTTTCTCTTCTGCGGTGCTACTTTCTGGTTTCTCTTCTGCGGTGCTACTTTCTGGCTTCTCTTTTGTGGTGCTACTTTCTGGTTTCTCTTCTGTGGTGCTACTTTCTGGTTTCTCTTCTGTGGTGCTACTTTCTGGTTTCTCTTCTGCGGTGCTACTTTCTGGTTTCTCTTCTGCGGTGCTACTTTCTGTTTTCTCTTTTGTGGTGCTACTTTCTGGTTTCTCTTCTGTGGTACTACTTTCTGGTTTCTCTTCTGTGGTACCACTTTCTGGTGTAGATTGCAGTAGTTGCTGGTTTCCGTTAGTAGAGGACGGAACGCTGTTGTTCTCTATTGGGATAACTACAGCATAGCTCTCCCAGCGTAGGTCCGGTGTGCCTGGTAGAGTAGCGTACATACCATTATGATCGCTAGGGGGCGTTTGCAAACGGTATCTGGTTGCCTGAAGGGTCGGTTCGCGTTCCAGGCCGCCATCACTGTCCAACTCCTCTTTTCTAACATATGCGCGGAACATCTCAGCCCACGCAGTAATCACTGGAACTTCCGTGTCCGTAGCATCCGTTGGTCGAACGCTTGAGGACTTTTTCCACTTGACGTATAGAAACGAACCAATCAGAAGTGCCAATATTAAAACTCCCAGTGAGACACCCACTGTCCCCCCAGTGCTAAGCACATCGTCTTGAGTTGAGCGTAGAATGCTTGGGTCGTCGGTTGTATCGATTAGATGTGACACGTTGGTTACCGAAACAGACGACGGTGTTTCTACCGAAGTTTGATCTGCTAATGTCTTCGTGTTTTTCATCTCGGTTGAAGTCGACGTCAAAGCCTTTCTGTCACTGGCAGTTGTCCCCTGGGAAGGTGCTGGGAACTCTCCATCCGTTGTAACTTCTAAAAGTGTTGTTGGAGCCACGCTGGCTGTCGTAGGTTGTGTTGTACTTTGACTTGTAGTGGCTGTTGTAGTTATAAGTTCGGTGGTTGGTAGAGATGCGTTGTCGGATGGTGTTTGACTTGTCGCGTCCGTTGTTAGAGAGGTCGTAGTTGGCCGGGATGTGGTTTTAGCAGCTGTGCTAGTTGTAACAGAAGACGTTGTTTTAAGAGTTGCGTTTTCTTCGGTTGCAAGAGTCGTATCATGAAGGGTAATTTGCTGGGTTGTAATTTGGGCTGTAGTTGGTGTATCTAAGGTGGTTGTGCTTTGACTTGTAGTGTCAGTTGTACTGGCCAGGGTTGTTGGCGAGGACGTTGTTACAGTTGTTTGTGCTGCACTAGAGAGTGTTGCAGGTCGTGTTGTACTTTGACCTATTGTCTCTGTTGTTAAGAGTGGTGTAGTTTTACTCGTTGCGTCAGATATACTAAAAGTAGAGCCTTGCTGTGTTGTGCTTGCATCAGTTGCCCTCGTTGTAACCACGTGGTAAGTAGACAATGCGCTCGAAACATCCTCAGTCGAATGCTCAGTGCTCGGATTGGATGATGTAACATCAACAGTTGTCGTAGGAGCGGATGACGTCATGCCAACTGTCGGATTGGATGATGTATCATCATCAACAGTTGTTGTAGGAGCGGATGACGTCATGCCAACTGTTGGATTGGATGATGGAAGATCAACAGTTGTTGTAGGAGCGGATGACGTCATGCCAGCTGTCGGATTGGATGATGTAAGATCAACAGTTGTTGTAGGAGCGGATGACGTCATGCCAGCTGTCGGATTGGATGATGTAAGATCAACAGTTGTTGTAGGAGCGGATGACGTCATGCCAGCTGTCGGACTGCTTTCGATGCCTTTAAAGGTGGTGTGTTCAGCTGGTTGAATCTCGTAAGTGGGTTCCGTTGTAGGAGGTTCTACAGATGAAGTGCCCAGTTCTGATGTAGCAATATAAACAACAGTGGACATCGGGCTAGTAGTAGAAAACCCTGGAGCGGAAGTCTCAGTTTCTGGGACCGACTCTGTGGGTATAGCGGATGTGATCGATGGTTCTGTCGTCTCGGTAGAGGTGGGTGGCAGGGTTGCGGATGGTGGCACTGAAGAAATGTCAGTTGAGGAATCTGTAACAATTTCTGTTATCTGTATCATTGTTGTGTCATCAGGTTCCTCGGCGGTAGTCGAGGCTACTTGAGTAGTTTGAAGAGTGGTCCAGTCAAATGTTGATGTTTGGACGGTAGGAAGAGCGGTGGAAGTTTCAGAAGTAGAGACCTCATTAATAAGAGATGTTGTGATCGCAGTTGTGTACCCAAGCGTTGAGGCAAAAGTTGTCGGAGCTATGGTCGTCTGCGCATGCGTTGTTGGTGTCTCCGTAGTCGTCACACTTCTGTGTGTAGTCGTCGGTACAGACGTAGTCGGTTGCGGAGTTGTGGTTATGACGTAGTTGTTACATAAGTCGGTCGTGCAGCAATCGTACGTACCTAGAAACAGAAAGAGGTTTTGAAGCGTTTCTGTAATGTTATAAAAGTCAGTTTTAGTCTACATAAAACAAACAATGGTACTCAATGGGGCTCGTATTCTATTACGTAAAACCGCTCTATTAAAACTGAAATGCGTTTAATTGCTTTATAAAGAGTCTGTTTTTATTCATTGATATTTTGAGTATTAGGCAAGAAGCACATTGCTTATATAAAGCCTTCTACTCAAAAACATTAATATACAACAAGGGTAAAAACACAATGTCAATATGTCATATTCATGAAAAAACTGAAAATTTGAAATGGATAACGACGTTTAAGTTTATGGAATAAGCTTCTTTAAGTAGTTCATACCTGTAAGAGAGGCAGACGACGCACAATCCGCTGCTGTCATACAGGCTCTTTTGACGAGGGTGATCACGGGGTTTGACAGGAAGAAATACTGGAAAAATATCGCATGCTCGTTAGATTTGGCGTTTCATATGGTAACTACGATAGCTACGATGCACTGATTAGTATCTATTCTAATGTGCGATCAGTGATTATGACCAGTACCGTGAACATGTTCTAGCTCTAACGTACGGCGACTATTTGTTACCGGGTCCCGGGTTGCTTTTATCTCCGAGTTAAAACATCCAGGGGCCCGGCCGTGTGCACAAATAGCCCGCTAGCCGCAGGGTGTCCCACGGGGCCACGTAGGGGTCACACCCAAAGGTGAAAAAAAACAGCCCGAAAACTACCCAATTGTGACCGTAGCATTAGACAAAAGCATACCTGGCAAGTGTCCTGATCACCCGAACACGTTTCGGTGTCGGTCGGTGTCATACATTCATCGAAGCCGCCGTTACCCTTCAACTCCTGACAGGAGTGACAAGTCAGACCATTGCAGAACTCTGGAAAACATGTACAGACAATTGGTACACAGCTCTTATTCAAGAAGGTTTGCACGGTTTTCAGGTGAACAAAAAGCAGCTGACGAAATCTTCAGACGCCTTTTGATAGATTTGATTTACCAAATGATAAAATTCGAAATCACAAAAGCCAGCAAACTTTCATGTAACCCCTTTTTTTTCACAATTTCCTTCATAACTGTATTATTATCGGGATTATCCAATTATAAATTGCTGGTGTTTTGGTAAGATCTTGGAAAAGAAACAGTTGTTCACCGAATGCATGTGAAATTATACATTGCTCGACATTTTCATAACAGATGGTTAGAATCCATCAGGTCTTACTTAAATTTCATCCAGTCTTACACACTTTATTAAAAGGTACTACTTCAGTTTAATGTACTTAATGTGTTTAATGTCCTAAGTTTCAATAGACATAAATCATACAAAACTAGAAAAAAAGTCACCTGGAAATGTAGCAACCATCAGGTAAAATATGACGAGTGCTTGCACACTGACTGAATACTTTTCCAGCGTCATCTGAAAATCAAAACATAAAGAAACGTCACATTTGCTTCTAGAAGCCAACTGTTACAGATATAGTATCGTTTATTCGTATGATTTCGATGAAAGCATATACAGCAGTAGACGGTTGTGAAATACACAAATGTTAAGCTGGTGTGTTACGCCGAAGGGCGGTTCTACCGGACATACAGATTCAGATACATCAGTAAACTAACAAATGCTATGAGTAGATACCATGACTAGAGGCAAGAGTCATTTGAAGAACGCTATTCAGTTAGTTACGAAACTACACACGTTATGCGTGCTTTAGTAAGGCATTCTTATTCAACGTGGACCTTAGTTTAAGACAGAGTGTATTGTAACGTACAACCACAGTAAACGTACCTTGATCAGGACGTGTTTGCTGTTCTCTGTAAAAGACGAGCCGACGAATGTCATGAAAATACACTCACGCAACGTTACATATCTGTTCCAGACTGTTTGGTTGTTCCGGGCACAAGCGCTATGGAGACTACTAGACACTACCAGTCTCCATGGGTCGCTGTGAAAATAGTAGAAATTGGCCAAATAGAGTCAACTGTATGAAGGGAGTCATGTATGAATTTATCCTCCAACTGTATGAATGTTATCCTCCATGGCCAAAGTCTCCCGGCAAATGTTCTCTCTATAGCCGACGCGGTTAGTCTGGTAGAGACTAGGAGACTACCGTTACGGCGACGGCAACACCTATGACGTGTGTGCAACCGTATCACCGCTATTGTTTCCTCGCCATGATATCCATAGTGAAAACAATCGCTGGCCGCGCAGCGACTTAACTTCCGTAGGAACGGATTTGGACAGATTTACAGAGCTTTAAAGATACGATCATCGCATATACCTGGTTTTATCATCCAGGGCTTGTGAGCATGGTGAAAAGTATGTTTTGAGCCAACTAACAACCCCTGAGGCACTCTGGGGAGGAGAGTCGCAGGCACAGATTACACTGGGGACGAGAGTCGCAGGCACAGATTAGGAAGGGTCCCAGGATGCAACAGATCCAGTAGTACAGGTAGAGATATACGATTCACATTTAATGGAAGAAACCAAAAGCAACACATCGGCTAAATGTTTGCAAACATATTTACTTCTCCTGGTACAATTCCGTTGCGCAAAGTTGTCAATTAAGATTCAAGGCTTCTTAGATTTCAAACGTTTATCCATTTCAAAAACATTGTTATGGCTGTGATAACAATAAAAGGCCTCATTGATTGACATGTACTATGTATATATAGATATCATTGGTCTACATCTTTGTTGGCCCTTATCTATTGTCCAATCAAATCCTTTAATAGCTGTAGCTTTTCTGCCTGCGATGGAAGAGGTGGAAGTGTTCGTTTCAAAAGTGATTTTTCCGCCGGGTCATCACTTCTCAAAACTTCAGAGTCAAAAGTGTGTCTGTTCGGTGACTCTGTTGATGTAGATGGCAGTACTTCCTGGTTTTCATCAGTACCCGATTGAAGATCCTTTTCAGGGATATCTACAACATGACTCTTCGGTATATCGGGCGTCCCTGGCAACAATGTAGTCATATCTTCATTCCCTTCACCAGCCGGTGTATGAGTAACGGGAGACAATGGAACGCCGTTGTCCTCTTCTGGGATGACTACAACATGAGACTCTGATTGGTCAGGCATTCCTGGAAGCGACGGAGTCATATTTTCGTCTCCGCCGGAGGATGGTTCATGTACCTGGTTAACATCACCGTCTGATTGTGCCCCGTTCGTATGGTTTGTCAAGTTTTCAATGTACATCTCAGACCATGCGGTAGGGGTGATCTCTTCAGTTTCAGCGTCTGTAGAGTCCATCGGTTGAACACTCGCGTTTTTCAAAAAGTAGTATGCAAATAAACCCATCACACCTGCCACAGCTAAAACCCCTAACATAGCCCAACCCACCGTTCCTACTACGGCATCTTGGGATGATTTTAAAGGGCTGGGGTTGCCGGTTATATTAATCAGGCTTGACGTGGTATTCATTGAAATTGCAGAAGGTGTTGCTAGCTCTGTCGATGTTCGTGTGTTTTTCATATGGATAGTGTTGGACGTTGAAGATGCTGTACTGGTCAATATAGCTGAGCTTTTCTTTGCTGGCGTTTCGTATGATGTAGTCATCAAAATGTCCATAGTTCCGCCAGAACTGAATTCAAATGATGTGACGTCACGCATTGTGGAAGTCCGACTAGACGTCACAGTGAGGGAAGATTCGGTTATTGTCTCAGAGATGGTGACGTCACTTGTACCGGATGTTGTAGTACTACTTGTAACACTTGTAGAGTCTAATGACGTTTCCCCTGTCGTCGATTTGGCGCTTGATGATGCTTCATTTGTAGACCCAGTGACGAACAAAAATTCAGAAGTTATTGCCAAAGGTTTTGATACAGTTGTATTTGCAGTTGTACTGGAGGGAGTGGTTGGTTGATTTCTAGCTGTAGGAGTTGTCTGGACCGTACTGTCTCTTTTACTGGTCGGTGTACTGAAGATCGGGTTTGGATCAGATAGCATTTGACTTGTCACGTCAATTGTGCTAGTGGTGGTAGTTGGCTGGGCTGTAGTCGGTGTTGTCGCATCTGAGATGGCTGGCTGCGTTGTGCTTTGGCCTACAGTACCAGTTGTACTGGCAATGGTTGTTGGCGAGAATGTTGGTATGGTTATAGTGGCAGTTGTTCTGACAGGAGTGGATGATTGGGATGTAGATACAGCAGTTGTCTGAACCTTACTATACAGTGCTGTAGTGGAGATAGTTGGCTGGGTTGTAGTTTGTGCGGCTGTAGTTGGTGTTGTCGCATCTGAGGTGGCTGACTGCGTTGTGCTTTGGGTTGTGGTGTCAGTTGTACTAGCAAGGGTTGTTGGCAAGGATGCTGATATGGTTGTAATTGCAGTTGTAGTGACAGGATTCGGAGTACTTGTGGTTGATTGAGTTGTATCTACAGCAGTTGTCTGAACCGTACTATTGAGTGCCGTAGAGGAGGTAGTTGGCAGTTGGGTTGTACTTTGGGCGGCTGTAGTCGTTGTTGTTGTTGCATCTGAGGTGGCTGTCTGAGTTGTGTTTTGACTTGTTCTGTGAGCTATAGTGATTAGGGCTGTTGGCGAGAATGTTGGTCTGGTTGTAATTGTACTGAAAGGAGTTGTTGGCTGAGTTGTATCTACAGCAGTTGTACTTTGGGCGGCTGTAGTCGTTATTGTTGCATCTGAGGTGGCTGTCAGAGCTGTGCTTTGACTTGTACTGTGAGCTGTAGTGATTATGGCTGTTGGCGAGAATGTTGGTATGGTTGTAATTGTACTGACAGGAGTCGTTGACTGAGTTGTACCTACCGGAGTTGTTTGTGTCTTACTAGTTGGACCTCCACCTGTACTCCCTGTCGTACTCTTCGGTGTACTGAAAAGTGTCATTTGCTGGGTTGTCCATTGTGTGGTCACGTCAGTTGTACTAGAGAAAGTAGTTGGGTCGTTTTTATCTGTAGCAGCTATGTCCGTTGTAACGGTGAGTGTTGTTGGCCGAGTTGTGCCTTGAGTTCCATCTTCGGTTGTAGCTCCCGGAGTAGTTGGTTGAGTTGTACTTTCCGGGCTCGTTTGGATGGTAGTGTAGACTACGGTAGGTTGTGTTGTACTTTGACGTGAAGTTTCAGTCGATGCAAGTGTTGCAGTTGATTGAGATGTGATCTCTCTTCTAAAGAGTGCGCTTGGATAAGATGTCTTTTGACTAGTCGTGTCGGTTGCATTACGGGTAGTGGTGGGCTGGGCTGTGCTTTTAACAGCTGAACCAGCTGTTGCAAAGAGTGCTGTTCTCTGAGTAGTATGAATCGTACTGGAGAGGGTAGGTGATTGGGTTGTGATTTGAATTACAGTTGGAGTTGACGCATCAGACGAAGTTGCAATTGGTTGGGTTGTACTTTGGCTTGTGGTACCAGTTGAACTGACCAGTGTTGTTGGGACAATTGTACTTCCAGTTATTCCAACGAGAGTTGCACTTTGACTTGCGCTGTCAGTCGCACTAGCTAGGGCTGTTGGCGCGGACGTTGGTATATGTGTACTTACACTTGTGGTGAAGAGAGTGGTTGGCTGAGTTGTATCTGTAGGTGTTGTCTGAGCCTTACTAGAGCGGATGGCGGGCTGCGGTGTGCTCTTTGCCGTTTGATGGGAAGAAGTTTCGGTCTCACTTGTACTCGCCAGCGTACTGAATTGTGTAGTTGGGTCAGATGTGCTTTGACTTATCACATCCATTGAACTTGAGGGAGTGGCTGGCTGATTTGTAGCTGCAGGAGTTGTTTGAGCCTTACTAGAGCGGATGGCAGGCTGCGGTGTGCTTTGACCGGTACTCTCTGCCGTTTGATGAGTAGTTCCGGTCTTACTTGTACCTTCAAGCGTGCTTAATTGTGTAGTTGGGTCAGATGTGCTTTGACTAATCGTCTTCATTGAACTTGAGGGAGTGACTGGCTGAGCTGTGCCGGTAACAGTTATATCCGTTGTAACGAAGCGATAAGTTGATTTTGCATTAGAAGCACCTTCGGTCGTAAGACCAATGAGTGGGATTGATGACGTAATATCATCAACCGTCACTGCTGTGGTGACGTCATCAGTCGTTACATGAGTGGATGACGTCATACTCAAGCTGTCAGGGATAGTCTTCCAAACTGTAGAGGTGTCAGTGAGTGCTACTGGGGTGATAGATATATCTTTTGTTGTCTGAAAAGTGTCAAATGGTTTAGTTGTAGCGACAGGCCCTAAAGAAGTTGAGATATCTGTCGTTGCCCGTACCGTTGTCGTTACTGCTTCTGTATCAGCATTAAGTGCAGTCATTTCTTGATTTGTGATTCGCTGGTTTATGAATGTTGCTGTAGTAGATACCTTGGTGTTGAGTCTTGACAATGTTGCACTAGGTGTGCCGTCCGACATTTCTGATGTTTCTTTTGTTGCCTGAAAAGTACTTAAAGAGTGGGGTGCAGATGTAGGCACTGGAGATATGCTGGTAGCAGTAGTGGTCATGTAGTCTAACATGGTAGTTGAAGTTGTGGTCTCCTTCACTGGTGTTGAATCACTTGTGGAAATTGTCATAGAAGGTTCTGTAGTCAAGGGTTCCGTGCCAAAACTCGATGTCGTGGAGTCAGTTGCCGTAGCGCGTGTGCTGTGTAATGATCTGCTTGAGTCTATAGTAGGAGTTCCTAATAGTTTCTCTGTTGTATGAAGCAAACTCAAAACCTCCGTTGTAAATGCAGATGCTGTGGAAAATTTAAAAGAAGATTTGGTTGTACTTTGCACTGCCGCCGTTATTGCCTCGGTATCTATTGTGGTTGGCCTGGCAGTGCTCTCAATACTTGTAAAGAAGATCGTGTCTTCACCTGTTTGAGTCTCTTGAGGGGGGCTCGTTGAAAACGATTCTACTACAGCTGGAGTATCAGTGCCAAGTTCGGAAGTTGCAGTGGTGACTGTTTGTGTGGACCCCAGGACAGTGGCAGCAAACCCTGGAGTGGAAGTCTCAGTTTCTGGAACAGAAACTTCCAGATCAGTAGTAAGCGTCATCATAGTCGAATCTGAAGCTTTGTCTGAGGTGAGTAGTGTGTCTTTTGTAGTCCCAATAGGTGTGGATCTCTGGGCTGCAGATGGTGACACAGATGAAACGTCTAAGGTATCAGTTGAATGATCTACAGTTGTGTCTACTATCTGTCCTATTGTTGTGTCTTTCACGGTAGAGGAGGCTACGTCAGTATTTTGAAGGGCAGTCTCGTCAAATGTAGACGTTTCGATAGTAGGAGATGTTACGGTCTCAGTTGTGTACCCAAGCTCTGATTCCTTAACGGTAGAAGACTGTACTTGAGTACTTTGAAGGGCAGTCCCGTCAACTGTTGACGTTTCGATAATAGGAAGAGTGGTAGATGTTATAGAGGTTGAAGCCACAGTGTTCACTCCTGATGAAGCAACGTCAACAGTACTCTGTGATCTTGCAATCTCAGTTGTAAGTTCTGATTCCTTAACGGTAGAAGACGCTACATGAGCACTTTGAAGGGAAGTCCCGTCATATGTTGACGTTTGAAAAGTAGGAAGATTGGTAGAAATTCTAGAGGTTGAAGCCACAGTGTTCAGTCCCGATGAAGTGATGCCAACAGTTGTTTCAATGGAAGTACTCGATGGCGTTGCAATCTCAGTTGTATACGCAATCTCAGATGATTCCTTGACAGTAGAAGAGTCTACGTGAGTATGTTGAATGGTGGTCCCGCCAAATGTTAACGTTTCGATAGTAGTAGGAGGAACGGTGGAAGTCTCAAATGTAGAAGCTCCAGCGTGCAATTCCGTTGAAGTGACGACGTCAACTGTTGTCTCACTTGTACTTGGTTCCGTTGTGGTGGCTGGAATCTCAGATATTGTTTCCGTTGTTTGAGGCCTATGCGATGCCTCAGTTGTAAATACAAGAGGAATCGTCGAAGTATTCAAGGGACGTATGGTCGTATGCGTATGTGTAGTCGTCATACTTTTGTGTGCAGACGTCATACTTCTGTGTGTAGTCGTCATACTTTTGTATGTAGTCGTCCCACCTTTGGCTTTGTGAGTAGTCGTCGGTACAGACGTGGTCGGTGGCGGAGTTGTGGTTGTAACTTGACTGTTACATAAATCAGTCGTACAGCAGTCGTACGTATCTAGAAACAAACGAGAAAAAATATCTATTTGAAAAAAACAGTAGTAAACAAACATGTTACTTCCTATGTCAATAAACACAATCAAAGGTGTAGGGGCAAATTTCATTCATGAAACCGAAACATATTTTCTTCACCAAAAGTAACCTCTCGGTGTTCTCATGGTGCCTATTTGTTACCGAGTCCCGGGTTGACTTTAACTCTGTGCTAAAAACTTCCGGGGGTCCGGTAGTCGCAGGGTGTCCCACGGGGCTACGTGGGGACCGACGCATAACACGGAAAACGACGTTCAAGTAGTTACTCCCATCAAATATCTGGCTCTTGATTACCTGTAAGAGCGGCTGACGACGCACAATCCGCTGCTGTCACGCAGGCTCTCTTGACAAGAGTGATGAAGACGTTTGACAGGAACAAATACTGGGGGAAAAAAACAGTATAATCAGTACGTAATATTTACCCCATTCATTTTTACATGATGTTTGATAGTGATTAATGACCTTACTATATTGTTTTTGGTTGTGCATGTGTGTTCGCACATATAGCTGGAAATTATTTTAATGAATTTGTTTGGGGGTATTTATTGAGGTCCCGAAGATACATGGCGATTTTGGGCCACCTAGCAGCTTTTTCAGGTACTGCAGTATTACAGGCCTACATCCCTTCCCTGAAGGTAGTGTGGTATAGCCCGTGGACAGCTTGTCAGCCGTCTCGGACGAATGGTCCATCATTGTAGGGAGATAGCTGGGGTTGCTAAAGGGAAAGGGAGGATCACGAACATCTGTGATGGCTATGGCTATGATATTAATAAATTCGCCAAAATGTAATCGTTTTACGGTGTGAGATTTTTTATTTTTTGTTAAAGACACCCACCTGACAAGTGTCCTGACCCCCCGCACATGTCTCGGTGGTGGTCAGACCTCTCGAACAGTCGTCGAACCCGCTGTTCCCCCGCAAACCTTGGCAGGAGTAACAGGTAAGGCCAACACTGGACTCTGCAAGGGAGATCAATTGATACTCAACTTTGAAGTGATGACACCACTGTACTTAAAAATTGGGACGACTCTCCGAAGAACAAATAAAAGAGACCTTAGAAACGAGTGTATTTTGATCTTATAGAAAATAGATGTATTGTTTTGCTTTCTGAGGCATGTCATATATCAAAATGATGTGGTCCATAATTACAGAAACCGGATTATTTCCGTGTTACGTATACTTTTAAATCTTTAGATATTCAGTAATGCCATTACCCCTTTTCTTTCACAATTGCAGCTGCGGGTTTTGAAATAGTCCCAGAGTTTTGGACTACAGTATCAAAGGGTTGTGGAGGGCTTGATAAAACAATAAAACACTGTCACAGGGAATGTTTGCTCACCTAAAGTAACACACATTGTGTCGCACCAGTACTAATGCCAACAACTGACTACATTTGGGCATGCACATAAAAATAACAAAACACATATAGTTCTCACCTGTAAACGCACCAATCACGAGGTAAAATATAAGTATTGTCTGCATACTGACTGAAATGCTAGAGTAACAGCAATCTCTGAAAAGATACGAAGTGTAATATTGTGAGTCCATCGTCAGTGATATCTGTTTTAGAAAAACACACGACACGTTTCTGTGTACTCATGCTTCCAATGTAAAGTAAAAGCAGAAATGGTTGTACAATCTATTGTATTATCTATACAAATACATGCAATCTTTCAGATCAAGAAGTACAACAGAAAATCATCACCGATTATAACTAGATACCGCAGCTTTTGAATAACCGAGATTTGTAGAGCGAATCAACTACGTTATGGATGATTGTAAGGTATTCTTGGCCCTGTTTATATTTCTTCAAATCTAAATCTTTAAAACTTTTAATCAAGTTAAACGTACCTTTTGACAGATAGTTTTCCTTACAAATGTGTCCGCGGGTTCTGTAACCGTGTGCTTGTCTCTGGCACGAGCACTATGGGAGCTACCGTTACAGCGACGACAAAACCGATGACGTGGGTTGGGTTCAGCCACTGCTCTATTGTTTCCTTACCATGGTATCCAACAAGAAAGCGCTGGCCGCGCAGCGACTTAACTTCCGTAGGAACGGATCTGGACAGACTTACAGAGCGCTAAAGATACTATCATCGCGTGAGCCCGGATTTATAATATCAGTCTAGCTCGATTATCAACTATAATCATATCTGACGTCCATCCGTGACGTCACATCCGTTATATATGATTCGTTTGCTAGAAATACATGCTTTATTGACACGCCCAAAAAGTAGTGATATTTTCGCAACGTTTCAGCCATAATTATAGACACACAAAATTCGTGTAAAAACGACCAACAATGCAGACTGAAATGTAGCAGTGATGATGATATCTGTATTCAGTTCATGATATTTGTAGGTTATGCCTTTTATAACACTATTTTCAAGTGCGAATGTATGCGTCATTTCATTTTGATTAACACATTTGGTCTGTAACGTTACATTTAATAAGTGCATCATGTGATGAATATGTTATACAATGACAACAAGAAATTGAATGTCTCATACATCTGCGAAATATCTTACGTTTTTGTGAATTTCTTGATAAACTTTAACACAACCATGTCCATTTCACACATAACATGCCCCACTCTCGGGCACTTCTAGGTTTCATGACTTTTAGCCATGCCTGCCAGTCTCCGAATACATTTCAGCCCGGGAACAAACTTGAACACACACCAAGACAAACAAACAAATAAACAGACCGAGAACAATACCTCTGTTTTCACGGAGGTAACTAGCATGCAGAAAAGCCACTATCTTTAGTTTTTAGGGCAATATATGCGACGCGTCCATTTCTCGGTCAAAGGCCTGCTTTGGTGTTGGTGTGACGGTGCGTGTCATTGTCTTGTAGCGGTGATCTGTGTCTTTAGGTGTATCTTGCATGCCCTTCGTCTCAGCAGGGTGAACCTTCAGTTTGTCTTTGTGATACTTCACGTAGAAGTAAACCGCCCCTGCAGTGATGGAAGGAACCGCGAGGGTGATCACGACTATCCCAATAATCAGTCGGATGTTCACACTCGCTTGTTTGTTCACTGTGCCCGGTGTTGTAGCCGTTACATTATCCGTAGCGTTCATTGACATGTTACCACTCCAATCGGCATCCCAGTCGGTAAACGTCGGAAGAGATTCGGTACCCATCGTCGACAATCGGAACTCACCCGTCGGCTCCTCGTCAGCCGAAGTGCGGTACTCGACGACTGTCGAGACAAAACCATCGACAGGAAAATCGGAGGTATATTCTGTGGGATTTACTTTGTCGGTAAAAGCGTTTGGAGCTATTTTCATACTAGATGAAGATACAAGTGCCTTATAAGACGTCTTAACCATGCTGGTTGTCTTAGACGATGGAACACTTCCCATTTCTGTCGGCGGGTCCTCCTTTGAACTTTCTTCAGTTGTTTCTGAATTGTAAGCAATGAGAATAGTCGTTTCGCCAATAGTGGTTGCTTCGTTGGTATTGTCTTTATTAGTGGTTCCTTGCGTAGCTATCATTCCTTCCACATTTGCTACTCCGGAAGTTACGTCGCCATAGGTCGTTCGTCCGGAAGTTGCGTCATCATAGGTGGTTGTTGCACTCGTTGATTCAACACTCGTGGTTGCTGTAGATGCAATCTTAGTTGTTTGTACAGCCGTAGTTGCTAGAGATGTTGTTTGTACATCCGTGGTTGCTGTAGATGCAATTTCAGTTGTTTGTATGGTAGTTAAAGGAGGGGTGGTTTCTATGGTTGTTGTTGGCGCCGTTGTCGTAACGGTGGTTGATTTGGTTGTAGTAGTAGTCGGCTTGGTGGTGGTAGTAGTGGTGGTTGATGGTAATTCGTAAGGAGCGTTGTTACACCGATTCGTTGTACAGCAATCGCCTTGCGCTATGAAGCAAAATGAAATATTCTCATAGCTTATGTATGATTGCAAAATACTAGTGCAAACTGCTTTGTACAAGTGGAAAATGCTTTGGAAAATACTAATGCAAAATGCTTTGTACACGTGCAAAATGCTTTGTACACGTGCAAAATGCTTTGTACACGTGCAAAATGCTTGGCAAGATATTAGTGCAAAATGCTTTGCCAAAGGTGCAAAGTGCCCTTCCAAGGCTACAAATGACCACGTTTTGAAGACACGCTAAATCATAGGACTACACTACGTATTTGGAGTATAGTCTTTTTAAGTGAGCTGTATGCAGAAGGTTACATAAGCTAGATACGTACTTGCAATAGCCAGTGCTGAAGAGCAGTCCGAGGCGGTCGCACAGCCCCTCTGGATGAAATGTATCCAGCTTAGCTTCAGCAGTGTGGCCTGGAACATTAAAGGTAAAGATAAAGGTCACACTGCCTTTTTTGAGGCCGTAAGGGCCGTAGCTGGTTGTTGACTGTGTCTATGGCACAGTATTGGAAGGCGGAGCTCAACCCTCTCCTTCCACCGCCTTTTGACTCCCCAACCGAAGTCATGTACCCATTTTTACACCTTGGTGGAGCGAAACAACATCAGTTACATGACCGAGGATTAGAGGGCAGGAACTGGGTGAAATATAGTAACCAATACACCAACGCGGCGCCTACAACATTAAAACAGGAACATTAAAAGTCATACTAACAATTATCTAAGGCGATAAGAGTATCAAACGTGTCACATTTGGGTATAATTCCAAAATGCAAATGCCGGATACAAACCTAGAATAATGATAAAACATAGAAGGTTCATACTATTCTTCTTTAAACTTTATTCTTGAACGGTTAATATCCTGCGAATAAAGTAAGGACTAAAAGCTTGTCTTGAAATCCGCCTTATCAAGGAAACATTAATTAAAGTTTGATATATATAAAAACGTCCAAAATTAAATGTTAGCTAAGATGCACACATGCTATTGGCGATATAACAAATAACACATGCCTGATAGCGTACTACATATCACACGTGTACATACACGATACAAACATGTACAACAAAATGAAATCCATAGCAACCCAGTGAGGTTATAGATGCACAGCAGAGCATGTCAATTACAACTAAAAAGTATTGGTCTTTTTTATTTACAACAATTTGATAATTTCCTTAAAACACGTACGGCAAGCCACCGTACTTTTGCAGTATATAATCTCGTGTCTAACAAGTTAAAAATACATGTGCAAAGATAATTACAGACATTTACTTATGCTTTTTAGACACAAAGTAAAGGACACGGCAAAGCTCAAAGGCAACACTCCATATGTTATTTCATTGCTGAATCACACAGTCACATTTTGGTGTCCCTTGTCGTGTTAGGCCGTGCTCCACGCTGGTTGTTCATTGACCCACGCTAACATGGGGGACGTTCCAATCCCACTGTCTTGTCTCAGACTAGTAGAGCGTGACGTGTCCTCTTCATGAAGAGACGTGCTGTCTTCATCCTCATCATCGTTATCTTCTTCATCTTTCTCATCTCTGTCTTCCTCCTGTTTAGGATCTTCCTCTTTGCATCCCTCCTCCTGAGTTTCCTCCTCCACATCTTTACCTATCTCCTCCTTGAGACTTGCTTCCTTCCAGTCTTTGATGAGCTCCTCTTGGACTTCCTCTATACCGTCTTCTTTAAGATCACCCAAGCTCGTTGCAGTTTTGTAGCGTGTAGATCGGTCCTCTTGTATGTCTATGACTTCGTCAGGGTGGACTTTTGCCCCGTTTTGCTTGTGCTTCACGTAGTAGTAAACTGCCGCAGCCACCATAGACGGCACTGCAATAGCAACCATGGTAAAGCCGACGACCTCCCCGACATTCACGCCTCCAAGCTGCTTTCCCGCCTCCGCGTCCTCGGCAGTTGTTGTGTTTGGTGCAAAAATCTCGGTCGTTTCCGCAATGATGTCGGTAACCTCCGTCCACACTTCGGTCACCATCGTGGACACTTCGTACTCGGTCGTCGGTGGCTCGTCGGTCGTCGTGAGTTCTTCGGCGAACTCAACTGAGGTGACGTCACCTTCGATGGTGGTAGAATCTCTGACGTCGGCACCTGTTGTTACAGCGATCTCTGTGGTTGTACGCTTCGGTGTGACAGCGATGGAAGGTGTGGCGGCGGTCGGTGGAGTTGATGCCGCTTGTTCCAACGCTGTGGTCTCGTCGTTTGCCGTCGTCACCGACAATGTAGTAGCGACATCTGTGGTAATGAGAGTTGTTGGCGGCACCGTTGTCATATCCGTGGTTGTAATGACTGCTGTATCTATATCGAGCGTAGTTGCATCCACTGTAAACTCGGTTGATTCTAGTGAAGTTTGGGGTGGGGTCGCTACTAGGGTAGTGACGTCAGGTTCGGTAGTTGGGGGCGGAGTCGTTTCCATAGTGGTTGGAGGTGGGGTTGTTTCCAAAGTGGTTGGAGGTGGGGTGGTTTCAAATGTAGTTGGGGCTAAGGTTGTTACAACTGTAGTTATATCTGTAGTTGGGGGTTGGGTGGTTAGATCTGTAGTTGGGGGTGGGGTGGTCACAACTGTAGTTGGAAGTTGGATAGTTACAACTGTAGTTGGGGGCTCGGTTGTTACAAGTGTAGTTGGAGGTGGGGTTGTTACAAGTGTTGTAACTGCAGTAGTTGGGGGTACGGTTGTCACCAGGGTAGTTGGCGCTTCGGTTGTCTGCACGGTGGTGGTTGTAGGTCTCCTCGTTGTAGTTGTGGTTGGCGGCAGCTCATAACGCTCGTCGTTGCAGTTATCTGATGTGCAACACTGGGCTGCGGCTGTAGACAGCGAAAAATATCAAAATGAAATTCTGGACAAAGAAGCCGGACAGCTCTAGTTATTCATACCAGCTACGAAAGATTCAGCAAGTAAAATTTATGGATGACATCGTCTGCAGACTACAAATTCAATGCGAGAGGGTGACAAAAATATAGGTAAAAAACAACAAGATGGCTAAATTTTGAAAATAGACACCATAAACGTTGTAACAAGAGTTGAAGCAACAAAACATGGTATCGCAGCCAACAGTTTCAACTAAAGCATGCTTTCATTATGTTTTCTACTGAGTGAGCCCCATTAAAAACATATTGTCGCGGTTGAATGTGCCGCTATCCGGTTGTTTGAATATCTAACAAAGATAGATACGGATACGTACTTCCGATCCCCAGTGCCGAGCTACAATCCGCGATGGTTGCGCATCCTCTGGTGATGAAGTATATCCAGCTTAATTTCAGGAACGTGGCCTGAAAAAATTACCCCAAATTAGCGAACGAAAATCAGACTCGTTTGATCCGACAACAGACATATGGAGAGATGATACCATACATTGGGGGTGGGGGTAGAGGCGAGTGCGCTCGCGATGTTACTTAGGCTCTTAAATCTGCACTAGTACAGAAAAGATCACAGCCTCCGAAGTCACACAAAAACTATCTGTGCCAGGACATTCCGAAAAACTACCTGTACAATTCTTGACATTCTTGCTATTCATACACAGTACTTTACTTTTAGGCTCGCTCCCTGAGAGTTTCGCCAAAAATCTCAAGATTACGCATATAGTCAAGTCCCAAGCGAAGAGACGAAAGAAGTGCACCAAGGAAGTCAAAAGAGTATCTCCGTCTACAGATACAAGCGCTATTGTTATTGCATATAAAGGATGCTAGTGGTTCCCGACATAATGACGAATACCATGAAAAATGCTATATGGGGCACCATTTTCAATGGTTGTAACGAAAAGCATAATTCAATATAGATTTGTATTTCACCAACTTATCATACTTGCACTGGAGTCAACTCCTTTGAATAGCCATTCTGAAAAAATGATTGTAGCCCACGTAAGCAAATTTTCTTCCTTATTTGTGGTGAGTTGAAGCATGTAAAGGGCCAATGAAACGGTTCGTTGCCCACAGGTATAGGACAAACAGCTGCATTCGGTCTCTGGGGAAAGATCGGATTCCGTTGCACCTTGCGCAACAATTGATGTCACCATGGTTACGGTTGCTAGGGTGAAGCAGGGCATGGACGTTGCCATGGTGACAGTGCCTGTTGTGGTTACAACCATAGCAAGTGAGGTGCACACAATTTTGTTATAACGAAGTGCTGAAGCGAGATCACGAACACAAATACTTTAACATTACAACTCATACCACATCTACACATAGAGGATTATAAAAGGAAATTGGTTAGACTGTTGTTGAAAGGCCTGTAGACACAGCCATCAATACTCTATAATCGTCCAATACATCTAATCGTATACAACTATCAATATGTAGAAGACAACGCGTTTTAAGCATTCAACAATACAGTGTATACCTATACCAGAAATCACTTAATTGGATGCTTTTGTGGTGTGTGATTTCTTTCTTTGGCTTTCTTTACGTAGGCTATATTGAACTTAGACCAGGTTATTGTGTTGATGTCAAAAGGTTATGATACAAATGGGGTTCGGGTTACGGGTCTACAATAGACGACCCGATTCTGATAAATCTATTGTATACGGCGGATGAGGAAAATATTCTCCACAATCTGATGATAAACATTTGGATGCAACGTATTATGACGTTTTTACTAATGTATCGATATTAAACTGTTTGCAACGTTGACATGTCCAAATCGCTTACAGGTACCCCACTACGTTCGCTTTACACTTTCTCATCAAGAAAGTTTATTTTCTTTCACATTTTGCTACTTTGCGATATTAAGATTTCAAGACACGGTGCGTCCAGACCCTTTGTATGTTTCCCTTTAACAAGGCAAGATACAGTTATATTCCACTCAAGTATCATTTTTCAGTACTTTTACCTAGTATCTTTCTCTTGCACATTACGAGTGGATGAAGTACATAATTATGCTATGACTCGATAATCAAGCGATTTGAACCGCTAAAATAATGATTACACGGTTTTTACACCTGTACTGATGCTGTGTCAGAGAGCCCTACACAAAGGAGCAGTTCATTGTCCGTTCATGCACGAGTGACCGCATTGTCTATACCTAGAGACGAGGTGAGAAGAATGTAACATCTACTAACATAATTCCACCAGAGTACATACTTCCGCCACCCTTAATAGATACGTCCAAACAGATCTCCAACCCAACATCCCCCAGTATAATGCACTCCTGTATATGTAAACTGTGCATACTGGGGGGTGCTGCACTAAAGATCTCTCAAACCCGCTGTTTTTCAAAGTGGTGGATTTATGTACACTGACGGATCAATGTCAATGGAGGTTACCTGTGGAGCGTTCCAGCAGGTAGTTACTCACCTGGCAGGTGTCCTCGTCTCCCGTGCATGTCTCGGTGCTGACAGAGGTGGGGTTCTGCAGACAAGTGTAAAAATCAGCTGAGCTCTGCAGGTGCTGGCAGGTGTAGCAGGTGAGACCACAGCCACGCCCTGGGACAAAAAATATGCCTTTAAAAATACGAAATTTGAACATTCGTCTGACGACTGCCCTACATGACAATAGATTGTTTCCAGTCTTATCATGATCACCTATTGTCCAATAGAAGTATGTACGAGATGTACTAGAAAACTCTCCAATCTAAGATTTTCATTAAAAACTTTCAATTTTGAATGCTTCTTCTCTGGCCGTTCGCGTCTATATACCTGTATCTGTATCTGTATCTATATAGCCGGTATAACCGCCATTCGACGTAACACACCAGCTTATACAGGACAACGTAAGGATTTTGAATCTTCTACTCTTTACCCTCCCCCCTCCCCGCTCACTTTGCAAAACACTTGCTTCAATCTATCAACCAGCTAACACCTAAACAAGTTGATCCGCCACATTCAAACAAAATGAGAACACAACATATATCCTGAATCTAAAAAGTTCCATTCAGATTGACATTCGCAACTTATTTTCAACATTTTCGCGTCATTTATTTTTCACATTTCCATCGTTGGTAACGCGAAAGTATGTTAGGAAGCCGCGCGAAAGCCCTAGTTTTCGGTACCCTACGGCTCCCTAAAACTCCCGAGCGCATATTTCAGGACCCTCTCACGACACAGCAAAGTCGCGTTCATATGCTGCAAATATCGTTGTGATGTGTAGTAAGCTAGATTGAACTTCTGATAGAGAAAAATGACCAATGACAGTCTTAATGTTTTCATCGATCAGATTCTGCAATACGTATCTTTAACTGTGGCGATTTTTCTACAAGAAAACGAGAAGAAACTCACCGACAAGGAAAGCCAGAATAAAACAGCCCACAGCGGAGAAAGCCATCTCACATTAGCGCCTCTGAACACCACTCTTCCTTGTCAACTAACAGGAAATAGAGACACGTATAAGGTTACACGGTAAACCCTCTTTTTATAGCCTAGACATAGGTGTTTGTACCGATTACAAAGCGACTGATCCATTTTTAAATTGTTCGTCTATGAGAAAGGATATTTTAATGCCCTGACCCCCATGTAAGTTGTTCCAGGCACGAGATAACATATATAGTAGTACTTCTTCATACCGTCGAATCGGCTCTGGATTTTATTTTGTTTCCATATCGCCTTTCTAAAGTAGCTATAGCAGAACCAGAATTAAATGATCCATTTAGATGTAAACTTTTCTCTTGCCTGAATATATTGTACAAAATGTGCCGCGTAAGGACAAGCAACGACTTCTATGGAAAGTTTGCAGTAAACTGGCGTAACACTGGTAAAATATTGTGTGCATACAGTGTGCATACGGTGGGTAATATACAGGATCGAACGTTAGAAAAAAGTGTTACACATTTTTTTGTAATAATTCCCCAATTCAAAAGTTATGAAGCTAACGGGAAAGCTTACCTTGGCTCCTTTTGCGACACGAAGTTAGTTGTCCCTTTGTAAAAATCTTCACTCCCTGTATCTTGGACGCGTTGCACACATTTATCATGAAACAACTCATCGTTTTTACTCATATAATTACGCCAGATAATAGCGAGAAATCTGGCGCTTGGTAGCAGCGTTACCAAGCAACCCTGGTGTAATCAAAGGCGCAGATGTCGTTCCTGACGTGTTGCGTTACTAGGATTTATTCCCTTGGAAATGAATATCCTAATATGGCTGGAACTGAAAAGATCATGTATACCAGTAGAAGTAGGTACAAGCATTATGTCAAAGCCTGTTATGAATCTTGATATGTACGCAATTTATTGTATGAATAATGGTCAAGATAAGCCCCCAACGAGGTTCCGTTGAAGATTTCCTCCGGTTGATTTCTTTTAGCTTACCATTTTCGTATTACATTTTTTCTTATTATGGGCGCGAACAGGTTTGACTTGGCGTCTAAAATTGACCACAGTGTAAAGAGTTATATAGGTATGAAAATATGAATCGTAGAAAACGTACGAAGCAAAGAAATTGAAAACAAAAGCAACAATGTAAAGATTTATACACTCAAGTACTTGTATGGTAATGTGACACTTAATCGTAGAAAACTAACAAAGCAAAGAAATGGAAAACTAAATAAAGCAACAATGATATCATTCTTTGGTTCTTAGATTGACGTTATGAGTTATAAAAACGTACGTGATATTCATATCATCTGTTATTGTGCGATATAGAACTATTGATAATAACTCTAAAGGATCCGCTTTTACTTGTATGTCTACGCACTTGTCGATGTTTTAGAATCTCAAAGTTACCGTGTAACGGACTCTTAGAAGTCGGTTGTTAGTTAGTTAGTTAGACACATCTTATACAAAAATACATATTATCAGTACCAAAACGCAGCTGCCATGGTCATTGACTCGTCTCTTTAACGCTCGAAGTCAAATATTATGATTTTTGGCCCATCACGATAATGATAGGAGTTATCTTGCAAGCTAGTCATAAGCAAATCGCGTACAGGATGATTAGTAACAAAGTTATTGTTTTAAGTATTCCATAGTTTAAACACAAACTCTAAAATCATTAATGTGCTATATAATCATAGTATACAAAGAATTCAAAAGAAAGCATATGATTTTACTCCATTAATTTAGCTGTCTCTTTTGGCTCTGTTCGGTACTTCGTCATCTCATCTCCATCCTCTTCGTCCTGCAAAGGTTATAGAAAATTCACAAACCGTTAGAATAATAGTAATAATCGTTTATTGATCAGAAAGTACCCGTACAATGGCAGCCAGTGCTGAATTGCTGCAGGGTTTACAATCACATAGTACACAACAGATACATGTATCTGTTGTCGCAAGGGTCTGGGCGGCTGCCATTCGGCGCCAGCAGGTGACCTCAATACGACCTTCCACATCACGAATTGATATCACGAACGTTGTTTAAGACTTCGTGCATTGCGTATGACAGAAGAACTATCCCTACCGGTGGTATAACGTTGTACTTGTAGAAGTGGGACATGACGATGAAGATGGCGGTCATCACAGCCATAAGTACGGCAAACATGAAGAACTCCACAGCCTGAAAATTGACAAAACAACAAAGGGTCAATGGACTTCACTGTTGTACTGCAAGACACACATGTACATGGTTTTGAACGCCGGTAAGTACGGAGCAGGGTCACATGCAAATTATTCAGATGTTCTAGCCTCCGGTGTAGGCTACGTGGCTGGACCTTTTGGGGCTCAGAATGTGCTGCTTTCTGATTGTATAACAGTATATTGGACTGATAAGCCAAAGCCGGACACACCTCACCTAAAGTGATGTTATTGGTCATTGTCGACAACCACGGACGAACAACAATTGTATACCAGTGCATATTCTGATTGCTACCGGCTTTGGGATATCGCTCCAGGTTCATTCATTGTTACACTGGTGGCAGCGGTGAGGGGTGACTTTTATTTTTCACTAGATCCCATCGCAGAGAAGAGGAGAGAGCTCGAGCAGAGACTACGACAGTGTGGACAGTCCAGTTGTTTGTAATACGTACCTGGTCTTGAATGAGTCGTGACTTCGCCACTACCACAGTGATGAGGTTCCCAAAAGCGATGGTCAGTAGCCAAGCCGCTTGCATCACCGCCTTCATGCTTTTCGGTGCCTGGAGTACGACAAATAGACAACTTCTTTATCATGACTAGCAGTTTTCGGAGCCAACTCTCTCCAGTAACAATTGCCTTTTTTTTTGCTTAACGAAATGAACGTCAATTGGTGGATGACTGTAATTTTTCTTAGTGTAGAGCTAAGCTATTTCATACTTCATAAGTCCCACCCCTTCTACTATCACTTTTTATTCTCCCACAAACACCATCTCGATTCTCTTCTTCGAAAGTCAATACAATAAGAAAATAAATCTGACGGAATATGCAGCTTGTACTGTTCAGTACCAACCTGTGGTGTTACGCCATGAGGCAGTTTACCGGTTATACAATACAAACAAACAGTACTTATTGGCAAAATGAGTTCCTCAGCTACACCAGTAGTTCACTCATACACAAACAGGGATGTTCTTTCATGTGATGACCCTTAAGCCCCCCTCTCACTGGACCCGCGGCACGCTGGCGGCGTCGCTGCGTCCTAAACTGGATTTGTGTTACCGTTGACTTTATAATTGGAATATCATTCAAAACGTACAAGTATGACCAAGAAGACAACAAAACACACAAAGCTTACAAAGATTCATTTTTTGTCGATAAAATTCGTTGAGTGCTTTGTCAATTCGATCGGCCGCAGTGACGCCGCTAGCGTGCCGCGGGTCCAGTGAGAGGGGGGCTTTACCTGTGAATATGAGAATTCCAGGCCGGTGATAGAGAAGAGCACCTCCCCCACCGTGATCACAAAATACTGCGGGACCTGCCACAGGATGTTCAACCGGTTGGGCTCAACGTCCGCGAACGATGTCAAATTCAGCTAGAAATATGGAGAAAAACACATCCTTAACCTTTAGCTCACTGAAGTAGCCGTTTGTCACCCCCTTCTCTATTGGTTACAGAGTTAGGTAGCAGGAAGAAGGTTAAAACGTGCACAAAGTCGTTGTTATGGTTCACTCTGTCATTTCGCAGGTTTTTCCCCAGACTCCTCCTTCTTACATGTATTTGAATACCATTTTATATAATTGTTGAAAAATATACGTCGTTTAAACTCCTAATTCTCTTGAGGGCTGAATGTTAGTCAAATCACACAGATACTGAATATTGAGGAGAAATATTTCAAAGTTTAAACTTTTCTTCTAAGTGTGAACATCCACTATAATTTTAAGTATACCCTGTGCAGATACATACTTATATGCATGCAACAACTTGGACAACAATATATATTCTTTATTTGTACAGAAGGAAACCAAAGGCTACATCTAGCATCCTGTCCCACCGACCTGAGTGCTTCCAAACACGACTATGGTGTATACACCTCCGTTCTTCGCCAAGTAAGTCTGTGATACGTCTTTCGTCTGCAAAGACCCGTTTACGTGGTACTGAACTTCAACTTGAAATCTGCGAAGGAAAAATGTATGAATCCACACTCACACTATATGATGCTGAGAAAATGTTCAAATTTGCATGTGTAAAATTGAGGGTGGTGGAAAGAGCGGTCCAGCTCGGACGCGTCGGCGGAAAAAAAGCGGTTCAGTCTGATTAGGGGGTGGAAATCGGTCCGAACTTTTCCACTAACCCGTGTAAAATTGACCAAAGTTTACGTAATTTCTGTTCAACTTACGTTCCGGGTCCCTTGACCACATACTCGGTTGCGGCGTTCTCAGTTACGTTATAGAACACGTGATGTTGGTCTGAGACGTCCTGGCTTTGGATTTTCACGTTGACCATTCTGTCAGGAGTCAAGTTTGACGGATCTGACAGGTATATCAATCTAAAGAAAACAATTAAATTAGTAATAGTCCCGGCATACCCAACTGAATATACATAAAGCTTCAGCCCGAATATTTGTACCTACCTGGTTCAGAAACTATAGGACCATCCATCTATTCAAGAACACACAAAGACACATGGATAACAAATGTGCATAGGGTATACATGTATCAAACATTATCTGAAAGGAGTCTTTGAAAAATTATAATTTTAAGATAGACCAACAACAACGCTAAACTCTAGTGGAAGATGTCAGTCTTACCTCATCATGGGGTCAGATTTCTCTGGTTTCTCCCCACGGGAAGTGTACTGTAGGAGTTGTGAATAAGGACAATCAAACAAGGAGTATGTTTCTAACGTTATGTACAAAGAGCACTACATACTTCCTATCAAACCGAGAGTATACTATACTCGTTACCTGCTATACTTGTAACCACCTCTAAGGCGTTGCCCAAACATAGCCTCCTTCGCAGCGTTTTAGGAGCGCCTACGTTTATTTTGGGGGGGGGGGAGCGCTCATTCACGATTTTCAACATGGACAAGGTTCTCTTATGCTGGGGAAGATAGTTTCCTATCTTCCCCAGCATTAAAACTATCTTCCCCAGCATTTAGAGAACCTTGCCCATCCCCTAAAAAATAAACACCAGTGCTCCTATACATCTGCAAAGGGAGCTGGCTAAAACACATCCTTCTTACTGAATGACATTACCGGTTGTGGAGCGGAGAGTTGGGCGTTCTTGTCAGCGACGATGACTGTGTAGATCTTCTGGCTCTCCAGGTCGACAGGGTACGCCGTCAGGTTCTGCACAGGGCCCGAGGAACAGCTGAAGTCCATCGTGTGTTGCCCGACTGGGATGTCTTTCAGCACGGTTTGGTCCTGGTGAGAACACAGGGAGACATCAGAACGATATTCACACGTGTCGTGTACATTCTTTAATGTCATAACTCCTTACGTAAGGCACTGGGTGGTAAATGTATCTTTAACCTTCTCCTTGCTGCTTAACTCTGGAACCAATGGGGATTTGGGTGCTAAAGGGCTAAACGGAAATGCTACGCGTGTCCCGCAAGGTATCGTCTTGGGCCCAGTTCTCTTTTAGATTAGAAGATTCCAGTCACAAATCGGGCCATAAGCCAAATGTGCCTTCCATCGCTTGTAACTTGAACAACTGCATTACCAAAATACCAACTAATACTAAATTTCGTGGAAACATTTTTAGACCTTCATCTAGTCCCGAGTGATTCAGACGTACCATGTAGGGAATAGGGCTCTTGAACTTTGCGGTGAGGTCGTCGATCGGGGGCATGAACACAGGGGTCAAAGAACACCCAGGCGCCATGTTGACAACCCGCAGTCCTGCCGTCCCCTCAGCTGGGAGGACTGGTACATAACTCTGTCATGAAACAACAAGGATGTTAAATTTATACCTATTGATAAGTAATGGTGTAATGATGTGATATACGAAAATCGGTTACTGAAAATTATGGAAAACAAATTGTTTCTCATAATTGAAATTCAGAAGTTAGAATTAATATCAAATAACCTATTCTATACGACTGAGAAAGGTACATGTGTCATTAGAAATTCAATCCAAAATTTCTTCGTTTGGCAATGATTTGAGAAAAAGCTGCACTCTGTGTGCTCGGGATAAAATAAACTAGAGATGCCTAAAACTCCAGAGCTACGCGTATATGTTTTCCTGTTTATCAATGTATATACAAATCACATAATATATTGTATAGTGTATTCATCGACATCGTTGTTACCTGTATTTTCAGCTGAATGACGCCAGTGATGATGTAGGCTACTGATGAGAGAGCCATCCCTGTACACATCCTCTGTAGCGGGCTGGGTCCATCATACAATGTCAACAACCATCAACAGAAATCAAACGAAAAATGACTGGATATCGTTATCAAATCTTGGTCTGTCAAAGCTGAACTAAAATATATTTTCAGCGTTTATGTGCTACTAGAATAACGCAATTGAATAGCACAATGTAAATGCCATCTTTTGTCTTCGTCTAGTGACGTAATTATCAATTATCAATGGATAACAAGCCACTAAATCTGAGAATCTTGGATGTTGACATTTCTCCCTTTTTCTCCCCTTCTAACTTTCCTAGAACGTGATTAAAACATTTTCTATACACAACGTGAGATCATACCTTCTCAAGACCCTGCACTTCTCCAGGAGAGGGTAGATGGCGCCTTGGAAGATGGGGATGAGAATGATGATCAACAGCGGATTAAGAGACTGGAGACAATAGAAGGGTGGTTAACTTAAAAAAAAGAAGTCAAACCCAAAAAGCGTAGATTGTATTCCGTAGTAGTTCTTAGAAGAGCCATTTGTTCTACTTGTCAACATTGTTCACTTGCACTATCTGTACAGTATACCCCCTCTATGCATTGTTTCATGTTGCAATATTAGCCCTCGGGCAAGAACTTGCAACTAAAACATCAATTGTTAGTGTAGCTTTGGGACAATAAGTTTTGGGCAGAAACAATGCAATCATTTTACACAGTACCCAAAGCTCTGACATTGCGGAAAGAAAACATCCCTAAGAAATTCTGCTGTCCAAGATGCGAGGCTAGGAAATCAGTTTCTTGAAATAGTCAGATTGCCGACGAACCTGTATTTGATCTGGCTGGATCGTTCCTAGCGCTCCCTGCAATGTAAGAGAGTTGAAATACGTATCTCAAAGTAAACTCGAGTCGGGGGAACATGCAAGAAAAACTGGACGTGGAGAGATGTTAAATGTGGTATGAAAATATGGTTAGAGGTGGTATGAAAATGTTCTTTTTTGCGGATACTGGCTACTTTTTAAAAACTCACTCCCACGATTTATACATGTACTATAATAAAAAGTTGTTTATTGAAGACTTTTCCATACCGCATCTCCGTCCATCCTGTAGGCTTGTAGTGTCCATCTGGAACCCTTAGAGAGAAAACATGGGGTTAATCAGATTTCGGAACATGACAACACTGATGATAAAGGAAAAAATATTCGCACCGAGGTTTTCGAGTCGCTGAGGCCGTGTATGGATCATTTTCCTCACTAAGCACTGCCTGTTACGGTATTGTAGACGTTGCTGTTAATGGAAGCACAGCACTAAGTAGCAGCGTCATAGAGCAGGACAAACTTCAAAAATTGCAAACTTCGGAATTTGGCGTGCAGTTCTACAACTCGACGATAGATGGCGCTCACCTGCTGACTGAAAAGTGTCCAGTAGATGGGCAGAGGCAGGAACATGATCATCACGTGCAGGACCAGTTTGATGTCACCGACCAGACGTGGCTAAAACAAGTGAGGGAGATCATTTCTGTATATACAAATGATCAAGAGACACGAAACTATCATTCTAAGGTACTGGACTAATCAAGCACTGGGAAACGTTTCTGGGAAAAGTTGTTGTACTGCGGGTCCGTTTGTCCTAATGTGTTTTGAGGGGCGTTACCAAACGGACCACCGAGAGTGGCGTCTAATGGCCGAGTGGCAAGGCTAGCTGACACGAGATCGAGAGGTCACGGGTTCGATTCCTGGCTAGACTCTGTGTCCTTGGCAAAAAGGTACTTAACACGACTTTCCTCGCTCATCTCACAAATGGGTACTTGACTTCGCTTGGGGAGGCATAGAGTCTTGTCGCTGGGTTAGAGGTCCTGATGAGGTTAGAGTTCAAATACCATGACATGCCACCGATAATGTGCCCTTAAGAAAGGCACTTTACATAACTTTCCTCACTCCACCCAGGTGTAGAAATGGGTACCTGACTTTGGTTGGGGAGGTAAAAGGCGGTGGGAGGAGAGGGATGGTCTCTGCCTTCCAATACCTTGTCCTAGACACAGTGGATAACAACCCTCTGCCCCTATGGCCTCAAAAAGGCTACGGGACTACCTCATTGCTTTACCTTATTTATCAATAGGTCAGGTCATACATATAAACAAATCAACGTCGAATTGGCTTTATTCTTTCTTCCATTTCCGTGGGGGAAATACCTTACTGTTATGCTTTTACGGTGAAAATAAAGATCCAAGACTTACGGAGTAGATGTTGGTATCACAGTAGTCCATCCAGTGATCACGTGACTCGCCCTTGCTCCGATTGCAACGGTTTTTGATAGCGTTCTGAGGACAAAAAGTGTTCATTTACAATCCCGGGTTAACAACAATTGCGTACCACAATGTACAATGTCACAAGTACGTTTTGGCATGGAGGGATAGTAGGGTGGGGATGTTATGAGTGAAATTCTTTAAATTTTCACGTCAACTTTCCCTTAACTATTCATTGCTATCATCAACAGTTTATTATAAATTCACATACGCACATTCTTGAATGATTCTTAGGATTCCATTCTTTTTACGTTATCTAGATATATATGTATCAGAAGAGATATATACTTACCGCCATTGCCTTGGTCACCAGAACCAACAAGTTTCCCGCAGCCGGCCTCTTTTTGTAGGTGTACGTCCCCAGAACAAATAGAACTACACAGCGATTCAAAGACGAAAGGTTGATATATATTCATCTTTTTTTTCAGTCGCTTTATTCAAAATCATCACGTTATGATCTGTCCTTTCTCCCTTGCCAAAGCTTATAGTCTCCAGTAAGAACACACGCTCACACTCAGAGACTTTTTTTTCATTTTTATCAATTTTACACAAAGCACGCATCTATTTTTCAACTATCTCATGAATCCATATGTATCAATTTGAAAATAAAACTTCGTGGTTGGAACTGTTTGAATTACCTGTTCCGAGCGTCATGACTACGAGAGGCACCCCAAACGCCAACGCGAAGCAGTCGTGCCCAAAACACTGCACGTCATCTGTAGGACATGTACAAATATGGATGAGATGTGATGAAGATGCATTGTTTTATTGTTTTGAGTTATTCTGAGTTGTTTGTATGATTTATTACTCCTAAGCTTGACGGTTACAGCTTTATGTTATATCATTGTAAATATATTATTTCATTCAGTTTATGTTATCATTCTTGTATCCTGATTTGTTATGATTATAGTAAGGGCTCCCTTGGAAATCAGTTACTCAGTTTACTGAAGGGATCACCCTAAAGATTCACAAATTATCAAACACATAGACGTTCTCTTTTTGTTTCAGCTTTGAATACCACTGTTTCAAAATAGTTAAAAGAAAGCAAAAAGTGGATGTGCTCACTTCTCAGAACAGGGGTGATCAGCTGAGACAGGAACGCGCCGATGTTGATAGCGAGGTAGAACAGAGAGAAGAAAACGCCCAATTGTTTTGCCTGGTTTGGGGTAAAATGAAGAAAAGAAGTACGTCACTTTACTAGAATTGCTCATACAAATGGTTCTTTTAACAGTTCATATCTTATTGATGTCTTTTCTATCACTCTACACCTATAGTTTCAATATGTGAATTTTCCTAAATCATATAATAAGCAAACGCTATCTACTCATCTAGTAATATTTCTTTGTTTATAGAGGTACTAGTAGTTGTCTTAGCTTTGCTTGGTACATTTTAATTTCGCTCTTTTTTCATCTTTACCTAACCATGTATATCTTTGTATGAAGGTCCATCTGTGACGGTACTCGACAATGTAGAGGAGTCAAAGAGGCAATTTACATAGGCCCATCGACCATCCCTCGACAGAGACGGGGGCCGATACAGACTGCCGGTCACCTTTGACCCTTTGCTGACGTCACACTTCCGCATAGGCTTCGGATGAAATGAACTTGAAAAGGACCAGAGGATTCGTCGAAAGCTTAGTGGTAAGCGCTTTACCGCGTGTACGGAGTTTGCGTGTCAATTATTTCTATCATGTATATCTTTGGTACGCCAAAAATAGTTACTCAAGCAACTGGATAAAATTTTGAAACAGTCAGACGTTTCAGACAGCATCCAGTCACTGACGAAAGACAGCGGATGCTATCTGAAACGTCTGACTGTTTCAAAATTTTATCCAGTTGCTTGAGTAACTATTTTTGGCGTATTTTACTACCTGGATGCCTAACCTTCATCAACGTATATCTTTGGTAACTTGATGGTAACTTCAGATCCTACCTGTCCCTCCTTGAACTGGTCCCCGCCGAATGAGGAGACGCACGGTTTCCGCCCTCCGATACCCACGGACAGCAGCGCCAGTCCTATCATAGCGACCGGTCTGAACAATACATGTGCAAGCAAACAACAGGCAGACATTATGACCTGATTGGCTACAACAGTCACGTTCTGACACGTCATTCCTGTGATGTCATGAGATGGAAATCGCCATTTTTTGCCCTATTGAATCCTATTGGACGTAGTTTGGGGAAAATTTTGTCTAATAACATAATCACTGTATTATGCTAATGAAAAATGAAGTTCTACTCACGCTTTTGCTTGTGCAATTCCCCCAGGAATGGGGTAGGGGGCGCGTCCGATCAGCCCGGACATGGTGAACATCACGTGACCGAGGCAGTACACAATCGACAGGCCAATAATCGAGCTGTATGGAACAGACATGGCGGTCAGGAAGGGAAAAAAATCGTGCACAGCTCCGACTGACAGCAGAAAACAACAAATCGGAGATCCAATACAATGCACCTCTGTGAAATATTTGGGTGAGTTTTTGTGAATTTCTTGTTCTATTTGTTATTGTGAATTTCTCGCCAAT
This sequence comes from Branchiostoma lanceolatum, assembly GCA_035149815.1. Classification (NCBI taxonomy): domain Eukaryota; kingdom Metazoa; phylum Chordata; class Leptocardii; order Amphioxiformes; family Branchiostomatidae; genus Branchiostoma; species Branchiostoma lanceolatum. The sequence goes on from CM068880.1 coordinate 6,844,183, forward strand.
TCTGTCTAAGCCTTTTTGTTTTGCCTTCTTGTGTAACCTTTAACCTTTAGACCTGCCAAGCCAGCAGCACCAATTTTGGACCCGGATCAAACCAGCCTTTCCATCCTGCAAGTCTCCAGTTGCACCATTTTCCGCTTCACACCCTGCTACCTTGGACCCGGACCAGCGAGAACAAACTTGAAAACACACCGAGACAAACAAACAAACAAACCCCAAACAGTCACGGAGGTTATGACAATTTTTTTTCTCTCTTTCAGAAGGTATTCTACAGCTGTGCACATATAAAAGTAAATACAGGTGGAACCACCCTCGGTACAAAGATATATATAAGTTCGTACATATATAACATAGTAACGTCCTTACCGATACTTTCCTTGCCAGCTGTCGGCCAAGATGGCGCCCAGGATGGGAGTGAAGTAGGTGGCGAACTTGAAGGCGTGGAAGATGGCGGTGGTAGTGTCGTCATCAAAGGAGAGGGATTCCAGAAGGAACAACGTCAGCACGGCTACACGGCAAAGGAATAACGTTCAGTACCAAGGACAGGGGTATAAGTCTTGTTGGTTTCCCACTCAGCACCAGGGACAGAAACACACGCGGGCGCACGCCACACACACACGCACAAACACACACCACACACACACACACACATACACGAACCTTTGAATGAACTTTCAACACACCTCAACCGGTCAACCCTGTCATTTAGCACTCTCTAATTGACTGACATTGGTTCCAATTAACAAGTGGTAAAGTGCCATTCAAACCGGACAAGCAACGTGATGATCGAGTATCGTTATTTACTATATCGTTATTTACTAAGTACACAGTAGTGCACACCATGCTGTATATTGTGTTGTATATTTGAAAGAACGCCAACCTTGGTTCCCATAGTAGGAGAACCTCTCCATGAACTCGAAGGTCCAGATGAAGCCGATGGACTTCGGGATTCCTCGGAACCTGTCCCGAAACTGCAAGGTAAAAAAAGAACTTTGATTGGTTCCTAAACGGCTTGTCTCTCTTGGCACCACCTACATCCACACCTTACATCTGCTTGGAGAGTTACGAGTTCTACATGAACGTCAATTAGAAGGTTGGTATCCCGGATACCAGTTTATGATTATTTGTCCAAGCACACTCCACAGAACTGGTCCGAAATAAAACTTGTTCCGAAACAAATATGTTATGGATATAACTGCAATTCATTGAGGTTATTTAATAGTGAAGTGAAGTGAACTTTATTGCTCAACAATCGTACATGGTACAATGTATGGCATGAAATCAACAATCTGTTCTACAAGGCTAATCTATCCTACAATTCTAAGTACAAAATATTTTCGAAACCAGTGTATTTGTTACAATATATAGTCATGTATGGGTAATTCTGTCTCGCTTTTCGAATGATTTATGGAGAAATTGACCTATGTACATGGATATAGGAGTCGGACATGACAACAGTACATAAAAAGTATCGCTCTGTGTACCAGATAGGGTGAAGTTTGCCTTAGTACGAATTGCCACAACAAGAGGCACTATAGACGCTATAGTATATATTACATAGAGCCCATTGCTGTAAATTGCCGTAATCATAGGATATGACCAATGAACAAAGTCAATAGGCATTAGCCTTCGTAAATCAAACCTCTTCACGTTTGTTTGATGACAATTAGGAAGTCTATTCATCCCTAAAGTTCAAGTGGAATGGCCCTAAACTTGCGCCAAGAAAGAAGGGTGTTGAATTACACGGGAAGTCCTTGCCGATATCCGGTACGTGCCTATACTCGAACGGTCGTGCTGATATCCGGTATCTGTATTTATCTCGCACAAATCACACAAAATATAAAATATCTATTACAGATATGTACATACAAATTTTAAAGGAACCACCTTGACTTTGGAATTCGATAGGCAGACAATGAGAACACAATCCAACCAGGGAGGTATTTCAAACCTCCATTAATCCCACCGACACCGATAAATAAAAATACATTGCGTGATGTCGGAGCGCAAAGACTGTGGAACGCAGAATTTATCATAGGTTAGCCTGTGGAGACGTTTTGACTCTGTTGACACACGACATGTCAGCGGAAACACAACGGTGTGATCCTGACCACAGCTGGTTCTTGTTACGGGACGATGACGTTGGGGAAAGACCACGCTGGGAAACAGGGGTTGTTACATCATCCCTCTGCACGCAACCCTTCTGCTTCTCTTGGGTACTCTCCAAGCAGAGGTTATGGGGAAGATTGTGACCTTGCTTCTTGTCCGCACTTGCTACCAAAGTTGATGAGGACAGAAAACGGGCCATAAACTTCTGGTCCATCTTTTGACAAGCGATCGCTGTATCTCTGTCTGAAAAGGGGCAGCTTTCCCGTTCTCTTATTAAGTATTAGTAGTAGAGTGGATGTTCAATAAAGTTGTGATTAGTCACTCTGCTATACCATACTAGAGGAGGAAGTTGGGAACCGGTAGCCTGAAGTCACGTCTCACATGTCTCAGCCCACAGATGTTTACAAATACTACGTGACAAATACTTTCCAGGGGGTCCCTGTGACCCCGGCGTTTGGGGAGAACCGGCAGCGTGTTAGGGGGGAAAGCATTCCATCGAATTATACCAATTTATCGAGGGTACATAACTACATTTATTCAGGCTGTTGGGCGATAAGACAGAAATTTCCCTAACACGGAAAAACAGGCAAGTTTAGGAAATACAACAACGTGAATACGATATCCATAACAGAAGACCAAACATTGCACAGCTTGTCGATGGAGTGAATAATTGACTAGCCTTGATCTGACTGGCCTTGGACAACCGAATCGTTCTTTAGTCTCCTTGATTGAATCCTCCTTGGTCTAATTAGTCAATCTCAAGGGCGCTAAATCCCGACTGAACTAACCTTGACCAAAAGCTTCTCATTATAAGTTGGGCCCCTGTAGGCTGTACGACCTTCAAGATCCTTCAATACACAGTAACAAACACAAAGCATACTGACTTCCAAAAGAGTTATAAGATCCTGCTAAAAACAGCTTTACAGGCATGGGTTCGTATAATTTGTGAAGAAAACATGGCGAAGGATGAAGCTAGCTGGCGAACTTCATAATTTGTGATACGCCCACTGGCACTCTGTCACTTGGTTTAGCAACAAAGTTTCTTTGGAAGTCAAAACAACTTACCGAACTGCTCTCCTCTGCCATGGTAAGTTACCGTACCGAACGGGACGGAGTCTTCGGGCGCTAGACGTTCAACTCCCGAAGTCCTACCATAGATTCTAACGGTACTGTGAACAGTACGCAGTACGGGGTCAGTCTGTTGTGTTTGGTGACCCTGTGGACTTCCAAGAACCTCGCCGCCTAGCGGGCTGTCTTGACACGGTGAGTCACGTGATCTCTGAAGCAGGAGTTCATTGGCACAACGGGAAGTAGCTTTCAAATCTCCAAGCAGATGTTGGGAGGTAAAATTGCTACCTTTTCCGAGCTGCCCGTTTCTGTTACAAACTGAAATGCCAAAGTAGTTAGCTGTTACACTGTTTCTTTTTTTGTGGAAAATATACCATTGAAAAAACAGTTTTCCCGTATAAATAGTCTTGTTTAGATGCTGAAAACTTGCTGAATTTGAAATCAGATTCGCAAACAGGCTATTCCTGATCATGTGTTTGTGGACTGTCTTTGCTAGTTTTCAAAAGACGTGTAGTGACGAGCAGACGTATACTAGTATCTTATCATCTTGTGAACGTCTTAATTCAGATGCAGTATTTTGATTGGCAGTCATGAAGAACGTCCGGTTAGCTCATAATCATATACATATACATGACTATGGTGCACACGAAGGAAGTCCGCGTTAGGAAGTGGCCTATTATGGTTTAAAGGTGCTGTGTCACCATGACTAACATGTCCTCTGTGACTTCCTCCAGATGCCATCCGCAAAGACTACGGGGTGGGGATAAAGACTACCTATAGCAAAGTTTCTAATATATCCTTAATGGCAATGTCATGTCACTGATAGTTTATTGTTTATTGTTTATTGTTAAAACGACATCCATCCGGTGAATTGCACAGGTGCACTTCGCTACTCTTCCTGGAGTCATATACATGATAGTGTTTTCCCAATGGTACATAATAATTTGGAATAGTAGTGGCCGACTGTGTTCCTCATTGTACCCTGGAGACAAAACGTATGTCACTATAATGGAACATACTGCATGTAATTTGAGCCTGCAATAGTGACACAAATTGTAAGGTGTCGCTGCCTCAACTATGTCAAAACCTACGGAGGTAGCGTTGTAAGCCCCCGTCACAAATAAGAAATTCAGCTCGGCTGACGTGTTACGTTGGCGAGCTTCAAATGTGCATTTTCGGCCTAAGTACGGCCGACGTCTTGTCGATTACGAGGGCTTCGGGCGATTTTTAGAAAGTTGATCCAAATATTGGCCTTTTACCAGGTTAGTCGATTCTGACTTCGTCCATGTCCAAGAAATGGTACCGTCTCATGGGGGATTTTTAGTTTTTAGTGTTCGACGGACGTCTTATCACCCGAGATTTTAATACGGTCGACGCTCGGGCGATTTTGAAATTCGGCGAGCTTCGGGCGATCTACAAATTCGGCCAACGCTCGGCGACGCCGGCTTAAGGGCCCGGTCACGTTCGTCGTACGGTCGTCGTACGATCGCCAAACTGTGTCGTGCACGTGTCATACAAAACCTAGCTGCCTTGTTACCGAAAATACTATCTCCTGTCCTTGTCGGCGATTGGTTCTGTCACAGTCTGCTTTAAAATCGCACGACATCAACGACCGTACGACGTCCTACAGCAAATGTGACGAAGTTAACAGGAAATGTAATTTAGTTCGCATGTATGAAAATCGTGTAATGATTACACTAATACAAACTGATCATCCTCATGACACGAATCATGTCGCAAGTTAACTAACCAAAATTTTAAGTTATGCATTGCTAACGCATCAACCGTACCTTACGTCATGTACGTGCACCGTTACAAATTATCTTTGTTCACTTTACAAGTCATTTGAGACAACGCATTAAAACGAAAACACTTCTTATGAAATAACGCGCGATCTTTTGAGACGGGCGGCCCCTAATCGCACCCATCATGCGATGAAATCCATGTGCATATTTGACATGATCACCCTTCTTCCTTTTTTAAAGATCGTCGGGGAATTCTCCAGTCAGAGACTAAATTTCAGCTCTCGTCCTTTAAGTCTATACTCATGAATATAGTAATAAATCCTTGGAATCCTGGTTGATTTAATCTTCACAGGGTCACGTAAGCTGCTTCTCGGTCAACCAACCGAAAACGTTATATCTTAAACCTTTCAGTGTGGAAATGAGAGAGTTGCGGCCTAGGAAAATCAATGTTGTGTTTCCGATTAGGCCATGTTGATTTTATCATATGGATGAAATCCACCGGGGACCCCAAAACTGATGCGAGCGTGCGAATGAAAAAAGTTTGGCAGAAAAAAGTTGCCTTCATTATGAAATCTACGTGGTCAGGAAGGACGAACAAAATTTAAAATACAGAGTATGGTGTACTGAACAATAGATTCTTCATTTTTGTTCTTTCACATCTTCTTGGAAATGACTTCGGCATTCTACATAAGTATCCGTTTTCCAAAATATTTGTGGGCAATTTATAGCATATCTTTTCTAATTTTGCAGCTGCTTTGTACAATTTACAGTATGGCCGAAAACTTTTGTGTTGTTGAAAACGGACATCAGTGCATCTGCTTGTCAAATCTCATAAATATTTAGAATATTTTGACTTTTTTTTGGTTCAAAAGATTTAAAAACATACTGAACCAAAATATTCAACGTGACGTTTGTTTCGGCTAGTACCAAATGATAAATTGTAGCAATTCTTAAGACTTTTTGTAGGTACAGAACATTGATATTCCCAACTTTTGATCGCAAAGCTTAACATAGATTAGATAGAAATGCTACATTTCAACTAAGAACATGTTATTCCTACCACAAAGTCAAAGATGAAAACCTAACAGAACAGTCCTAGCTAGCTAGTCCGTTGTCACTTTAGCGCTCCCGTCTCGCATTGACACCATATCAAAGTTTGTTACATTTGCATGCTTTTTGCTTCTTTTCAACACGTAGACCACTTACAATATGCAGTATATATAGTGAAACCCCGCTTTAAAAGGTGCACGTTTTATATAACGTCCTTGGCATAGGTGATAAGTGCACGGTACCGCACACACTGACCATCACGACCCATCACAGTGCATTTCCCTGATTGCTCCCATGTTTTCTGTGTGGCCGAACTGCAGCGACCTTCTCCGGTTATATCCAACCGAGTGGTTCACTCCATTAGGTCACAATCGACTGGCCTTCTTTGATTCGCATCTCAATTTTAGACTCGGGCAGCACTTAGGAAAATAAGAGGACGCCACATCTTTATCAAACGAACCTGCTACGTGTCCGGACTGCGTGAATAGACGCTGTACGCCTGTTGCTTATCCAACCGTTGAGCAAAGTTGACGGTACTCTGGGTGCCAGACCGATCGCAGGCCGCCATCCGGTTTCTTCGGCGGTTGAAGCAGCTTCCGTTGCAGTCCTTCCCACAGAAGCACCACAGCGGACACAGCGGACACAGGGTCACAGCAGTTACGGGATCCCAAGCAGATATGGGGGCTCGAGCAGATACGCAAAAAATCGGAAATAAATCGCTGAGGGAAGGACTGCAACGGAGGCTAGGTTGAAGGCAGTATGCCCGCCGATCTAAATTAGCGCTCCGGTAGAGTTGTAGCCCGAGGGAGTTCACTAGGGCCGACTAAAACTCCCCAGAGCGCTAATTTAGATCGGTGGGCATACTGCCTTCAACCGCAGAAGAAACCGTATGTCGGCCCACGTTAAATTAGTCTGGCACCCAGGGTAAGTTGGCGGGGAGGAAAGAGCCTCAGGGCAGTCTCTGTCAGACTAAACAATGGGGCTTCCAGCCGTGGATCACAACAGATCCATCTTCGTATAATGATCTTGAAATCAATGGCTATTCCAAAAATATACGGAAACATACAAAAACACAAACAGATCTCGACGGACAGAGAGACACAAATAGACGGACAGACAGACACAAATAGACAGAAGGACAGACAGATCGAAATCAATACCACTATTTTCACTGAGGTATCAACCACGCGTGCAAATGAACTCTGGGACAAGAATGCCTCATTGCACTCACCGAAATTTTGACTAGAAAAGGCACTTATTTTCAGCCAGATAATCCACTACACTTCCATCGTCCATTTATTCAACAGGTTACACCCCTTGTGATCTATCTATTGGCTCTGTATACTCGCGGAAAACCAACCGTGAAACCGGCTATTCCGTTGTGTGAAGCAAAGTGCACTAGTGTCAGTGAACCCAACGACACCGCTTCTAATGTTAAACCCAACGAGATATTATTCTCTAGTATTAAGGTACCAACACAAGCATTAAGAAGCCAGGATCGTTGTATTTCACAACTTTCTATCACAAAGGGAAAGGAATGACAGAAAATGTGTTGCGACCTTTGTGACCTCTCCCATTAGACATGACCTTGAGTGTGAACGAGAAAACCATATCGCCATTACTGTCGCCTTTGTATCACTCACCCTGCTAATGGTATCAATCACACCTTTTATTGCCTGTTAATGGTCTGAACGCCGTGTCATTGTGACCTTCTTTAGGGAAGAACAATGTCAGCTTTCATGTACGCACCAATATTCTATCGAAGGCTTTTCATGCTTCATGTAAAAGAAGAAGAAAGCTTTAGAGTTTTCAATCCTGTCAAATCTTATTTGTTACCGGGTTAAAATGATCTTAGGTATTGTCATCCATGAATACCACACCAACACTGCACACATTTTCAAAACTAACATGCTACAAACACATATCGCCATTAGTGTCGCCTTTGCATCACCCACCCTGCTAATGGTATCAATCACACCTTTTATTGCCTGTTAATGGTGTCACTGTGACCTTCTGCGGTGAAGAACAATGGCAGCTTTGATGAATGCACCAATATTTTTTGAAGGCTTAATGCTAATGCTAAGCTTAATTCTAAAGATGAAATAGAAAGAGTTAGCAATTCTGTCATATCTTGAGATCTTAGGTATTGTGATCTAATAAATACCACACTGGTGTCACTGTGACCTTCTATGGCGAAGAACAATCTCAGTTTTGATGTACGCACCAATATTCTGTCGAAGGCTTAATGCTAATACTAATACTAATGCTAAGATTAATTCTTAATGCTAGAGACGAAGAAGAAAGCTTAAGAGTTACAATTCTGTCATATCTTGAGATCTTAGGTATTGTAATCCCAGAAGTACCACACCCACACTGGTCTCACTGTGACCTTCTATGGTGAAGAACAATCTCAGTTTTGATGTACGGACCAATATTCTGTCGAAGGCTTAATGCTAATGCTAATGCTAATGCTAATGCTAATACTAATTCTAAGCCTAATTCTTAAAGCTAGAGACGAAGAAGAAAGCTCGAGAGTTATCAATTCTGTCATATCCTGAGGTCTTAGGTATTGTAATCCCAGAAGCACCACACCCACACTGGTCTCACTGTGACCTTCTATGGTGAAGAACAATCTCAGTTTTGATGTACGCACCAATATTCTGTCGAAGGCTTAATGCTAACACTAATGCTAATGCTAAGCTTAATTCTTGATGCTAGAGACAAAGAGGAAAGTTCGAGAGTTATCAATTTTGTCATATCTTAATATCCTGGGTATTGTAATCCAATAAATACAACACCCACACTACATACAGTTTTCAGCTACACATACCAACCCTCTTAGTACCTCTTGTGCGTGCCAATTTTGAATGCGCGGGGAGTATCTCTTGACTTGTGATCGTTATAAGAACCGAGGTATATATATATGAGACAATATCTGGCTATCATTACTGTTGCAACATTATTCATCTGTTGAAATTGCCGTGAAAATGGAAAAATGAAGCAAGACACATCTTGCGGCTGTTTAGATAACCTCAATTAACATTATCACTGGGAGATATCACTAGTGCAGCACCCCCCAGGTATGCACAGTTTAGATATACAAGAGTGCATTATTCTTGGGGATGTTTGGTTGTTTGGACGTATCTTTTCAGGGTGTCGGAATCATGTACCCTAGTGGAATATATTAACAGATTTCACAGAAATCACACTTACGAATTCCAGGAACTAATTAGAATGTTGTGTTGGGTTGACCTAGTAAGACGATAGGAAGGATTTGGTGGATAAAATATCAATGACTACAGGCCGCGGTGCTAAAACGCTAAAACCACCCACAAAGTCGGAGGCAATTTGAAGATTTGACGGGAACTGATACGCGCCGACTCATTCTATCAGCGAGCTGAAATTGGGAATCAGACGGACGCTGAGTTAGATCCACCGCCGCAATTACGCCATATTCTGGCGGGGAATACAGTGCTGTCTTTTCCGTTGGCGGAACTAACCAAAGGTAACAGGTATTCTATTTTCTAATGTCCTGTCTAACACAGTGTTGTCGTGACTTAAAATGATGTTGAAGTATCTGGAGATGAAGCTAGATTGCATTTTTAACATGATGTCTAGGGGGCAATGCCTTCATTCTGCTTTACGGGCGAGTAATCATGTTTTTCAGAACGACTAGTGGGGCACGTGCAAGAACTGAAAGAGAAACAAATTCTACCGGACTGAACCGGAGGTTTTTCAAAAGATGAAACTTTTTAAAGTAGTAGAGACTATGGCTAAGCAGTCAGTGCCAACCGCAATGAAATAAATGTGCATTCAATAAAACGCTCTCGCTATCCCTCGGAGTTACCACCGCTTCTTGTCGTTGCCAAGAGCAATACGTTCTTTACAACTCAGGGTCAGGGATAAAAACTACGCCGAACAAATTACTTGCAATATTGATAGCTTCACTTAATATTTTCATGCCAGGATCAAGATGGCACTAGCTTACTGAAAGAATTGAGGCGTAAAGTGCAAGACGTCAACGGCCCCAAGCGTCAAGCTTCCAAATACGAAATTGAATTTTTGCGTGAGGGTCACTAGAGGTTCTGCTTCAGGACCCGTTCTTGATGTATTAGAGCATATGTTTGGAGACGGTGAAAATGTAATGAGCTTTTGTCGCTAGAGAGGATGATGTAAGGGATGTACAGTGAGTGCTTGAGATGCGAGAAGCTCATCGGCGGTTCAAAACGTGTGCCATGCACTGATCTTTCACAAACTTGGGTTATGGATTTGAATAGCACAGTACTTACTGGTGGGATGCAAGTTAAATCGTTATGTAAGACTTTCATCCCATTTGCGCCAACGTGAAAACATGCAATTGTGATAGATGTAACGTCATGAATTTCAAATGAAAACCTGGACTTAGTGTACACACATGTCTGGATATAGTGTTGGGGGTGGGGGGTGATTTTCATAACAAAACCATTTCATGATATGAATGTCCAGGCTTATTCATATCAGAGGATACGAAGTGTAAACATCACATAGGATGAATGAAACGCCACCGGAATGTAATCATATGATACGGTCGTTTTCGCATACATGGTTGTGATGTTTCGTCTATAATTTCAATATACTTGTGTCTGAAAGGAAATCGTTTGCGCGAGGGATTCTGATAATCTCCAAGCAGATCGGGGGCTAGCTGAAGATTCTGGCTGACTGACACGATTTTGCTTCCGTGGAGATCTGCTTGGAGATTAGGATTCTGAAGCAACGTTGACCAAACATCAATCAGATACCGTGATCAACTATTTTCTGACTACAAATTACAAACTCGACACGCCTGATTATACTTTGCAAGTGAAGTGCCATGCTGCTTAATGTTTAAAAGTGTATCTATCATCTACGATGTTGTTATTGACAGCGGGTTATTGATTGATAAAACATAATTCACCCGCTTGGCTGACCGCCCGGAGTCTGGCGTATGCGCATTGCGTTCTGTGTGAGTGTGCTAACACTGCATGCGTAGTACTAGTAGTTAACCTCATGAATCTTATGCAAGTGAACTGTCAGTCTCTCTGAGCTAGAGTTGTATAAGGATTACGCCACGCACCCATCCATTTTCACCTTTAAGCCAGCGGCTGGCAAGCGTTTCAACAGGGATCCGACTTCCAATACCCCGTCCTACATCAACTACATGGTAGGTGATATCATAGCTCTGATGACGTTTCTTTTTAGGTCTCCGCAAATACATTCAAAATCAGTAACACGTCTATGAAGAAGTGTCTTTAAACATGTACTGTTTTATTTAGCTGCTGGCGCAAATTTTGCTCAGATTTTATGATATAATGAAAATGGTTAATTCAACTTCAAAATTTATGCCGCATACCATCCAGAGACCGGATTGCGTTCAGATACCTTGCATTGGTAAAATTCATATTCAGATAACCAATTTGCATGCTATTCTGTTTTCACTTGTTCGGTTTTCATAACAAGGCATACATACAAAAATATTCAAAACCAAATCCTTAATATTGCCGTTAGGGTGATGACCTAACGTCAATATGATGGTGGCTTACAGATTGGTGCATGTTTGATTTCTAATCGATGCCATTCACCTGCTACAAAGGTATTGTATGCATACCTCTAAGGGTTACTAATTCGTACGAACTAATATCTCTAAGGGTTGCTAATGTTCTTTTGAAAACGTGACCACTATGGTCATCTAAACGGGAACAGGAAAATCGTATTTATGGCTTCACTGATTCAACTATCAAATCAAATATAGAAAAAAGCATATCGCGTGAAAAAGGCTGTGTTAATAACGTCACAACTTACTTGTATCGTATCAAAACTTTGCGTCAAGCGTCACTACAATTTACGTCATGGTCTGGTTTTAGCGCAAAAGCCTTCTCTTTGAAGGAAATGAACTTGTCACTTGAGACCGATATAACGTCTGTGCATTAAGTACTTCAGACAAGCTATTAAAACGAACCCGTTTGTGATTCAACATGCGTACTATGGGCTGCTCTTTTGAACACTGGGTTCCTGTTCCTAGACGGGGTTCAACTGCATTGCTTTTAACACTTTGGTCTCGCGCAGCTTACTCATCCACCCACAGAGCCAATTGCCAGAAACATTAATTCAAACATTGGTTCGTGATTCTGTGTTGAGTTGATCGTTAAATCTAGAAGGCAACATATTGACCAACTAACACACGCAGAAAATTGAAGTTCCAATTTTGCATCCCAAAACCCACTTCCAGTCTTCAGCATTGTTCCAAACATTGCGACATATTCTCATAACAAGTCAAATTGATGTTGATCTTGGTTTATACATAGATTATCGCATTTACTGCATTTGAAACAGCGTCACGACCCATTTCTAAAGGATTGAACAAGTTTGTAAAATGATAATAAATCTTCGTTTGGGGTATAGAAATCATATCCACAAACAGGATACGACTTTGTAAAAATTAATTTCGCGGCAATTACTTGCGTCTCGGGAAAGTCTGTCTTAAGATAATAAACCCCCTACAGACTAATTATAATTCCCTGGAATGTACGACGCCAGGAAGTCTGCAGCCCCATACATCACAGGCAGTAATTGACTTTGATTAGGAATCCCCTTTTCCCTCCTCACAGGTTCATGGCCATGTCGATCAATCAATGGTTTTTCATGGTGTTCCTACTCTGGGTAAGTGCTAGTGGTCACGTAGGCATGCTATAGCTGCTACCGTCACGACCACATGTCCATGGTAATCAGTTTGGTAGAACTTTTACAGCCTTTTCTTTGGTCCTACGCAAGTGTATATGAGATATCATACTAAGACTCTGAAGCAAACTAGTAATTTCCAACACAAAAATTATATTTAGCCAAATTTTCGACTGAACAACTCAAGATTAAACTTTGTTTCAAACTGTCATATAAACGTGCAAATCGTTCTAGGCATCCCTTCCAATCGAACCCCATTAGGCTCTCCAAGGTACTGAAAGTAGAGTTGTTCTTGTGTCGGTCGATAGCTTTTTCAAAGCCATCGAGTTCCTGCGTACTTCCACTTGACATCTACCGTCATACCCACGACGTAACGCGCCCTGAGTGGGTGTACAAAAAAAGTTGAAGAACTCTTCAGTTACTTACACTAGAGCAGAAATAGCGGAATAGGAGGGGAAATAATGGATTCTCTTCACACACGTGGAATATCTCTAGGTCAAAAGCCAATTGACATTTACGATAATCATCATCTATCGATCTTAAGGTCGGCTAATCTCTCTCACATCTTTCGGTCCTGGTCCAAGCTCAAACTCACTCCCTTTGTGTCGAGTCAAATCGTCGGTAAAGATAACATATCTACAATACACTCGGCCACTAGGTTTCCAGAGGGGGACAGATAAAGTAATTGAATCTTTGATTGGTTAAAGGGCTGCATATGCATATTGTGTCTACTTTATATGTGACATCTATGATAGTTCAAAACACGTTGTCGAGGAGCCTCAAACTGGCGGGATTAAAGTGCCTTGTGATATTTCAATTATCATGCGTTACGTTGTTTTGATAGTTGACAGGCTATTATGACGACACATTCTACCATTCTTTAGTCGATCCTGTTCCCGTTTGCATTGCAGAACCACCTACAATGTTCCTGCATTAGTATGTCAATGTGGGCCCATTTGCCTAATTTCAGTTCCATCGATATCCTACTGACATGGAATAGCTTCGTCCTCTTTTTTCTGAATTATGCAACGTTTTGAATGGATTAGCCAAGATTTAATGCTCGTCTCAGCTTCTTCGCTATTTACCATGGAAACGACAAGGGCATAAACTCTTCACCAAAGTTCAGTAACTTAAAAGAGTATGACGGTTTTAGAAAATCTAAAAATGCTAGTCCACCTCATCATTTTTTTATGAAACATTTCACAAGACACGACGATATTGTTGAGAGGGTTATAGCAAGGACATGGTATATTGTCCTTGCTTGACAATTTATACCAATCCCTCTTAACTTTCTATTACGACTTCTGCTGAATTAAAACCCTCCATAAGCACTTCTTTCCCGTGGACTGTGCTTAGCAGAGAGTGCCAGGCGCACGAGCGCCCTGATTTGCGTCAGAGCCCGCCCTATTTGAGCTTGATTTGCCTAGTAACGGACGTCACTGCCATCCAGGCGGAAAAGCATGCGGCCGGGTCATTGCTGCATGCGACGCTGCACGACTGACTTCATCACGCAATTCGAGCACGGCAGATTCGGAGGAAGGCAAGGCAGTCGTTTCCAGTCGTTTCTTACTTGCCTCTCTGTGTCTGAAGTAGGTGGAGACACAGGACTGCCCTGCAGTGGCCGAGAGAGACCAGAGATAGAGAGAGCACGCCACTTCCCTAGTGTGTAAAAGATGTGCGGCTACGCGGTGCAAGCCAGGTGACGGTCGGCTGTACGCTCAACAGTAGCTACGGTACCACAGCGCTTTCGCAATCCAGGCTTCGTGACTGTACAAAGCTTGGTTTCTCTCGTGTACCTGGCGACTAATAACGTTAAGGCCGGTGTGACTTTATCCGAGATGGAAGGAGAGATCTTCCCAGATGATATTGACCTTCAACTAATAGATCAACAGGACTCCGTGAGTGACTCACAAGTGCAAACGGCTGAAAAATTATCCATTTTGGACGTGGTGGAAAACACGGAGCAAAGACGAGACAAACTCCGTCAGTGGTCTTCGGCAGAAAGTGTCCAGAAAGCCGGGACGGAAACCTTCAGAACGACGCACAACTCGAGATTCCGTCTGCCGAGGTCGTTTCTGGAGGCGTGTGTGCGGTGCAACCCAAAGGGACTACGCATGCTCATACAACAGGGACTGTCTGAGGAGGATGTCAATCAAGTCGACACGACGGGGAAGGTAGGTCTCTTTCACGCACTATAAATTCCTGATTAAATTATCAATGATGTTTACACTTTTCCCTCATTTTCTAAACCATTCTCTTAGAATATCGACAATGGGAAATGCTACTAGGAAGGCAACATTTGGTAGCAAATTCATAATATTACCTTTACAAGGGAAGGTAAACATAGTCTTACCTAACAAAATACTGCTCTGTTCATTTTCATTTAAACACACAATCAAATATATGGTGACCTCCTCTATATATTCTCTGCCACTTGCTACATAATGCAATCAATCAATCAATCAATCAATCAATCAATCAATCAATCAAACAACACAGGGTGGCTGCTACTTTACCTGTAACCTTGGTAACAGTCTGGTCCAGGTCATTGACCTTATTTGTTCGGAACGAAAGAAGAAGAAGCGGAGGAGGAAGAAACGTAGCAAAAACAATATGTTTCCGTGAATTACACATGTGTTTAAGAAGCACAGGTAGTCACCACAGTGAGATAATCATTTACAGCCAACGGCACACTCTTCATATAACTAAAAAATAGATCAAAAGATCAAACAACTTCCCTCACCCCATCAAAGGTTCGCAGCAGCACCACTACGTTTTAATAGCCTAAGGGACAACACTTGCGACCATGTTAGCTTTCATCTCATATACGCCGCTGGCGTCATTTAGATGGCATGAGGAACACTTCAAAGAAACACGTGGTAGACTCATTGCTATTGAACTTTTCATATCACAAGAAGTATGGTTAAACAGGAAAATCACCCTAGGAGATTGGAATTGTTTGTCTTTGAAGGCCGAGTAGAAAGAGTTTGGTTAGGGGCATGAAAGCGTCCATGGAACAGTGGCTGGGCTGTTTTTGTTTTTCTATTCATGTAAAACATAGATGGGAAAACACACATGCCGTAGTCAAGGAAGCGTGTGTCGTTCTGGGGTTAGTGACCCTATCGCTGCATCCAGAAGTCATGAGTTCGAATCCCGGCTGTTGTCGCTTATCTGACATGCACGCTACTGGAAAGGGTTTACACTCCTCAGAACGGGACGTTTAGCCATGGTCCACTGTTTATCATACTTGTCGAAAAGATCTAAGGGGAATTTTCCCATATACTGTGAAGCTCAACTGTTCACTGAGTTCATTTGAGCTGATAGCCTGGTTCGAGATCACCAAATGACAGTTACTCAAGCAACTTGATCAAATTTTGAAACTGTCATGATTAAAATTTCAACCAGCTGCTTGAGTAAATGTCATTTGGCGTATCTTATTACCTGGATGTCTAACATTCATCAACGTGGTTCGAGATCACTTTCACTCTAGCGATACGCTTATATTGTGGATGTCTACCCAATGAAATGAAAGATAGCGCCACAAAACATGGGTCCTCTCAGTAACATGCCTCTCAAAAGGCGACAAAAAGTCTATTCAAGGAAAAGTGAAGAAGATTTATCTCGCAGTTTTCAGGGTTCTATACTTTGTTTGGGATTTCAGTAAGATATAACGGAGACATTACATTGGGAGATCCGTGTCTTTTGTTCGCACTTGCATGCAGCGGCGGCATGTGCTACTTAAGCTTTCATATCACTGGTGCTCCCATTTCCTTCACAAAAGTACAGAACTAGCTATCATTCAATTTCAAAAGCTACGGGCAGCGGTCTTGAATGATTCAAAAAGAAACTGCGAAATCAGATAAACCTTTTTCTCACTTGGGCAGATCAACGAATGGAAAAGGAAGAGGATAGAAACATTTCCCCGAAGGTAGCCTTCCAGAAGCTCTAACGCATTCAGGTAACGTAGCGACGCCTCTGCTCGTGTGGTTTAGTCACGCCTGAGAAGCCGACTTATTACCTGTCTGAAACACCTGAGAAGCTCATCCGTCTAAATGTCAAAATGTATTTCTGTATTTTAAAACGATACCCCAACAGACAGGTACAAATAGCTAAATGTCAAAACGTGTTCCCAAAGTCACAGCCACTCGAAATGTCAAGGTAAGCTATCTTTGGAGTTGAAAACGACATCTTTATTTTACATATAGATCACGGTGTAAACCTTTCTCGATACATTAATGTATTAATTGGATGTACCGATATCATAATCGAATTCTTGCCACGTTTTAAGAAAGACAGGCGTAATAATGAATTCACCGGTATATCATTTTCAAAACAGCACGCTCAACTTATATTCTTTCTTGGTATTGGTTTTTATTCTTAGACATTATGATTTCTGTATATCATTGACCTCTTACATAAAGCAATTATGTTGAACATGTGGTTTTATACAGCATAATGTGATTAAAGCGACAGCATCCTGAAACCTAAACCATGCACCGCTGGAAAAAACAGAATCCTTGCGTAACCGCAACGGTTCTATTACGTTATATTGAAAGCCTAAATGCAGGGCACGCGGTGTCACCTTTAACGTAAGTGGCGCTTTCGATATCAGCGCTGTTGCCTTTATCACTAATGGGATTGCCCTCCGCCTGCCGTCCAATTTCAGTGTACATTGCCTGCCGATTGAAATAAAGGCCGCGAGGTGGTTGGGTTAAACGTGCTTTAGTATATTTAATCTGGAGGAGAAAGACTAAGAAAGACTGTGCAAAAAGGGTTTGTATTAAACTGCATTTAATTCTTATCATTTGATACTTTTACCAACCCATTGTAAAAACCGTACATAAAAACCGCACAGACCATTTCATGCGCATGTATTTCGAATAGTTAAAAGAAAATATCAAAAATACAAGTGTACATGTTTTTGCAGTAGGGAACAAAAGTTGTCTGCACAATTTTACCTCAATTTTTCAACTAATCGATTTATAAGCCGAATCCTAAACCAAGCGATTACAGCTAACGCCGTATAGATGATACTGCGCTATGTAGGAATAATGCTCTTATAACACATATTAGATGGTATTATCACGTATCACATGGTATCAACACGTATCACATGACATACGCGAGCCGTAGCGAAGCTGCGTTGCACTACTAGCTAACGAAAAAGCTTCATGCTTCGCGTCCTCGGTCTGAGGTTCGACCTTACATGGTATTAACACATATCACATGGTAAATATAAGAAGTCCAAATCTACTCAAACTCTTAGTCCCAGACTTTTCCTATGGCAAACTTAATCGGCTTTAAGTTACATTCTGAAAGCTAGATCTTAGTGACGTACATCCGGATATCCGGTCTCCCTGTTAAGGTTCAGTAAGGTACTTGCTCAATGGACAGGAAACACGCCTTAAATTCTCGAACATGCTAATACGCCAAATTGCAGTTACTCAACGTAACATGCTCATTGGTTAGGCAAATCGCAGATTGACGTTGAGTATTGTGGTTTCACTTCATATCTTTGTTGGTACTCAGTATGGTAGATTATTTGAGATGTCCTCCATACATGTAGCTACTTACATATCAAAATAGAGTGGTTGAACGAATATGCGTTACGTACGTTTTCCTTAGATATATAGAAAAAAAACAATTCCATGATCCACCAATAATTGTAAAAGCACATTCTCAGCTCATCCCATACTACATAGTCTTTTGTAAGGTTGATAAGTCTTACAGAATGGTTCCTCTTATGTAGCAGAAGATGACATACGTTTTACTGTATACAATTGTTGTGTGATAACTTTTGGTTACGTATTTCAGACCGGGTTGGCTCACGCATGCGCACAGGGCAGCATGTCCATCCTGCAAGTCATCGTGTACGCGCAGAACATCAACGTGAATCTGGCAGACAACGAAGGCAACACGCCTTTGATATTCGCCTCTCAAGCGGGTTAGTTAAATGCTTCTCAAATGCGTTTACGTGTGCTTTCCACTAGCATGGCAGATTGAACGTTGAAATACAATACAAGGTTTTCCTAACTTCTCACTGCGACGCTATTACGTATATTTCTAGTCAAGGTAAAATAAACAAGTCCTCACTCTTCCTTTCCAGTGCACCATTTTTTTCTGGCAGCTTTAGGGCCATTAATCTATCAATATGGTGTGACGGTCAAAGTCCCACTGAATCTCAACCAAGTCTCTACTATCTTGTTCAGGTCACCTTGACGTGCTAGTGTTCCTGCTGCTCAACTTCCCGGATGTAGCTGTGGACCAGCCCAACCTGGCCGGCATGACGCCCCTCATGAAGGCCGCCATCAACGGCAGACTGGAGTGCGCCAAGGTGCTAGTGTTGGCAGGTGGGTTTTTTTTACAGTCGCCGTCGTGTTGGTACTTGGGGGTCACGGTTTGGTCAGAAGACAACGGTCCTTGGGTCAAATCCACCGACATGCCAACGATGTTGTGCCCTTGGAAAAGGCACTTTACACGACTTTCCTTACTCCATCCAGGTGTAAAATATGTACCTGACTTCGGTTAGTGAGGTAAAAGGCGTTGCCCTAGATACAGTGGATAACAACCCATTGCCCAAAAAGGCTATGTGACTACCTTGATCTTTTTTAACACTTAGAAGGGAGTGTTCGCCTGTCTGTAGGCAGGATTCAGTATAAAGGGTGGTTCCGTTTGCAGAATTTAACGCGGTGTGCGGTTCCAGGAACGTTTACATTTGCCAGAGTGTGGACAGTGTTCAGCACCAAGGACAGCGCTATTTGCCATATGGGGAGGGCAATGTTCAGTGCCATGGACAGGTCTTTAACATGTACAGTACAGTACAATACATGCCATGGCAAGGTTAAGAGTTACATGTGCATTGATAATATGTATAAAAACAAAATGTTTATCTTATTGCTTAAGTCTTCCTAAATGCTAAGTCTTCCTACCAGCTAATATGTTTACCGGCTCAGCAGGCATGAAAAGGGGGAAACAAAGAATGGATTTTTCAAAGCTATGGCACTCCCTTTTCTGTAGGAGCTTCTACAGATAAAAGAGACTGGGGCCGTGGTATGTGTGCTGAGGAGTGGGCCCGGTACTGTGGCCGCGTGGACTGCGCCGATATCATCCGGCGGACAAGGAACAACCCTTCCCCGTTCCACCTGACTCTGCCTCGGTCGAACAGCGAACCGCATATAGCGGAGACCACCAACAAGGACAAGGTACCGTGCTATTCTTGTAGTATCCAATTCCTTCGGCGGCCCGAGACAGTCAGCCCGCACGATCTAAATTAACGCTCCGGAGAGTTGCAGCGCTAATTCAGATCCGGGCTTAGTGCCTTTGGCCGCCTAAGGAATTGGCTAACGACCCGATCCCCGGTCTGGCTCCCAGGGTATTGTTGTAGGGGAAAAGGAATGAATATGTTTCAGTCAAAACCTTTTTTGTCGTGATTGGTTAAGGAGAATAAGAGCTAAACGTAAACATGCCTGCTTTGGGATTCGGAAAAAAATGTCGAGTCAGCCGAATTCAAAACAGCGCCAACCTAAAGTCTATCACCCTATTAATTATTTTGGATATGGGAACAATGTACTGTATGAAATTTATTTGCATTGTCTTATGCATTTCTCCAGCAATATGAAGACAACAACAACGTCAACAACACAAAGGCAAGGTGGGCACAAGACGGGAACTGGTTTCAGTCTGGGCTGAGGAAGATTCGCCGTAAGTTCAAGTCTGAAACTACCCTTAAAGACTTTATCCAGAAGAAGGAAGACAGCGCGTGTCAGTACCTTGTGCTGGTGACCAGGTGCAGCGCAGCAACACTCCTGAAGGAAAGCATGCCTGGGAGATCCGTCAAGTTTCCGGTGGAGAGACCTCGGCCCGTCCGCCCGGGGAGCATTCGGCTGACCGAGGTCTCCGTCGACAGTGACTCGTCATCAATCGACACCTCTTCGACCACGTCTTCGGAGACAGGATCCGCAGCGGGGTCGCTCAAGGACAAGGACCCTGCGGGGCCGTCTAAAAAGAAGAAAAAAGGAAAGAAAAAGGTGAATTATAGGCTTTTTCTAAAGTAGGTGATGGCATCTTGCATTGCGAACGTCAAAATTAAAAAGAAATGTAGTCTTCGCATTTGACACAAAAAGAGTGAATTAAAGAGTTTTTTTTTTCAAAGCAGGTAAAAGCATATTGCGTTGTGAATGTCTAGGTTAAACAGTGATGTAGCTTTCGCATTTGATCCCCCCCCAAAAGAAAACGGAGAATTACTGGCTATTTCTAAAGTAGTTAATAGCATACTGCGTCATTGCGAACGTATAGGTTGAACAGTAATGTAGCCATTGTATTTGACAAAAAAGGTGAATTATATGCTTTTTCCAAAGTAGGTAAAAGCATGTTACCTTGCGGACGTATATGTTGAACAGCCTTCGCATTTGACAACAAAAAAACGTTAATCGTAGACTTTGTTAGGCTTAAGTAGGTAACAACATGTTGCTTTGTGAATGTATAAGCTGAACAGTACTGTAGGTTTCGCATTTGACAAAAAAAGGTTAATCATAGGCCTTTCTAAAGTAGGTAACAGCATGTTACGCTGCGAACGTATATGTTGAACAGTAAGTCAGCCTTCGTATTGGACACAAAAAAGCTAGGCTTTGTCTTAAGTAGGTAGCAGCATGTTGCGCTACGGAAGTCTACATTGAGCAGTACATACTGTAAATTTCGCAATTGGCACATGAAAGAAGATTGGGTAGATATCTTTTTTTTGGGGGGGGGGGATCCCTGATGGTGAATTCAAATCATAGACGTCACCTATTGTATGCCCACATTTTACAGAGCCACACCCCTAAGGTGCGAGTGATCAAGGCGCCCACGGACCCGACGGAGCTGGAGCGGAAGCTGGACAGGCATCGCACCCGCCACCCGCCGGACATGGGCGCCCTCAGCCCGCCCCCGCGGCGGAAACACAGCGCACGCCAGCCGAAGGTTCCCAACAACCTCCGCCGGACACAGTCGGAAGGTTCCAACTTGGACAACGGCTTTCAGAAGGACCCCACTACTGTGGACACTAACCTCATTGACAATAAATCAACATCTAGCGAGGCAGTGTTCTAACTATAACATCGTCAAATGCTACCTTCACTGTTATACTAACCTTTGGCTTGACAATAGTTAGGAAATTCCTTTCCATCTGTGTATACCCTTAAGTTTTATCTAACATTCATATCTAACACTTATCTGCACATTCCTGTCAATTCTATTGTGCTTATGATGAGCACTCTATATTGTTGTAACTGTAATAATTTACTCTAAACTTTGTCAGAGGTCAAGAAGTTTTTAACAAAGACATGAAGACACGTTGCAATTCTCCCAAGCTGTCCATCTTTCCAAAATTGGGTGTTACAAACTCGTTCGTTTTTTTTATAAACGTTTTGAACAGGATGTGTTAGAAATTTGAATGGGTTTATATCATAAGATTATGTGTCAGAATCATCATACACAGAAAAAGTGAAACAATGGTTTCGATCAGCTCAAGTTCAAGAATTCTTAACCATTACGACATAGGGTGACCCCCAATCAGCTTTCCGTCGGACAGCAAATTAATTGCAAACGCGTAAATTCAATGAAAAGGTGACAAGTTCGGATGAATATATATAAAGAAACTATATGCTCCTTTGGTGGAGGTTAGAAACCCCCGTGTACCATGCATGTATACTGTATAGATATAACACTGCACATATACGGACAATGGTAATTACAACAGAAATCCTTATCGCTTTCCAAAGTTAAGAACTAAGGAACTGAAATCCCTTACATACTTCTTTGAAGATGTTGATGTTCTATGGCTACCTATTATACATTCAGTGACGAAATGTTGAGATCATTTAAGGGTATCTGATTTAATGATGTTGAATGAGAGTAGAATCTAACTTTCAATATTGATACAATGTACAAATGCTAAGAGATCTATGATTAAATGGTTAACCAGTGACAAATATATCGCTTGTTATCAATATTGACATTTAACTTGTAAAGCAATGCTTCAACTCCTATAATAGAATACATGCATCTTTTAAAAACATTACTGGGTCGGCAAACTGTAATGCTGACTAATTCATATGGAACCGTAACTGTAAAGTAACGTATTTATTCAGAGGTCTTCTGATATACAACTGTCATTGGATCTGTCCCTGGTGCTGAACACACATCACCACAACGGCCAGTATTCCACTGACGTTCTATGCGGGCAGTATCATACAATTCATATACACTGAACTATCTAGATTTGTTGATCATCCTCACTTTTTAAACCGCTTGGACCTCGAAGAGTGACGTTAAGATACCAGAAATCCCGTAGCGATGCATCACAGATGGCAGAAAAAATGGCTGGTACAAATGCGCCACCAAGCGACAAAAATGTATTTTGCAGACAGAGCTGTTTCGAAATTCATAGCCGGCGCTTACGAACACAGCTGTCGACACTGAAAGGGAAGGTTTACTAGGGGGACGGATGTATACAGGCCACATTTGACAGTTGTCAAGTAAAAAGGACTCATAGCGGTATTAGATATGGCATATTGCGCCCCCCCCCTCTATGGTGCCACGAAAACGTCCCACGCCAAACCCCGCGAATTTAAAAAAAAGAAAGCCCCCTAACCAACCGACCGGGACAGATTATGTCTAGTATACTCTCCTGCACGTTACAATGATTCACATGATGCTTGACAAGCCCCTAAAACGTCACAATCGCGAAGAAATGTAGGTAAATTTGTAACTTACCCAAACAGTACTGGCCGGCTTGTTTCCCGCCCTTCTGATGATGTTGTTTTCATGACGTCACACCGTGACGTAACTTCTCCACCTGTCGTCTGCACGACATTCGTACCTCAGCAAATAACCTGAGGTCAACATCATGTTTTTATCACGTTTTGTACTAATGTCTATGAATCTGTCGATTTGCTGGATATTCTTACAAACTGATGTTATGTGGGAAGCAATATACCCAAGGAAGAAGAGATTTGGGCCTGGTTACAGAAATCCTTGCAAAATGTAGAACAGAAAGGCCTGTATTCTTGACCATTGGGTTGGGGTTTTGACAGTGTATAACTGTGCCTTTTATCAGAACAGAACACATACGACATCCCTTCCCAAGGTCAAGACAATCAGAGATAGCAGACTTCACCCCCTCAGGTCTGGTAAAACATATTGAAACTACAGTGCAGACACATACACACACACACACACACACACACACAGGCATAACATATGCTCACGCAAACACATGCATGCACACAAGCTCACACACACAAGCTCACACACACGCATGCACACAAGTTCACACACGCATGCACCCAAGTTCACACACGCATGCACTCATACTCACGCAAACACACGCATGCACACAAGCTCACACACACAAGCTCACACACACGCATGCACACAAGTTCACACACGCATGCACCCAAGTTCACACACGCATGCACTCATACTCACGCAAACACACGCATGCACACAAGCTCGCATACACAAGCTCACACACACACATACACACAAGTTCACACACGCATGCACTCACACACACACCCACAAACATAAGCTTGCTATCTTTATCATGACAAGGCACACACAGTTGCTTCATTGTGACTTTTATTATCATACTGATGACTGCTATAATCACAACATAATACACCACTTTGCCATTTGATGGGTATAGCAGAATAACATCTTCACAAAAATATTCAAAAGCACAAGGAGAGAATGCAAGAAAAAAGAATATTATTTACAAATTCTGTTTTTTCCGGGATCACTGTCTGACAGCGCTTTCCCGACTTCCAGATAGCTCTTTGCAAAAGGTGATTCAACTCAAGCACTTACACTATAATGCAACTTTATTTAATATACTGCAGTCCAAAGGCACTAGTCTTCTACTATAACTTCTGCAACACGCAATACCACACAGGGACATATAGGGCTCTATATGTGTGACACGTATATCTATCCATGACATCGGTTCACATTCCTAACTTTTACCGTTATTACAACACCAACAGTTACAATTCTGGCCAGTGAGCAGTCCCTATGTAATACCATACAATGGAACCGCACCACACTACGCAAGTGATTGTGACAAGGAAGGGCTTGTTGGAACAATGTTTCCAATATATATGAGTCCAGAGTGTCACAACTACATACTTGGCAGACATTTTTGGATCCCAACTTGGAAGTGACACCTGGACCACATCGTCATGTAATTTGATGTGAAACGAACAACTGTATTGCTTGGTCACAAGACTTTCTCTAAGAAAGACCGAGAAAATGGCACATGGTTAATCTGTGTTAAGATGTAGTAGAGTGTATTGAATACTCAACATGCAACAAACTTGCCCTCATTGACCAAACACTCGGAGGATAACAGTGCTATCTCTTATTTATAGAATTCTCTTTTCCCACATTTTTATTCTCCCTTTTAAGGGAATATACACAAAACATTGAACAAGTGTCCTTATGGTAGCACTTAAAAGAGCAGCAAGCGTTTTCTTAGATAGAACAAGAAATATAACATGGGCAGTCTTGGAGTGCCACACTGCATAAAACGGAGCAACTAAAAGCTCACTATATCATACAAATCTAAAGTACCTCCCAAAATCTGATTTCTTTTTTTTCTTTTCTCAATAGAAGTGTTTTCTTTCAAGTGACAAAAAAAAAAAGAATTGCAAGAGATAGCCATTCTAACATAACATAATATCGCATCAAATGCTAACTTGGGTCCAACACTGCATGGGATATAACCACTGGATTGGCCTAGGTTTTCGTTTTCTCATTCTGTTCTTAAACAGGGGAGAAAACATGATGAAATTTCCACATCTTGAATGCTGGGAGGTTGATTGGTAAAAACCCTTCCACAGCATAGAGATATAAACCTTAGGGTCATTCCTGTTTCACAGTGTTGGTGGGCCCAAGTTGTATAATTTCAATTTCTGAATTGGAATTAATAGCACAAAAAGCATGATGAAGGTTGTTAAACAATCTTGACATTTTATGCCTTCATGTGAAATAATAACATTGAGCATTTCCAAAAGAACCAGAATAAGCTATAGCAACCCACAAGCTTTAACCTTCCTCCTCCTGATACTTTGGTGTACCATGGTAGACTTTGTGTACCAAGGTAGACTTGGTGTACCAAGGTAGACTTGGTGTACCAAGGTAGACTTGGTGTACCAAGGTAGACTTGGTGTACCAAGGTAGACTTGGTGTACCAAGGTAGACTTGGTGCTTAGGTGAGTCCTTAGAAGGAAGAGGGTTAGATAAATAGTATCTATAGCATGTGACACCATGTTCAATAGTTTGATGATCAGTCACCAAAACTACGAGCAATGGCATCAGATAGACCTTTGTAATGCCACGGTGAAATTCACCAGATAGATATTAAGCCGTTGCAGCGATAGATTTGGCATTTGGGCCAACCGTTTTAGGAAAATCCTGGCAAGGGACATCTAAAAAGTCTTCCTGCTAAAACGTTGTTCAGTTTTAGAGCAGGGATTTCAGTGTACAGGTATCTTGATACTTACAAAGGGCTTAGGGGACATTTCTCGACATTGTAACATTTTTTCTTCCAAAAAATTTACCAATGAAAAAACAAACAATGATACTTGATGACAAGGCTGCAGTGGAATGCATATTTGAACAAAGCACCATAATAAAGAAAGCCAAGATTGATATTTACACGCATGGAAGCTACACATTTTGCCGAAGCTTTTAAAGAATCAGCGTAGTGACTGGACGCATCGTTCCCCAAAGTTAAACATGGACGACAGAGTACCAAGGTCACAATAGGTGTCGAAAATAAGCCTCTAGTTTAGCTACTGGTTGCACTCTAGCTTTTCACCTGCTATGATATAATACAATAATGTAAACCATACAATTCTGACAAGGCTATGTGGATATATCTCTACAGAAACAGTTCCAGGTAAGGCAATGGTGCATGTGACACTTTTTTCTTTGTTTTGTTTTTTTCTTCCAATACTGCAT
Source organism: Branchiostoma lanceolatum (assembly GCA_035149815.1). Lineage (NCBI taxonomy): Eukaryota > Metazoa > Chordata > Leptocardii > Amphioxiformes > Branchiostomatidae > Branchiostoma > Branchiostoma lanceolatum. The sequence goes on from CM068880.1 coordinate 6,870,846, forward strand.
TTTGTCATTATGAAAACATGCATATGGTTTCTCCAAATTTTGGATCTTTCAATGCCAACAACTTGGCGGGCTCAAACAAACTTTTGAAAAGACAAGTTTTTGAAAAGCCGTTATCCTCAATTCTCCAAAACGACAGCAGCAATGCTGAGTAAAAAGCCTCCGCCCCAAAGGTGTAGCCAAAAAGTTGGGTTACACTCTAAAAGGTCCCATAGGATTTGATGACTCCTCTTTACAGTCAACCCACTGTGCTCTTCTGGAACTACTTCTGCTGCATATAGCTTTATAGTAATGTCTATCTTACATACATACTGTACACATAGGTAAGGACAATTGTGTACCCTCAGGAACATACACACTTCCGGGATCTCATGTTCATAAAGGTAGAAATACAGGTAGATAAGTAGTTTTGTGGCCCATTGTAGAGATACAGCACTCCGGATGACAAAGAACGCTATCCATATGCATTTTAAACGGAGTTATCATTGTTTTGTTTTGTGATGAAGATTATTCAAAATAGTTGTTTGCAGTCTTTTGGCAGTGATTTTAAGTAAACATTGCAAATGGAGAGAAAAATCTGGAAGAGATGGGAGCTTATTTCAGAACAAATCCTAAGGAAAATAATATAAAATATAATTGCACTGGCCCTCTTGTCACCCCCTAGGCAGCTTGCAAAAAATGGTGTGGTTCTTTGTCATCCGCTAGATACTCGTACTCCGGTAGGCCATATTGTGCGCGTTCAGCGGTTACTCGTAACCGGTAAGTCTAGATGACTTCCAGCCTCAACTCCACCCTCCTCCCTAAATGATTGACATTGCTTTAACTCCAGCCGTTCTGTTGAAGGCTGGATTTCATCAAGGCTTATTCTCCTTGAGTAAAATTACACATAAATGTTTCCATATACAAAGTGTGCGCTATACCACATGTAGGCTTTGTGGCTGACATCTGATTTCAAAAGATAGGGTCAGCTTTTAAATCATGTACTGATAATCTTTTCCTCATCTTTAGACAATACAACATTTTATGTAAAGACCATGATGATAATCTACAAAGTAAAATTTGCCTCCATTTTTCTGTATGTAGACTTGCACAAGTTAGAGAGTCAGAAATATTCTGTCCACTACCCGTGCCTAGACCAGATGGCACATTCCAGGAATGAATCCTAAAGGATTCAAGGGTGGAATGTGCCAATGTATGAATTTGCGGTTTTTTTTCTCTGTCTAGCCAACAGGCAGTGGACCCTAAATTTTGTTGTAGTGACTGTAATTTTTTTTCTAACATGAGCTGCTTTACGTTTTGACAAGACTTGCTTCATTCCGACTTCATAAACAGTGGGGAAGAACTCTCGAACATTTCCAAGAACAAGGGCGGAATGTCGCTCGTACATTCCATCTTCACTAGCTTGACCTGCTCGGCGTGAGCGACACTCAGCGCCCGCAAGTCCGTGACCTTCATGAGGATCTTCCCCCATAGCACGGGCTGGTGCGGCCGCTGGCGTGTGATGTAGTTCTTGTACGCCGTCAGGATGATGTCCTGTAGACGGTCGATCGACTCTTGGTCCTGCACACCTGGACGGTCTATAGAATAGGTGGAACAGGAATACTGTTAATGCTTTGGTCACATTTGCACAGGTGCCCATAGGGGGTGTTGCCCCGGCCGGGCTCCAAAGCCACAAATTTGTCCTTTCAGTGTTCTCACTATTAGCTTAAGGCATCTATAATTTGTTACCGGGTCTCAGGCTGATTTTAACTCCAAGTTAAAAATATCCCGGGGCCTGGACGTGCCAAAAAAATAGCCCGCTACTCGCAGTGTTCCCAAAGGGCCACGTAGGGGTCAAGCCCAAAAGTCAATATAAAAAAAACAGCCGTAAACTACCCGCCAGGGACCATTTTTCTAATTCAGACATTTCTTATCCACAGCAATCCATATACATGAAGCACTATCACAAGAAAAAGTCCAACATATCAGGATGCTTGCATCTATACACTATCCTTAAATACTATTTAGGTTTTCTTGCATTTTTGACTGACCTGCCACGACCAACAGAGCTGCAAGAAGAGCTACTTCTGTGTCATCAAGGTGTAGCTGGCTCAGGCCTTCCGCAAACTCAAACAGAGGCTCCGCCAGTCTGCCTAGACCACCCAAGGAAACCTGCACGGTGGTAAAGGTATGCTGTTACTTAGAGGAAAAAACAACACAGTGGAGAGGAACAACATCACAGTTACATGGTATGAGACTAAAATACTTGGAAATTGAAAAAAATTTTGTGTGTATAATTGCTTTCCCATATCTTAACCTCCACTTGTCATCTGAAGGCAGCAATGTCTCTGAAGAAGCTTCTTCAGGAATGCTTAAACGTCTTAAAGATTACACCAAAATACAGAAATATTTCTTGAAATTCATGTTTTTTTCAGTAATTCTCTTCACAGACAACAAAACTGGTTAAGGACTGCCTTGGTTAGGCAAAGTGCTGTACTGTAGGAGCATCCTCATTTGATAGCTTTCAAGAACGCTTACAGTTAGATGTGCAAAAGTTAGGTGTGACAGGTACCGCCGCTTCTGTGCCTGTGAAGCTGGTGTGTTCCGCCGAAGGGCAGTTATACTGGCTTTATACTAGATGCTGACAAGCGTGCAGAGTAGAATGGGTACTGACCTGTTCTTTAGTGACCGTCAGTCCCCCAAACATGGTGATCGTCCTCCTCTGCTTGTCGAACCTGCTGGCCGCTCGCAAACACATCACTTCGAAGCAGCAGTTTTTCAGCAGCGCCACCTGGTCATCAGGCACCAACTGCAGCAGAGACACGCAAAAAAGGTCAGACTGTTGAAGTTGCTATCAAACATTCTAACTCAAGCTGCTAACTAGCTGGGCATTTTCTAGGCGCCTTACACTAAGAAAACAAAGAAATTAGACGTCCTCCATTTGCAGGGGACGCCCAGAGGATGCCCTGTTTCCCTGGTGATTGCATACACATGTACATGACATTGTGTTCCCCCACACACACTGCGACTGTTTTTTTTTTCTCATACCTGAGACAGTATGAAAATTGATTGACATGTAAAGCTACTAGGTAATTATTTCTGATCCTGATGGCTTCCTTGATCCGGCGTGTATATTTGTTGCATATTGAACGTCCCTGTAGCTCAACTGGTAGCAGCCTCACAGTTGCCAACTGTTCCAATTACACGTAGTTGGTACCCTGCTACTAGACACTAAAAGGATCTGAACGAACAAACAAACGAAAAATCCCCCACCTTTGTAAAGCCGGGAATCTGCTTGGCGAACTCCACGACCTTGATAATGGCGGGTGTGATGACCTCCGCCAGGTGCCCAAAGATGTCCTGGTCGACCATGTCGTCCTCCATCCCCCCGGAGCTGTCCGCCTCGCGTACGACTCCGTTCTGCACCACGGGCGGTCTCGGGGCCTCAGGCATACCGGGCTTCGTAGCACCATTCTGAATTTTTAACATGGAAGCAACACAGTCAGTGTCATACATACATGATTGTAGTAAGACAACAAGTAAGACAGATACTATCTGAAAATTAGTGTATCTTTTTTTCATATCCTGGATCAACTATTGAACATAAAATCCTACATGTGCTACAGGGCTTGAAATACCATTTTTCGCCTAGAATTTTAGGTGCCCCAAAAAATGTGGGTGCACAACGTAAAATACAGTATAATATTTTACATACTGCCTCTCTTAATCTTCCATCTGAAATTCTGTAGCTGACTTTTTTGAAAAAGCACACAGGGTCACCCTTACTCTTCTTGTAACAATACTAAGAAGAAACAGAAGTGACACAACTTACAAGATAATATCTGTTGACTTTCTTCGGACACGTCTGTAGCCATGACGTCGTGACGTGGTCCACGATGTACCCATCTCTCTCGGTGAAGACGCAGTCCGCGCGCAGGCGCGAGATCTTTCGGATCTCTTCAGACCGGCGCCTTTCCCGGTTCTCCTCGATAAGTTTTCTCTTGGCAACACGCTTCTGTTCATCCAGAACCACTACACAATAGACAACAACAAACTCAACAAACCTCCCACTAGACACATCTTCAACACATCTTCAATACACACAAATTTGTTTCTTAAAGTATAAGTGAAACAAAAGATACAGTTGACTTTTATCATCGTAAATGTGCCTATATGAGATTACATACACCAGAATGCTTCTATTATATAAATGAAGATCTTAGTAGTAATAGTAGTATCCAGAAGTAGTAATATCTTGAAAGCGGAAAAATTTCAGAATATGTACATTTATATGTAGCTTTGTTTTTCTAACATTCTCTAGATTTTGACAAATTGCAACCACAATGTACAAATCCCAAACAAAGTACCTTGAAATAATATAAGTACAAAATTGATGAAACAAAGTACTCACAGTCGGTTGCCATGCCGACCCTGACGCATTTCTTGAAGCGGCACTCCTGGCACTGGTTCCGTGTCGTTTTGTCCACCACACAGTCGCCGGCATATTTACAGCTGTACTTCAGGTCTTTTTGTACAGTTCTCCTGAAGAAGCCCTGAAGAAAAACCAAAGTAAAGACGGTCAGCCTCTATTAAGGTGAAGCATGATGCTTATTCTATTGGCTAACAGAGTGTAGAGTGGCTTCACAATGGCTCCTTAGTTTTCTTAGTGTAGGGCATCCAAAAGACACCCTGGTGCCCTGCTAGCTAATACTGTAATTCTTGATTTGTTAATGGTAACTTCACCATCGCAAATATTTGCTAACTAACATTTGAGACAGTGACAAAATCAAATGTTGTGAACCACTCCCTTTCTCCCCAACCACTAAAATTAACAACCACAAAATTAAGTGGATTTACAGTACATATTGCCAGTTCACAGGACACACTCCAGCCTTACCTTGCAGCCTTCACATGTCATGCATCTGTAGTGATAGCCCGTGGCCTTGTCCCCACAAACAACACATGGTTCCGGGGTGTTCTGGTCCATGTAACTGGGGATGTACGGCCCTGAAAATTCACAAACACAAGAGAGACACTCAGCTTTCATCCTTAGAAACACAGTCAACATGTTGAAATCAATTTCTTTCAAAAAGAAAGAGATCTTAAGAGGACTTTTTACATTGAAAGCAAAATCACAGCATATATGTAGAACATCTTCTGGCATAGATTACTGACATCAAACCAGTAAAAAATATCAATTCAAAAGCGCAGAATGAACAATGAACAACATTTTCAGAAAAAGGCTTGGACACAACCAGAGCCTAAACAACAAAAATTAGAAACAAAATGGGGGCCTGTCATTTGACTCACTCCATGGAAATTACAACAACAAAAAAGAGAATTTTCTTGCCTCGAGAGAAAAGCAATTGACACTTTTGACTTTTTGTACACTTTTCAGTCCCTGCAGAGATCGCATTTTGTGAAAAGGGGGGGACTATAAGCTGTTGGAATGGTTGTGGCTGCAACAGTATTCAAACAGAGTCAATCATCCATTTCAAAAGTATGACTGAACTACAGATTGATGCCATTTCTGCAGGACTTTTACTATTCAATAGGGCTGCTGGCTGGCAACCATGTCCTGCAATACCACATACTGTCACTAGGTGGCGTCCTTGAGTTGCACACAAGGGCAAATGACCTGAGAGAGGTTACCACCATAAATGTGACCTCGCCCACAGGCCACAGCTAGGGATGAATTCCCTACCATTTAATTTTGCAATCTCTAAGATTTTTTTGCATCATCTTTGGATGTTTCTCTCGACTTTTTACAGCATCAAATATGAATGTCTTCTTCAGAGAACTACAAAATGTTTCCAATACCTTTTTTGTATGATGGAGGTAAAAAAAAAAGGAAGTGAAAAACAAGGTATCAACATGGGAACGACAGCGCCTTTGTTCAGTAGAGACTTGACAACCAAACGCTTCAACAAAGCGAAGCGTTACCATAGACTGACCTTTTTTGTCCAAGTCGTTATCGTCCATGATCGAGTTATGGTAATCGCTTGAGGTCACTAAAGGGGGAGGCAGAGAAACAAATCACGTCATTCGTCACACAAAAATTCAGGAGTGGGGGGGTGGGGGTGCTGCAGGGGGGGGAGGGGGTAAACATGTCTAAAATGTGGGGATACACAAGCCACACAGGCAGCCAGCTGGACTGTACTGTGGGCACCATGGCGTTCCTTGACACTGGTATAAAATTGTTTACACAGCAACTCCTGAAAATTCCTGTCCCTCTTTCACAGTCCCTAACACACCCGTATGTTGTATTAAACGTTTGAAACTTTAAAAACTACAGCTACGCTTTGAAAGTTTAGATTGAATCTGTAATACCAAGTTAAAATAACCTCCTTGGTACTACTTAAATCTATATGCACAGACACTGCTTAACACTAATGCACAACTTCAAAATGCTACTTAAAATCTAAACTTAAGAACATATGTTCTACTCTTGCAACGTATGACCTTTTCAATGACCTTAACCGTGTTACACAACAAACACGTCGGCCGCGTATCTACGCCATAAGGCTGCGTCCTTCCCAGCATGCTTACAGGAGAAACAGCTTCGTCCTTTACCTTTATATAAAGGTCGCTTCATTCCATGTGTTTATTCCAGCTCCACACGTTGGACCTAATATAACCTGTACTGATCATTTCACCTCTAGCATTCTGTATGGCCTGTCAATCATTCTGCCAGTGTTGCCATGGCAACACTGACCTATGCCCTGCAGTATCTGTCCTATCCCATCTAGACTACATCTGTGAAAAGTGAAAACAAATGGTATCTATTTTTTCAAATCTTTGCAAAAATTGCAATTTCACTAGTTGCTTATAATATTCTACATACATAGAACAGCAACACAAAAATCCTTATGATTCTTTAAACGTAATACCCTCATGGCCTACAGTTTTCAACAAAGACTAGAACATGATTTATCTGTTGAGCTAGACCTATCGTCTAGAAGGTTCCATACAGAACATTACCCTATAAAACAGCCAGACTGCTTCATATAAAACTTAAATTAATAAAACTATACTAATGGAATTGGTGCAGATAAAAATGATCAATTATTTCTAATTGTTTATCAGCAGGAAAAAAAACAGGCTTGTTTTTCTGCGGGTTCAGTTTGTAAATATACAAACCAAACATTTTGTTTATGGGGGCGTGTTCTGAAAAGGTGACAACGCAGCAATGTTTGTCTGTCATTTAGAGAGGAGAAAAACCTGTTCTGATAAGGTCACAGCTGGGTGACACAGCCAATCACAGCCTCTCCCTGGGAACCAATCGGCACTCCCCCTGCCAGACAGGGGCGGGTCATTGACCTCAGACCAGGTCAGCAGCCTGTCTAGTCCTGAACAAATCTCCCACACCAGAACAACAACCTGAAAAGTAGCCACGCCACGCAAACAAACAAGAACAAAGGGCGCAAATCCCAGCCCTGCGGTTTGACGCAGGGCCACAGCGAACGCATCCATGACAGAGAAAAAAATACTAGCCCCTTTCCAATGCAACAGACCACAAGCGCATTAGCATACATCAATGTTGCCAGCCTAAAATGTCAACTGCGGGTCAAATGACAAGAACAGATCCGGCAAAAAATGTCCCAACACATTCAGGATATCTACAAGCTGCTACCAGATTGGTTTGAAATCACCACTAAAAAGAAACAAATCCACAAACCGTAGAGCCATCGAAATTGGGACTGGACAAGAAATGGAAAAATCCAGAAAAGGGCTGAGATCGCCCAACCTAAATGTTCACTCACCCAAACAGACACTAAAATCGGTGGAGAAAAAAAGCGATGGAAATGCTCCGGGCCTGTACGCACCGTTTCTGGAATTCGTATCCTCCGGATAGTACGAGAGGTTTTCCTTCATGGCGTCCATGGTAGACCAGCTACTGAGTCCGTACGCGACGCCTTTTTACCGGATCCAGGTCACTTGCCTCAGCGCCTTGCCGTGCCTAGTGTTCAACCTCCCCAGACGAACAGTAATAGCATTGAAAACCCCCCAACCTGATCATGTGTCAGGCTCAACCAAGGTACTGAATATAGGTCAGAACATACCACTTTTCACCAATAGGGGTGGGCAGGTTGAAGAGGCTGAGATGTCCTCATCAGGACCTGAGTTTGCCGGCAGCTTTGGAAGGTGACAAGATCTTACCATGCAATCAATACAACAACCTCACTTACCACATGCTGAAGGAATGAGGAAAAACACTTCGGAATTTACACCAATCTTTTACGCAACGCCTTAGCCTTATAATCTGGTTCTTTTCAATGCATTTCATACTCTCCTCTACAAAATGACATTCTGTCTTAACTTTGAGGTATAGAATTACGACTATATGGACTATCTGACTTTTTTAAGTTTAAAACAATGATGTAGGAAGTGGGATATGTTAGTATTAAATAAGAACGGTACCAAACACACCCCTCTGGGCGGTATAATGGTATGCCCCTAACCTTGGCCACAAACCCTCCCCAGCAGGTTAATGCCCTACCCGTGTCCTCATTCTGTCAATCTGCCAGCTGAAATATTACAAGCCCCTGCAAAAGTGGGCGGGACCAATGGCCCAGTCTGGTCACACAACTAGCGCCTGATTGGCTGCTTCCACAGCAGACTGGGCCAATCAAAATCATACCTCAGTCCCCATCATCACTTGTGATAAAAAAAACACTTAACTGGATAAAAATGATGCAACATTGGTGGCTTTACATTTTAGGCAGTCATTTGCTAGATTTTATCAATTCCATCTTAGTTACATTTCATCTTACGTTTTCTGAATCAATTCCTAAGTATGATAGAGATGAACCTCTTTTCATTAAGAGGAATTAGACTCATGTAGTACTCATGCTTGTCTAGCTTTCGAATGAAACCTCTTACCGAGGAAAGCAAATCTATCAGCATATTGTAATATGTCAGACAACCCAGAGATTATCATACAACAACATCCAATATTCTTTTCAACACAAAAACACCCAGAAAAAACTGCTTGTCATCTGTGTCGACCTAGAAAACACACATGAGATTAATGCCAACCATCCAGAAAACAAGAGGCAACAGTTAGAGCCTGATCCTTTTCCATTTGCAGTGATCATTGCTGAGCCTGTCTGCCACAGTCTGGGACTGGCACCAATCAGAAGTCTTCACCTGTAAAGCTATTTGGCCTTGTCCTAGATACATAATGTGGGTGTGAGGAGTTGAAACATGGCAGCCGTTTGACTGATGGAGCAGCATACATAACCTGAAGTAATAACAAATACTCAGAACTCAGATAATATCATTGCTTTTCGTTTCTAGAGCACTCTTTGCTAATCTTCCTATTTTGTAGTCTCTAAAGGGATTAAATATGCTGAATTGACCTGGAAAGATTAACCTTGGGGGCATAACTTTTGACCTAGTACATCTAAGTTCGGCTGGTACCTTTGGGAATTTGGAATATTAAAGATTAAATATGGATCTCCTGGGTAGCAACAAGGTTTTCCACGAAAGTGACCTATTTCGGCTTGTTTGAATGCAGATCAAGACCGGATCACACAGTATACAGATATTCAGAAGGCATTTGTGGGGGAGGGGGAGGCATGAATGTTTGAGGAAAATATTTGGGTTAGTCCTCGAGCATACTTTGCACAAGATTTTTTGTACAAGTCATGTCTGCGTGGTGTATAGGTCTGCGCACTCCTGCCACATCTGGTTTAAATAACGTGGAGTCAGTGGTCCGAGTTAGCGCCCGGGTAACTGGACATGACTGGAAAAGAGTTAATACATCGTCTTTTCCGATGGGGACATAAAGTTTCCTGCTTGTTTGCTGGTTCATTTGTTCATGTACAGCATTCAATTTTAAACATAGGTGGCAAAGTTAACTTATACGTCAAATACAAATGCCTTGTTTTGTATACTGACATTCCAACCCACACACCAACTCACAAAGACAATAAAAGATGACATTTTAAAACCTTTTTCCCACGGTGATATCAAAATTTTCTGACATTTGTGTTTCTTATAGATGATATTTGTAAGATAGTTATAACAGAATATGCTACAGTTGCCCAATGTTACGACTGGACCCGTAAGTCCGAACTCAAATTATGCTAAATGAAACATGACTGAAAGGCTGAAAGCCCATTTTATATCTTTCTGAACATAATCTTCTTTGAGAGACACTATTTTTTGTCCCAACAGCTATAGTGCAATTTCAAACAGCATGATATAATTTGCTTTTCCAGTTTGACTGCAAAAAGGCGGTACTTTGTAACGAAAACCAAAATATTCCATCTCCAAACAGCCAAATTGACATGACCCTGAAATCTCCCCCCATCTCCCACTGCCTGTCAATCACCTGTCAGATTTGTCCAGACATCCCCTCCCCACTAAGCCACTGTGCAAATTGGACCTAATCCCTTCTGCCAGCCTCCTCTGAAGGATTTAACAGCCAGATCAGGACTCTACTGGCTAATGGCCACATGGGGTGACCTAATTTGGCATTGGCAAAACAACCAATCATGTTGTCCTTGGCCCACTTCGCTCGCTCACAGTGTTCTCGCCAGCGCCCGTCCTCCCGTCATTTGACGGGTTTTTGTCGCTCATGACGGACAAAATTTTTGCCCAACCCGTCATTTTTAATGGACAAAATCGGTGTGTAAAGATATTTAGATAGAGCTTAGAATTTTCAAAAACTCCAGAGGATCAGCGGAAGTTCGTGACAAGGGCATTCTAGATCATTTCAAATGCCCCGGCTGGCGACAACCCCAGCAACACACAGAGAGCGGCGTGGTGGTTGCTAGTAATATTTGTTGGCCGCCGAAAACTCGGCGTCATGCGCTGCCCTCCCCACTACAGTTTTGGCCGGTCGCATCAGGCTGACGTTTATTTCTGTTTTGTCCCTCTCGGTTCACCGTCAGTTACTGTCATCAAAGAAGCCTTAAAATTCAGAAATACTCCTATAGCTATCAGGCTTTCTGTAATCTATGTACAGTATTAAAGTTTTAAGCCGCGGCGGCTGAGTTCTTCCCGCAAGAAATGGTAAACAGGCGTCAGATAATCTACCAATCACAGCGCGCGTCTCCGTCGCGTCAAGAAAAACGACCAATGACATGCGAGTCTTGCTACTCGCGAGATTTCAGCTAAGCGTGAATTTGCGAGATGTTAGGGGAATGGCGGGAATCGCAAGGAGCGCACGACGAAGCGGCTGTTGGAAGGCTTGAATCGACAACTTTTGAACACATTCAGTGCAGTTACCGGAGAAATTAACCGCGGAAAACATGGGACAAAAATTGGACGTCTTTATTGCGTTCTTTCTCAAAGTAGGGTGTCAAATTCCTCATTACGTTCAATAATTACAGGGCGCATACGGAACAAGTGTTGAAACGTTGTGTTTTATTTTTGCCGACTTATTCTGTGTGCATTTTTTGTAGGACGTAGCTGATACGTAATAAAGTTTTGTTGCGCTAAATTTTCTTTTCTTTGCTGATTGTATACAACATAGAAGTGTAGCTTGTGTGTGAACTTACACAAGGGTTTCAAGGTTAGTTTTTTGGGGAGGCGTGCCGTCATCGCGGAAATATCGAATGTTCACAACTTCACAGTGTGAAGTTGTGAACATTCGATATTTCCGCGATGACGGCACGCCTCCCCAAAAAACTAACCTTGAAACCCTTGTGTAATTTTTCACCGAAAGAGATGTCATTAAACTAAGCTTATTCTACCAGGAAAATTGTCCCTCAAAAAGAAGGAAATAGCGTTTCAGAGGGTCTAGATCTCAAAATTTTCCGGGGGAGAATACCCCCGGACCCCCCTAGAATGGTCACGCCTCCGGCGCGACGCCTCGCGCCTTCGGCGCTCGATATGTTCTTCCCGGAAGCAAAATTTAAATGACGGGTAAAAATTTCAGGCTGGCGAGAACACTGCTCGCTCATCTTCAATCCATCAGCTTTCTGTAGCCGAGACCGTAATGAGGAAGAGTGTGGACAACTAATGACCCTCTATAACAATGGCCTGTACAGAAATCTTATGGTTTTATTGACGCATTGAATGGATTCAATGGTGTGTTAGAACATGAGTCTCATCATGCTGTAATCATAATGAGTAACAGCTGGAGATGACATATTTCATGTTCTAGACAACACCTGCCTGATCAAGCTGATATGACTGTACTGGACAGCTTGACCCATATCAGTGGTCACCACAAAGGGGTCAGACAGGCCAGAGGAGTGACCCCACCGGGTTTGCGGATTCGATGGGGTGGTCTACTAGGTGGGCTAGTGGGGTGGGCTACCTCAGCATTGTACCCTTTCTGGGCCTCAAGGCTATTCATGGGGGTTAAGTATCGAATGGAATTTCCTTGAGGAAAAGATGGGTCACTCTGTGGGTGGACCGGAAGGAATGCAACTGATCATATTGCTTTGGGGATGCTACAGTGGGGGGTGGAGGTAGGCAATGAACATACATTTACATCGTGCAGGAGTTTGTTATCCCCAGTTTTAGATTTTTAAACATGGAGGACCATGTTCCCTGTTCCTTTACTGCTCAGTCAAGCCAACAGGACAGTAGCATTGTGGCTACACGAAAGAAATGAGCAACAAAAGCAACACTATACATTGTACAAACACACACACACAACATTCCAACCCACGCTCATGTACTGACACACATAACCACAAAATTTTAATACATTTTACATTTGTATACAAGCACATGCATTTAGGTACATTCTAGTCTATATGTGAGACATATGTTTTGAATTTTGTCAAACAAAGGCTCTCTCATTCCCTAGCTGCCGTATCCAGCTTCCAGTTTATTTCCCCTTGTACCTCTTCCCTTACATCCTATTGTATACTGAGTACTTAGAAGTTTGTTTAATATGATAAATGGCTTTTCTACCAGTCTTGGTGGAGTTCATTGCTGACATCTATCAGCTGTTACCTTCCGTCTAGCCCACCCACAGTTTGACCCAGTTTCTCTTCAAGGAAATTCCATAAGAGGCCAAACCCCCATGCATAGCCTTGAGGCCCAGAAAGGGTACAATGCTGAGGTAGCCCACCCCACTAGCCCACCTAGTAGACCACCCCATCGATTCCGCAAACCCGACCCCACCAGCACACAGGTCTCCCTGGTCAACCTCAAAGAGGCCACAGTACTGGACATGTTTGTTTGGCTAGCTAGTGGTGAGCGGTGGAACCTCAGACTGAGGATAAGGTCTCATTCCTGTATTACTCCGAGTGGGTACCCTCAAGCAGTCTGTTGCCCCAAAAATGAACGGCTGCTTGAACGTGTGTTTATATTGGTCGGAAATTTCCTTTTAGTCAGCCCAACTGATCTCAAGGGTCAAACTGACAAACATGCCTATATAAAACACATAGCATGTAAGCCTATGGGGCGAAAAAACTCATGAATGAGACCATAAAGCATGATGCTTTTTCGTTAGCTTGTGGTAGTGCAATGCGGCTTTGCTACAGCTCGAATTTTTAGCCAAGCACACCGGGTCACCCCTACTCTTCTTGATAGCTTTGTTGGGTTCTTTTACATGCAGAGGCTTGCCGCTTGAAGCTCCCTCATACACGAGGCCGCCGGCTTTACGTCACCATACCAAATTATGAATGCAATCCCTTACAACATGTCCGAGCTGGGGCTGACCCTAGGATTGAACTCTGGACCACGAATTCACAGGATTCACAGGATTTGATCCGTGTGGTCAAGCAGCGGGGTTGTGTTACCACTTGTGCCACAGGGACATGCTAGCCAGTGTCCACCCTTAATCAATACAAACTCTATTTGGACAGTTTAAACCATATAGCGGTCAGTCCGACAGACGCCCGGGTGTCTAGTGGTCAATATTATCTTTCCACTGCCCTATAATCATGTACATGTATGAATGAATTGCTAACCTTTTGTTTTTGTTTTTTATTGTAAGTTCTTCACTTACCATTCTATTGATTTATATCATGGCCCATGTCTGGGGATACATCCTTTACAAACAGGATATACATGTTACTATACAGCAGTAATGATAGCCTTGGATCATGTGTTGTACACATTGATAGAAAACTAGTGCACATTGTACAGTCAAACCTGCGCAAGTGACCACCTGTACATGAGGACCACCTGACCAATGTGAACTGTTATTGGTGATCCCGTAGATATTTTTTGTTGATTGACACAAGTCCTATCTACATGTGTATAGTCCACATAGATTTTCTCAGTCTCATTTCTGAGTGATCTTCTTTGGCAGGTTTGACTGTAATTTATCTGTATCTATATATAGCCGGTATAACCGCCATTTGGCGTACCACACCAGCTTTGCAGGCACGCGGTGCGGCAGCAGCTGGTTATATATCACTGAACGGCCTGTCACACCTAGTCTTTGCACATCTGACTGCAACCGTACCATTCTTTACAGCTATTCAGCGAGGATGCTCCTACTGTACTCAATGACAACGACATCAATCCTTGGTTGATAACTCTGGCATGAGCTGTTATCTCAACTACTTTGGTGACTTGCATTAGGAGGAACCAATTGTTTGAAGAAACACTTTGATCCAAACCAGGCTAAAAACACCATGCAAGCATGCAGCTAGGGAATGACAACGGTGTGCATCTCGCCACTTGTCACAAGTCCAAGCTAAATATGGAACTTTCCACAGCCAAATCCAGAGGGAGTCTTTCACAATAAACAGCTGCAAACACTTTCTTATCTAAACTCAAAACAGCTTCTATCTTACCCCAAGTTACGGTATGGCTCCAAAAACATTTCCATTCCGATCATACATTTGTACACAAGATACAATTCAAAGAACAGTAAGCTTTTGGTGATTCAAAAATTGTTTAAAATCAATCATGAAATGCTGTCAAGTAGAGCAGATATTCTTAAAGTTAAACTTAAAACTTTCCAGAATATTCCAAAGTTACATGATTTTTCAGGGAAAGGTGAATGAACTTTCCGCTAGCACCAGACTTCTGAAACAAAGTACATGTACTGTATGTATGCATGGCAAAATCCACCCTCCCGCAACTGGGTACAGTATCCATGCTATCCCTGAGAATCTCTCATTTCATGAATAGATAATTGCCAATTATGAACCCTGGATGGTTCTCAATTGTCAAGTAACCTGGATTTGAAAACTGAGCCTTATCTACTTTTTAAAGGTAAATGGATGAAGCCTGGAACATAAGAGGTCAACAGCCTGCCTTGGTCAACGACCCAGTACTTGATGCTTTTCCAGGAAAAGGATTATACTTACTTATCACAAACACCTGTTAAGTCTCCGCAGATTAAGTGAGATTAAACTATGATCATAACACCTTATGTCTAAGTGACCTAAGTGACAGGATGCAGGGGAACATATTACAGTGGTATAAATTCAGCCTTCTGCATTCTTTTATACTAGTAGTTTTCTTTCAGAAATTCGTTTTTGTGTGCATGTGATAAAGCTCTCCTTTCTACCTTGCTTGATGGTGTTTGATTTCTGTACCAAACACCTTACAAAAGACATTGATCAATGATGGCGGTTAGTGTTATATAAATCATTCTGTAGCTATGTACAGCCCCCAGTTGCTTGGCAGCCTGGCCCAGTTGAGTCTGGGGATGATGCAATGGCTAGTGTGTCCTTGGGCCAGGGTGTAATGGTCAGTGACCTGACTGACCAGTTGCCCAGGACACACAGCTGACGGGTCCCCAAAAAGTGCGAAATGGAACGAAATGGAACGAAATTGAACAAAATGGAACGAAATGGAACGAAATGGAACAAACTTAAACATATGTAATATTATGAAATGAAATACCAGTAGAGAGTGAAATATAAGGAACATTGTAACATTCACAGTAGACCGGAACAGGAACTTGAGGAAGCAAATACAAACTATAACATGTTTTATTTCTTGAATCTGTTTGATAATAGTAAATACAACGTTTTTGCTGCGTTTGTGTGGCTAGATTCTTCCCTGAAAATGGGAGCGCCGCGTGCAAAGAGATCCAACACTCTTCCTTTGTGTTCCATTTCGTTCCATTTCGCACTTTCGGGGGACCGCAACTGACTGGCGTGACAGACTCTGGCCCCAGTATGACCACTGTCCAGCTAATTCTGGGGGCCTGCATGGGGGTTCCAAACAATACTTTGTGGTAAATTCAGGACGCCCACCTAGGAATCACATGTACTCTATGTTGAGGAAAGGGCAGCGCTAAACTTTTGCCACATCGCTACTGGAAATCTAAAATAGCATGGCTACGCTTTACTGAGAAATTGCATACAGTTCCAAATCTCCTGGCCTCATCTCAGGGCATTATATACATGTTACACAAGCAAGGATGGCAGGGTGTCTATACATGTGGGTGTGGGTGTCGCGACTTTCCACACATCCCGTGTTTGTATCTATGCATAGAGAAAAAATGGAGTTCTCTTTGGAACTCGGGGAGAAGCGTTTAATACCATAATTTTTGCTGATTCCTTTGGTTGGCAACTTTAACAAAGAACTAGAGATTAAGAATACCTTTCCATTCATTCATTCATTCACTCATCTGCAAACTCCTTTTCAACTTCCCAAACACCATCTATACTTGATACGCCACTATTTGTCCCCATGGCCAATTTAGATCTACTTGTCCTCAAAACTGTTAATTTTACTTCAAGGACCAACAAGACACAATTCACATATGTCTGCCCTTGGACATGACAGTTTTCTGGCACTACTACAACTTGAGTAATCTGCAATCCATCTTATACTAGACCCCACAACAGGGTACGGCCTTGCCATTGCTGTTGGATTGAGTAGGCAAAAAGTACAGTCTACTAAAAGCCCTGCTGTAGAGCTATCTGTAACTTAAAAGGTGAAGGTAGGTAGACAAAGCGGCAGCATTGTAAGTAACAATCTTTATTGAACAATTATGTTCAATTCCAAGACCCATTCATTATCCCAAGTACAAAGACCGTCAAGCCGTATGTCAAAGTCAAATCCCTTGCCAAGTCTAGCGCTTGAGTCCAGACGTCTCACGCAAAACGAAACGCTGCCAACCACACCCACAACTTTTCCGACTCCAGTCGTCAAGTGCTGCACGTGACATCAACTCTAGATCAGGGGCTGCATACTCTTTTCCGTAAGGGGTAGGCAAACAAATCAATGTGACAGTCAGTACAGTCAGTAACACCAGTAGAACTACTGCTCTCCAAGCAGAGGTTGGTGGGAAAGATTGTATCCGTTTTATCATATTCCCCGTTTTTTCATCCGCTACAGTTGGGTGGGGTAGCGGACGAAAAAACGGGGCATATGATAAAACGGTCACAATCTTCCCCACCAACCTCTGCTTGGAGAGTATAGAACTACAATGTCATCCATAAATGTCAAGATCCGTATCTAATCGCTGCAGCCCTTCTTCAATTTCCCCAGCATGCCTTTGTCAGGTCTTGTTTACTCCTCTGGCAGGTTGGGGTTAGCGACCTCTAGTCAGTGGGAGGTCAATGACCCCAGGGGGCGTGTGTTGGAACTTGACCACCTCAACCTTCACATTTACATTTGCCACACTCAAGAACACGTGTGATGTAATTTGCAAAAAGAAAAGTAAATACTGTAAACCGTGAAATTTTTGTGGTGGTTTTAGGGCCTCTTTACACCTACGACATTTTAGAGTCGTGCGATCATCGTCGTGGGCGACGTCGCCGGCGACGGTATTTTTTGGCCGTCTAAAGACGATCAAAACAATCGTACGACGGCAATAAACGGGAAATCCTCGAAATGTCGTGCGACCACCTCGGACCCAGTCGCACGACGTTCAGCGGGGGGGCCTGTGGCTGTGTTTTTCTCGTCTAAAGAAGAATCGTCGCCGGCGACGGAAGTGGGTGATATGCTAATAAGCCTACAGCGTGCTGTTTCCTGTCCGGGAAGGAAAGTTTCTATCGTTTTCTTTGTAAATATGCATGCAGTTAGCAATGGAAACATATTTTTCTCGTCCGAAACCGGTTACTAGTATTCCGGCGCGACGCCCTGCTACCAGTGGCTACTTCTCTAGTATGCCCCTATTCCTCGATCCCCGGGACATCCCCGGCGGCGGCCACGAACTCGGAAAGAGCGCACCTCGAGCGGACTGTTTGTTATCCGTTATTATACGTTAGAAATATGAAATGATGACAGAAGTATGTTGAAAAGTGATAGTAAATGAGAATTACATCAAGATATCTGTTATATATCTGATATTCACAATATTCAAAATTTTGGCGCTCAATCCTACATAGAGCATCTTTAAATCCCATCCGTCTCTGTACCAGCCTCAATCTCTTTCTTTGTTGAGCACCGTTCTCAACGTCTCATCTGCAGGGCAACAGTTGTTGCAAAGTCAGTAAAAGCTTCATCTTTTGACGAAAACAAGCGGTTCCCCCGCCATTTTGAATTTGAGCGCAAGAGTTCACTTTGAGTCACACGCGCACATCAATGGAATTCTGCGCCGCGGGGGTCCCATGATATTTCCTGACCGTGTGTCTAAAGAAAACCGTCGCCTACGACGATGATCGTACGACCTTATAACATTGTAGGTCTAAAGTGCGCCTTAGTTTCGCAAGTTTCAAGGTGGTCACTCATGGCACTGCGAATATGTCTTTCTTTTATTGCTACTGAAGTACAGAATTGTTTCAACCACGAATCTGTAACATAGCAAAAGCCTCCTTTTTCCTCTAACTGCGCAATAAAACCACTGCAAAAGTAAATGGATTCACAGTACATGGTGAAAAGACAGTGACAAAGCCATCCTGGTTACGTTTGTTACCTGTTTCCACTATCCAACCACGATAAACTTAAAGCTCATGATTTCCATAAATATACTATTTGTAAAAATCATATCCCAAAATTTAATTTGCACATAGCAAACTTTATTTCGTATTTGGGCTGATAGCCGGTATGTCATCTGGGAGCTTGAGTCCTCATGTGGTTGGTTGTGCATCTGCATGCCAAGGAAACCCCAACCACAGAAACCACACCTGTTACAGACCACATTGACACTAGTATAGCAAACACTACAATCTAATTGCATCAGTAAGCACAAGTGGTACAATATGAGGGGGCTGCATGCCCTTTTCTGTAGAGTGCAATCAGAAGTTTTAATTCCACGTAATTGGTAGCTAGGCCACAAAAGCATTCTACTTAAAGCGTAATTGATACCTGAATTTAGCGTAAAGCGAAGACAGCCTGCAGACTTAAAACTTAATACATAGCTGCTGCCTTCCTGAATTTAGCGTAGAGCGTAGATGGTACCCCCATATGAGAGGAAGGATAATGTTATACCCAACTGTTTCAAAGCTACATGTATCTGCTAAGAAAAACAATTCAATCTTTAGGGAAAGGCTAAGAATCTTTTAAAATGTTCACTACGAAAAAGTCGGAATAAATGCAGCAAAAACACACGTAAGACACTGAAACTGAAATCCTACCTACATCTGCTTGAAGATTACAATTTTTGACAAGAAAACTGTTGAATACCCGTCTCCCATTCTTACCTAGTACCTGTTCCAATGCAGTAAGTAAAGCAATCCTGGGAAAGGGGCTTAAGTGGGAGGGGCGCCCGACAAACAATAGCCATGGCTTTCAGGTGTCCTCACAAACCTCCGTGTTTGTTTTCCGCCAGGCCACTCTCGGTCAGCGACCTATTTGCGATCACCATAAACAGGCGACACGACATCCTCGTGTAGGAAGAACTGACAGATACGCACACCATACCCTCTGGAAACTAAGTAATAGTATGGTGGTTCAATGTGTTAAAAACTGCTATTATCTTTAAATCAAGAAAATGGCTTAACCATCACTTTTCTAGCTTGTTTGCTGTAAAGTCTTCCCCTATTTGAACAAGGTCTAGGGTTCGATGTCCGGGCCCCAAACCGCAAAGTACCGGCTCAAATTTCATCCCACAAGGTCAACTGATGGACACATTGTGAAGTCCGTTAAAAATAGAGACTGAGGTTATTAACCCCTGCTGTGGCTACTAAAACAACCGTAGTCAATGATGGTTTCACATGGCTGTTAAACACAAACAAAACAACTAAGGATGACTGGTTAGATAAAGCCATGTAACAAGATACAAAATATATTGCCTCTTGTGCAACATTTTAGCAACTCCCAGTAAACTTAATCTCCAACGTAAATGTTAAAGAATTGTTACTTCATTCTGTCTTATTCCATATGTAACAATTTTCCATATGTAACAATTCTCAATGAGATGTTGCACTCATACATGTAGTTGCACCTCAATGACTATTCAACTTTGAAATGTCTTGAATATTCAGAGGAGGGGAAAACATACAGAAAGTTTACCTTGTCCCTAATAAGGAATCATTTTCACTTTCCAAGAAAACATATGACATTGAGGTAAACTTGAATATGAATAAAAATATCAACACATATTGATAAGGAAACATTACATATACAACATCAAAGCTAAAAGTCTCAAAAACATTAAAAGAAACACCAGTAAACATATCTTTAGTAACTTATTTGTAATATACAATAAACAACCAATCAAGCAACCTGCAGCGGTCAATGCTTATCAAGTATACATAAATCATACAATAGTAAAACTAAAAGTATCCAGAAGACATTTAAAAAGAAATACAGACGAGTAGATCTATAGGAACCTTTAAGCTTTATCTAATTTGCAAAAGAAATATAAACATGATGAACTTGCAACGTTAACCAATTACTACGCTGTAAAGAAATAAGCTATGGTAGAATTTCTTAGAAAGTTTGGTACAAGACGACTATTTAGCTAACCATTTTCCTCACCCTTCTTCAGTTCGTGGTTGAAGAAGTCCAAGTTCTCATAAGCGGACAACATGGTATTGTCTCGGAGTGCGCTGAGAGATCTCCCTGATCGTCCTTAGTCGCCAGACGCCAGCTGAGGTCTGGCTCACGGGAGCGAGACATGCCTGACAACCAATCAGGTCAGGCGATGGTCGGAACCAGGCCGCACATGGCAGGAACCCAAGAGAATCAGACATTACACGTGCAGCTTGCCAGGTGACCTAGTTTCGCCAGACAGTACTGCCAAACACTGCGGCTGTTGCATAATTACCTATAGAGTTCACCAACCTCTCATAAGAACTGTCTACTCATAACGTTTCAACTGTTCTACGAAGCTTAAGCAAATGTCTTCAAGAAACAAATGAATTAAGATTTTCTTCCCAAATTCATCAAAGTTTTCCCCAGACAGTGTAGCCAAACACTGCGGCTATTGCATAATTACCCGTTCACCAACCTCTCAAAAGAACTGTCTACTCATAACGTCTCAACTTTTCTGCAAAGCTTAAGCAAGTGTCTTCAAGAAACAAATGAATAAAGATTTTCTTCCCAAATTCATTTGGATGAAATCCAACATCTACATGTACTGTACATCTAAATATAGGCTTTAGACAATGGGAGAAGTTTGTAATGTGAGAAAAGTGGTGTCCAGACATTCCATATATCAATCAATAACTTAAAACAAACTGAAATGGCTTAGGGTGAAGGAAGCATATGTGCACATGTAGTGTACACGTTTTGCAAACAATCACGTTTTCGCAACATACTAGACAGCCACCGTAAGGATTCTTCCAGGAATACAAATAAAAAAATCAAATTAAACTTATTGCACAACAATTGTAATGGGTACAATGTATGGCAAGATCTTGAGCTGTATTAAACTTAAAGATGTTACCAAAGAGTTCCATATAACTTTTAACTAAACACTACACTACTTTATCTACAATAATGTAGGTGATGCAATCTACATGGAACCAAGGAGGTCAAAAACCTATTGATGGACCATGGCTTACATTGTACCTGATAATGCACAGGAGGCAAAGTAGATATCAACTGTTTGTGTCAGAAATATGATTTCTTTTGAGAATATCAGCAGAGACATATTGGCTTATACACAAAAAGGAGATAGCAACTGTATTACACTTCATCAATCTTCAAGGATCTTGTAAACTCAAGCTTTATAAATTGGTAGATTTTTTCCAGATACAGTAACATGAATTGAAACATGCATGAACCTTTTAACCATCTCCCTTAATTAACTCTAACCAATAGGGAATTGGGTGCCAAAGGGCTACATTGTACTTCAGTGTGCTGACCTGTGATCAAACAGGTTAATGACCTGCAGGACACTCTGATGTCCTCCTCCCCAGTGATACCATTGGTCTCCTCCCACCCATCCCTAATCACTGTCTTGTTTACTTAGCTACATCAACATAGTCTCTCAGCCACTCCCCAAATTGTCATACCCCCCTCTTAGGAGAATTACAGCCCAACTGTCCTGACCTGGACAGGGCATCCAAATAAACAACAGCTTAGCAACCACAAGCAAACACTTCTAACATCTCCATTATCTCAGCAGTTGTCTGCTTTATCTATGAGGGGGATCACAGACATGATCTGACCTATTTTGGGAGCCCTGGATAAACTATTAAAATCAGCCAGCACCCAAGCTAGACCTATTTATTGTAATTTTGCCGTAAATTTCAGTATTTGTGTTAGGTACATCGTATAGAAGTCAAGGACATGATTACTTAAAACTTTTCCAAAAATTTCAATCATTGATCTTCATCAGAAATCTAAAACATGTAAATTGTATATTCTTCTGGGACAGAAATTTCAGTATTTGTGTATAGTGATTCATAAGGAAGTCAAGTACACATTCGATTATTTAAACTTTTCCAAACATCTTTTATCATTGAGTTTTATCAGAAAATTAAAACATTGGGATATGTAAATTGTACATTTTTCTGGGAGAGAAATATACTCTGAATCCTGTCTACTGTCGCTAACTTAATTATCTGTTATCATGAGTTGCTCCGTCACTCTACTTAAGATAATACAGTGATGTTTTTGTTTTTTCTTTTCAAGGTTTAAATACATTGATATCTAAGAACATTTACATTGTATGATTTGACATACTGTAAGATGGATGTAGCCTATTGCCTGATAAGCCAAAGGTTGTCAATATTATCTCTTTAATCTAACCATGAATCATGTAGAGGTGGCAACTTGTACAGGTTTGACTGATAAGCTACTGAGGCAACACTAATATTTCTTGGAAACCTGGAATTCCTGGAATTGTGGTTCGATGCAAAGTTCTGGGAAGCCATGGAGGTTACCCACAGCAAATTGATGTAACCAACTGACCTGCTCTGCTCTATCTGCTTCCAGACTGGGTACTATAGACACAGTGGCACTCCTACAGTGTAATTGATGCCCTAGATATGGAATAGATGTAATAGTAGTCTCACTCAGAATACTAACCATGTACAACGGTAAGTATTTAATACCAGAAAAGAACAAGAAATAGTAATGTTTTTGAGTACCTGAGAGTTACATGTGTAATCCAAGTGTTCAACATTTTTATTTTCTCTGGACTGTCAGAAAGTGTAACTCGATCGTTCACACAAAGTACCGTAGGGGCATCCTCATCATATGTAGCTTTACAAAGGTTAGGTGTGGCAGGTCATTCAGTGTAATACATATACAACTCGCTGCTACAGCACCGCGTGCCTGTGAAGCTGGTGTACATGTATTATGCAGAAGGGCAGCAGCTATACTGGTTATACAGATATACTAATATAGGGATGTATAGCACCTAAATCCCATAGAAGGTCTACTACAGACACATTCGGATCACATCTATATTGTAGATTGACCTTGCACATGTAGTACATGATGAAGAGAATTAACCTTTTGATTACAATTATCATCTGTATGAAAAAAGGGCAGACAGCAATTTTGGCAGTGGCTGTTTCCCAACTTGCAGTAGCCTTCATACCAAGGCCAAATCCACACCTGATATGTGATCATTATGGAATCTAGGACACGTTTCCTCCCTATGGCTTTGTGTAATCCTGGAAAATATTCCTTCCAGGAAGTATTGAATTGCAGCATGTACACCCACACATGTACATGTTCCTCCTATACATCCATGGATGTCCATCTTATGATCATAAGATGACAGTTACCACTCTGTACAGTACTGGTACAGTACTAAGAAAAATCATTCAGAAACAGGTCCAAAATACTGGAATTTCAATGTAAGTGTGCTGTACTTGAATACACTAACACTGAAGTATACAACTTTTTTTGTTACTAAAAACGTATCATATTCCTATCACAAAGATAAATCTAGCACTGGAAAAAGATGAAAACATTTCTATGGGCACTGAAATCAACAACATGTTTTATTTGAGATCATCTAAAAAGCATCACTATGCATTAAGATACCTAAAGTCTAAATAAACATTCTGTTAACTGTTTATTCATGTTTCTGTCATCATTGAAGACGTATCACAGGTTAATCTTTACAGACTTGTTCGGGTAAAGGTACAGGTTCGGACCTCAAGATCTTAGTTATGCAGCCCTACTTTGAGGTGAACATCCGTATATTCCACGTGAACACTAATACACATGTATGAGCAAGGCCAAATCCAATATAATACACAACTACCGTACAGAATCTAGGCCAGCTTTTCCCTAAAGATATTAACGATTCCTGGAAGATATTAAATATGAATTTGGGTCACTCTAATCATTCATATGGATAGCTCTGTAAGAGTCTGGTGGGCATATTACTGATAGTACTAGTCTAGAGTACATTAACCTTGAATCAAGGACTTCAATGTTGGACATGATGACAAGTATTTTCCTTGGCACTGATACTGACAACAGATCACCCTCAGGCCATGTTAATGTAATTTCTTGTCTCTCAGCTTCATTTTTTCTGATTAAAAAAAAAAGAAATGTTCGCAGTAAGCTAGTCATGTACCTTCATTGTATCAGGATAGGTACCAATTATTCCAAAATGCTCATATTTTGCAGCAACAGTTAAAGGAGGTCCTAGTCCTCCTCGGTATTTTTTCTTCCTTTCATCAATGCATAAATAGTCAAATTCATTGCTTTAAATGTTATGACAGTAAACATACTAAGTGTATTCTATTCAAGCCTTTTTATCTGATCAAACGTTACAATCTGAAACAAGTCAAATGTTGTGCTAATATTTTCTCCCTTCGTGGCCCATTGCCGCTAATGAAAAGAAATAGGGCGTCAAGAGTGAGGTATCGCTTCTGTCTGAATAATACTGTAAATCTTTAAACTTTCGCAATGTTTTTTCTATGTATTTTTGCGGTCACTGCGAATTCATGAAACAGCGAATACATGTATGTCTCCCTTGTATGACTTCAGTACTACACTGCGAATTGTTTCAACCACAAAACCCAGGGAAAACCTTGTTTTCTCTCCTACCGCAAATTTTTAAAACATGGTGAAAGTAAATGAATTTACGGTACGAGCCCCCTTTCATCCCTGCGGCCCAAGCGAGGCCTGAGTCTTGGCCATGCACCTCTACAGCCAGGTGTGTGACCTATTTAATGCTTGGCTGGACAACAAAGCGGGATTGACATCCATTATTAAGGCGGTAAGCTGATAGGAGTGGGCAAGGCCAGCAAGAAGGTGTTAAGTCACCTGAAGTGGTCAATACAGATGTGCAAATCCTCTGAATACACAATCTTGAAATATTTAAAGCAAGAGAATACAGTGATGAAGGTTAGACATCCAGGTAATAAGTACGCCAAAAAACAGTTACTCAAGCAACTGGATATGATTTTGAAAGAGTCAGACGTTTCAGACAGCATCCGCTGTCTTTCATCAGTGACTAAAGGGAAATAAGAGAATAGTAAATATAATGAGAAAAGAAGACAACTGTATTGAAACAATGACCATATATATTAAACTGTCTGTTGGCAAGGCAAAGAAGGTTTAAAATCACCTGAAGTAGACGATGCAGACATACAAATCCTCTGATGTATGATATTCCTTTCAATACTGCTGTCTTCTTATTTATTATATATGAGTATTCTCTTATTGCTTTAGATGTTTTAAGATTGTTTGCTGCAATAGACTGTAGTTGAAAAAAGTGTATAGCCACCAAAAATTGCAATACATGTACATGTTTTAGTTAGTTATGGAGGGTCTGGATTGACCACATGAATGCTGACCACATGAATGCTGACCACATGAATGCTGACCACATGAATGCTGACCACATGAATGCTGACCACATGAATGCTGACCACATGAATGCTGACCACATGAATGCTGACCACATGAATGCTGACCACATGAATGCTGACCACATGAAAGATGACTACATGAAAGATGACCACCTGAGGTCAGCAACCTTGCCCATGGGTCAGTTAGTAAATAACAGGATGAGTCTGGCTAGACATGATAGTCACTGTCCTTCAAACCAGGGACACTGATGAAAAAACAAGTCAAGAAACACAATAGCAGGCAAACAAGTTTGTTATTCTTCTTACACTAAAGTTCAGTCACCTTTGGGCGGTTTTCTAAAGATTGCTTCAACTGTGAAAAGATGGAGTTGCATTCAGCAGCTTTTAAAATGAAAATCAATTTTACAGTCAAATCGGCCTATCATGACTACATAAGCTTAGATTCTACGTGTAGATTGTGCTAGATTAACATAACTAGTCAGAACTCTTATACAATGGTTTGCCTTACCTTACAATAAATTTTGACTTGACGACTTTTCGGACTGGTCACAGTAGACAGGATTCTTAATGCTTGGGTCAAAGGGGAAATTCTTTGGAGGCACTACCAAAAATTGACCACAACGGCCAGGTGCACGTGGTTGCAGGTATGGATGCTAGTACATAATTGATTGAAAATCTGCAGGTTAATTTATTTTACGCTTCTTATAATTATGAATAAAGAAAGTTTCCAACAAACCCGTAAATGGATTAGTCTGTCTATTTTCTGCGCTATTTTTTATTACAGTACCTCTTTTATTTATAGTTATACGGTGATTTTCTTGACCAAATTACTACATTTTGTACCACATTCCTTGTGTAAAAATTTTGGGAATTCCTTACAATAATTGTATTACTTCGAAAACAATTACGAATGGAATGCCTTGTTGTGATTACATGAGCTAAGAATTCTAATTAGGTTATTTATCACGGATGTTTCAGAGACTGACGTGAGGAAACGGTCTGTTTGGAAATTACGTAAAATACTCTGCACTCATTCCAGTAGATTAAGAAACGTCCCTGACCCTTTACCTTAAATTCAACCTTATGTTCTCTTAATAAAAATCCATTATATAGGTGTATATATTAACCACTCACCAATTATCTTTACATTAAAATAAAGTGGTATCATGGTCCAGTGGTACAAATCACATATTAAAGCGGATAATTGCACTTTGCGGGGGGGGGGCATAGGAGACATCCAAACAGCTCTACCTGTCCAACTACTACTGTGACATACATGTAGGTTCAAAATATAACTGTACAGGTCCGATGGTACATTGTACCTCTGCTGCAGTACTAAAGAAAGCCGCCAGGGGGGCCAAAATCATGTAGCTTTGTTTATAGGCCAACACCTAACCACATACCAAATATCACACTGTTAGGAATCCATCCAAACTTCCGGAGTAACAGCCATGGAAGCCTCTTTAACCACAAACAAAACCACAAAAGCTACCAAAAAGATAACCTTCCTCGCCAAGGTAAAGAGGGAAATGCACCACATGTTGGTAACATGGTTCTTTGTGACCACAGGAACTACAGCTCACAATTGGTTCAGAAATCCAAGCAGAAGGCCTGGATTTAAAACTCCAACCTTCAGATCCAGAGGAAGCATTGCTAGACACTAGATATCTGTACCTTCTATACTAAATATTTTTTTAAAACAGGTGCAGCAATATTGTTGTACTTGTTGTTGTTTGGGGGTGGGGTTAAAGTTGACCAAAAATGTAAACCTGGAGAAGAATATTCTCAACAAAAAAAAACAGCCCACAACCACAAATAAACCTAGCCTGCTGCACATTTCTTCTGGGTGTCTGGCGGCTGTCTATGGCTTTTTAGGCTGATCATGATTTACACTCCTTTCTGATCGCTCAAGCGTCCTAATGTGGCTAAGCTTAATTGCTTCGCCAACCTTAGGCTACATTAGAACAAGCAAGCCATCAGAAAACAGCGTATATGAGCCCAAAAAGCCATAAAAAAACACTAGCCACCCCAAAAGCCTGCACAGGGGGTTACCATAAACCAGTGTGCCAGCTAACCTGCCATGCATGTCATCTGCAACAAGAGGTGAACTGAAATTTGGACATGATGGCTAGACTTTGTGTCTCGTCTCCAATCCTACATCAACAATGGTAAGGTCTGGGATAGTATGTCTCATCCTGCATTCTGGGCTTTCAGCTTATGTAGCCTGCTTTCTTTCTACAGTTACACTGCAATACACAAAGACAGTTTAAAATCATTGACAACATCACATTTATTCTGATGTTATAAACTGAATCATTGATACCACAGCACTTTACATGTAGCACATCATTTTAGCATATTGTCATATGATTTTAATCATATCAATATGTCCAAAATGTACAAGCAAAAAGGTGGTATTTATTGACAAGACAAAATGTTGGGATTTTGCAGATATAAAATTTCGATTTTCCTGCTAACGATATTATGAAATAGGTCTTTAAAATCTACCTAACTTGCTTTACATGAATTTTGGTATGTTGGTAGTTATTGAGGTACCAAAGAAACCTGCCGATTTTGGGCCCCCTGGCAGCTTTTTCAGGTACAGCAGCATTGCTGATAGTGAGTGGTTTAATCCGTAAACAGGTGGTCTGCCCGGTGAGGTCAATACATGTACAATGTATCATCCCTATTGTAGGGTACTACCTTATCCCTTGACCCAATAAATTTTCTGTTCACCTATTGCATCATGCAGGTATTCAAAATTGCTGAGTGGAAAGATACTTAGCCAATAAACACATTACTTGATCATGTTTTGTTGTCTGTCTGGGTCCTTAAAAAAATCTCCCTGTGTTGCTTTTCAGAAATTATACCTATTGCAGTTCTCTTTCCATGTGCCATCACCCAATAAATTTCCAATCTACCTATTGAATCAAGCAGATATTCAAAATTGCTGGACAGACACTGTTGACTCTGTCTGGGTCCTTTGAAAAATATCTGTGTTGCTTTTCAGAAATTATGCCTATTGTTTTCTTTCTTGATCCATTGCCCAATAAATGTTCTCTCTAACTATTGAATCAAGCAGATATTGAAAATTGCTGGACAGATAAATGCGTTGATGGTATCTTGTTGACTCTGTCTGGTTCTGAAGGACAAGTGGTATTTGTGTTGACCCAATTCACGTACGCTTTACGATCCAATCAGTCGGCAGGCCAACATGATAAATGCCGCCGTCAACCAAAAAACCAACGGCAAACAATGGCTGACCTGGTTTTCAGGGTAACTCAAGGGCAAACTGGCCTGGTAGAGAAAGGCCCCACCCCCTATCAGTTTCAGGATCCAGCTTTTGACATCGATCTGGTGTGTCGCTACAGCAGGCTGTCTACAGATTTAAATTCTTTTTCCGTCCCACTCATTGTTTGGGAGCCCATGTTGTTAATTTTTACTGTTAAATCTGTCATCTTAAGTGACAAAAATTTATTTTCATCAATTTCAAGTCATGAAGTTCAGATTTTTTGGGTGGATGGAGTGAAATTTTTGTCAGCCCAAGAAGCAAATTTCTGTCCCGGAATGGAGGGACGGATCCTGGAGACAGCCAGGCCCTACAATTACAGTCTTTCTGCTTTCTTTACATCCCTAAACAATTAAAGCTGTCAAATTGGACATGTCTGTGTACATGTTGTAATATACTACATGTATATGCAGGTTGACAAAATATAAAACTGCAATTGTTTTATCATGATTGGCATAACGCATTGTTGATATGACAACTACAATTGCATCATTCATCATAATTTGATATCCAGCCAGACCATATATGTAAGTACAAGACCTGACATGATTTATGGAAAAAAAGACATAGACACAAGCAATGTAATGTGCCCCAAATAGGCCCCCAAAATACCCAAAATGAAGAATGACACTCACAGTAATCTAGTAATTACGTAGTACTACATGTACCTACATTTGTATTACTACAGCTTGGTCAACCAGAAACACTTAAACCAGGAAAACTAAAACCACAAAGATTAGTCAACACAAACAAACTGGCTACAACTGAAAGCACAGAAATCACGTGGTCTGTTTAAGGACCTCCATACCTTGATCAAATCTGTATCAATGTTGTTGGAAACCAGGAAAGGAGCCATAAATAGCTTCTTGTGGATTACTGACATGATCCCTAAGTCTCAGACCAGGATTAACAAAACAAACAAAGAGATTTATATCCACATAAACTCTAACAATAGACACTAATCTGTCTTTACTCAAGCCACTAGAAATCAAGGAAACCTCTCAGTTCTTTGACCGCCTGAAATCTTAAAAAAGAAATCAGTTTCCCTTGTCTCGATTATCGAAAACAAACAGAATTGGAAGCATATTTTGATAAAGGGTTTATTACATGTATACAAGTAGAACATACACAACATCTAAGGACGGTCCATGAAGAAAATATGGTACAAAAAATCTCCTATTGTAAACTCTAGATCTATTACTGTACAATACATGAACAGTTACTACACATGTACAAAACCTATATAAACATGGTACAATGTAGTTTGATTTTTCCCATGCATGACTGCGGTTTATTGCAATAAAACATTCTGATTCATGGACTCGAGTCTGTTCATAATTACAGTTGGTGAGGGTGAGGGATGTCACAGTTGAGCTCCTGGTTCCAATTAGTAACTAACTGGGAGACACCGGTTCAATCCTGGGTCAGGATATCTTGGTTGGGGCTGCACCCATCTTTCGGAAGGGACATTAATGGAGGTCCCCTGTTCAAGGAGGTGTCTTGAGCATATGTGCATTTAAGGGAAAGGGCTAGCAACCCCCCCCCCCCATAAAAATGTACTACTTATAAAAAGCAAGGAAAATTCCCACCCTATGTGCCACTAGGCACTTCAACGGTCACTGAACAAACGAACAGACTGATATACAGTCAAACCTGCCTAGGCGACCACCTTTTCAACGCGACTACCTGGCCATGGCGACCGCTTTTTCTCGGTCCCGAAAATTTTCCCCATAGGCACAAGCATTAAGCTGACTGCCCAAGGCGACCACCTGTCCAACGCGACCGCGACCACCACGAATTGGGACCGCACAGAGCACAATCCCTGCCCATGGCGGCCGCCTAATTTTCAAGCGTGTGGTGACATCGGATCATTTTGCTGTCGGATTTCACGGAAATGTTTTCAAGACCTTGAAGGACAAAAATAAGGACAAAAATATATGGAATAGCAATGTTATAGCATCGATTCCTCCATGAAGTGTTTTGATAAAACGTTCCCCCTATAAACATTGTAAAGACAAATGTTTTTTGATGTTGTTGTTCCTCTCGTAATCTTATAGTTTACCGCAAACTCAGTTCGGTTTAAACTCAATTTTCAAAACGAATACGTAGTGCATGGCGCCAAAAAGTCAGATTTCACAGAAATTACTATCTATTTCTTGTAGTTTCAAAAAAAATGTGTCTGTGTCTTACTCAATTCCGCCGAAAAATGATTTCGTGGCGGGCAAAACATCGGGCGAGAAATGTTGTTCCTTGGTCCCGACGCCATCTTGGATTTGGCACGGCCCAGATCTGACCTTTCTAAAACACGATGCTTTTGTGTATGAACATTTACGAATACTCTAGTTATTGATGAAAATTAATATTCTTATTTTCTTTTTATTTCCATGAATCTCACAAACCTTTATTGGACGCTGTGCGTTCTGGCTGCACTGACTTACCTTTCGATGCGGTTGCACAGAGCTTGCCGCGCCGGCGCGACGAAATCACACCGTTCCGTTTTCATCTTTAGTTGTCAGATCGAAAACTTTTTGCCCCTTTATGCAGCGGTCGGCGCCCCAAAAAAGGCTGGGGCCAGCAGGTGTTTTCTAGGGATTTGTCTTAGGCCTTAAAACTTCGATGATGTGCATGTGTGTGTGTGTACTATTTAATGTAACGTGTAAATGCGGGAGGCGGCTGCGTTTGTAGTCAAAATATTATGACGAAAATTTGTACACGATGTAGCGGTATAACACTACAATTATTACAACGATAATGGAAAATGTAATTTTTGTAGGATCTTTCTGTCAATGAGAAGTGAACCTGGTGGGGGTCATGCTGTCTAAATTCACATAATTTTCCATCCATTTACGTACTGTATTTTAAAACCTCGACCTGGAAACATGTGAGTGGAATCCTCTTCATGGCGACCACCTGTCCATCGCGACCGTTTTTGCTCGGTCCGCCGGGTGGTCGCCTTGGGCAGGTTTGACTGTACATGTAACTGGCAAAGGTATCTACTTACAAAGGTCATCATCCTACAGTATATATAATCCACGCAATCATAACCCAGTGTAAGGGACAGCACTGTTTACTCATCTACCCAACGCACGTGCCATAAAAACGTTGTCCTAGATCAGTTCTATGCTATATTCAGTCTGTTTGTGAGGTCAAATTAACCTATGGATATAATATAATTTGGTGTCTAGAGTATAGAGCTGACAAAACGTTGACTATTAATCTAGAGTGACCATGCAGAAGTGTTTATAAACATCCTGATAGGTAACGGGAAATGGACAAAAGAATTCCTCGCGGGTAGAGTGGAAGTCATGACTGCGGACCGGTTGGGTCATGCTTTCGGTCCACGTGTGGCCTAGAAAATGACTCGTACGCGACGGGAAAAAACTAGGCCACGTCAATTGGCCTTATCATGCAATCAATAAATCTAAATGTGAAGGCTGCAGCTGCCATTGGATCCCGGAGATTACTGTACCGATTTTATCGCTTTTTATGGCGTCGCCCGGCAATGTACATGTATGTGGCAACATATTCTTTACTTGATCTTAAACTGGCTGACTGAATTAAGAATACCTTTTATAAACTAAACATTCAAAGACGTATTTTGAAAGCACTTCTCTTTGAAATACGTGGGACTTTGATGTATATGTCGGTAGCCGCCATTTGATCCCGGAGGTTATTGTACCGATTTTATTGCTTTTTATGGGATCTCCCGGCAATGTATGTTTGACCTAATAGGACCCCTGTGACATAGGGTCTTCAACACATTCAACATACAGTATTCTTTATTGCTCCTTTAACGATCAGGAATGAAAGAGCTATTCAAATATCAGCCATTTAAATATTAGCCACCAAAACTCAGCACAATTTCCATATGTTTACTGACGAAAAGAAAACTAGAACCCTGTTAACCTCTTAAAGCCCACTCATTGCAGAAAAAGTGGGACACTTCATCTTCCACTGCTTCAAAAAAAGAAATCAAACCCGAAAAGCATAGATTGTATTCCGTAGTAGTTCTTAGAATAGTCCCTTGTTCCACTTGTCACCATTGTTAACTTGTCTGTATCCTATTCCTATTACATTGTTTGATGTTACAATTGGCCCTGCAAATAAAACCCTGCAAATAAAACTCTTAATTATTTGATTGCAAACTAGCAGATTGAATTGAGAATGCTTTTTATACACCAACAATTTAAAGACACTTTAATTTTGATTTATTTAAAACATGTAGGATTGTTACAAATATATCTTGAATAATTAATGATCATCTTTTTTGTTTGGGATGACATTGCCATGGCACTGACCAGGTGTCATTGATGAAGTTGATCATTAAAGACAACTGCTCTATAATTTACAAAGTGAATGCATGGAAGATAAAGGTCTGAAATTTCAGAGGGTCAGCAAAGAAGAAAAACTTAAGAAGACGAACGGGAAAGGAGGTTGCCTTTTACTCGAGTCTTAAGATTCATTCTAAGGGAAAGCATTCAGCGTAGAGATGAGCCATACAACTAAGGCATGTAGTATGTAAACAACAAATATGTAAACAACAATTTGCACCAACAAATCAGCTTTGAATTTACACACCGATCCCGGTGATTGAGAAACAATTGCAGATACTAGCAGATTGGACTTGTACAGAACAAATAGAGACCTTGGTCAAGCCACTAACCCTCACACAGCCAAGTCAGCACATTCTGCATAACCTGGCCACTAACCCTCACACAGCCAAGTCAGCACATTCTGCATAACCTGGCCACTAACCCTCACACAGCCAAGTCAGCACATTCTGCATAACCTGGCCACTAACCCTCACACAGCCAAGTCAGCACATTCTGCATAACCTGGCCACTAACTCTCACACAGCCAAGTCAGCACATTCTGCATAACCTGGCCACTAACCCTCATACAGCCAAGTCAGCACATTCTGCATAACCTGGCCACTAACCCTCACACAGCCAAGTCAGCACATTCTGCATAACCTGGCCACTAACCCTCACACAGCCAAGTCAGCACATTCTGCATAACCTGGCCACTAACTCTCACACAGCCAAGTCAGCACATTCTGCATAACCTGGCCACTAACCCTCACACAGCCAAGTCAGCACATTCTGCATAACCTGGCCACTAACCCTCACACAGCCAAGTCAGCACATTCTGCATAACCTGGCCACTAACCCTCATACAGCCAAGTCAGCACATTCTGCATAACCTGGCCACTAACCCTCACACAGCCAAGTCAGCACATTCTGCATAACCTGGAGAACAAGCTTCCCTTTGGACCCCAAACTGTGAGTTGCCAAAGGTTAAAGCTCGAGGTTAACTCTTTTAATCAGTAACAAACTTTTACAATAATTAGCAGCAAGACTTTGCGTAATTGGCTTCCTGAATTTAGCATAATACGTAGGCAGTCTTCCTGAATCTAGTATCAATCATTGTGGAAATATCATCTTTGGCAAAGATTTACACATAAATTTGTAAGGAAACTACATGTATCTTATTCCCATAATTATCTTATTCCCATAGAAATGATAATTCAAAGCATGGCAGTCAAATGTTTCATAGTTGTCTTCCTGAATCATTAAGCATAGACAGTCCTGTTGAATTTAGAGTTAACTATTGTCGAAATTATCTTTGGCAAAGATCTGCAATCTCTATGTATTGTCTACATGTTGCTGCTGATATAGCAGATTTAGAATTGAAATGGCAGCAAGGTCAAGGGCAGAACTTTGTCCTAGACAGACTTTAATTCTTTCCTGATGTGGCGTAAATGAGGGTTTGCATGAGGGCTCCCGACAACGCTTTACACTGAATTCAAAAGAACGTATTACGTTAAAATCAAGGAAAGCGATTACGAAAAATTGTGTTGCCTCGCTGTGAATTACGTGGATAAGACGGCGTTCCAGATAAATTACGAGAAATAAAGATAGGCTGCCTACACCTTACAGAAAGAGCATGCAGGCCCTCGTAAATGATTGGGGGGGGGGGGAAATAGTCTATTACTGGCAGAATTCTTTAACCTTGTGATTTACCTTAAACCCTTAAACGTTAGGCGCCTTGGGTCAAAACCCAATGCCAGACATGGTAGGGATGACCATGGCCTAGAAAGATCGAATAAATGATGGGGGGGGGGGATTATAGTCTATTACTGGAAGAATTCTTAAACCTTGTGATTTACCTTAAACCCTTAAACGTTAGGCGCCTTGGGTCGAATACCAATGCCAGACATGGTAGGGATGACCATGGCCTAGAAAGATAGAATACACAAAACTTGCCAACCAACTGTTTGACTGGTCTGGGCTCCCCAGACAGCTTCAAGTCATGCAGGGAATCAAGGGCAAAGTAATGTAGAAACACATGTGGGTTTGCCACTTTCCTCACCCAAATATAGCACCAGAACAAAGGTGAAGCCAGGGAAGCTCTTCGCTTCAAAGACAAACTCACCTAAGTGGCCAAAGTAGTCTGGAAATCAAACATGGTCAAAAAAAACGAACTGACAATCTATACATTTACATGTACATGTATAAGCCTTGGTGTGATTTAGAAAAAGGGAACAAAATACACAGTGTCCAATTCCATATAGATTATGGGTATTCAGAGGGCACTTTAATGGAATAATTTTTATGGAATTTTCTCTGTTGATGGACAAAAACTTATTTCAAGACAGACATGACTAAGGAACATCCTATTGCATTAGCACAATAGCGATACTTTATTCCTCATTACTCCAGACTCTTTATAATTGGTTAGTCACCAAGTGGATGACATTGGGCGGGTAGTGCACACCATATAGTAGAATCACCTTATTCCTTTGGCAAATAAGACTCTCTGATGCCCATAACACCAACCAAAGTTTCTACAACTACAAAATGTACATGTACTACAGATGTTTTATTTGTGGGCCATTAAGAAAAGTGATACTGTAAATGCAGAAATGTTCGCGATGGTTTTATGTTCGTGGTTTTTGCGGTGAACTTTCAGCGCAAACTTCAAACCACCACGAAACTTTTTGCCCTGTGACCTATGACTGTAGCGCTACTATTGTTTCAAACGCGAACTTAAAACCACCATGAACACTCCATTTTCTGCCTCCTGTGAAATAAAAACCACACGAACTTAAATGCATTTACAGTAGTCTGACTAACCACCAGAAAGTGGCCAGGTGGCCCTGATGGCAAGATCGACCTCTAGTACGTTGTAGCTTCATTCCCTTTTCTAAGCTGGACAATCTATAATTCAGTTATGCTATATGCAATTCAA
The DNA here is from genome assembly GCA_035149815.1 of Branchiostoma lanceolatum. Lineage (NCBI taxonomy): Eukaryota > Metazoa > Chordata > Leptocardii > Amphioxiformes > Branchiostomatidae > Branchiostoma > Branchiostoma lanceolatum. The sequence continues at coordinate 6,907,365 of CM068880.1, forward strand.
TCCAGTCAACCCTACCACCTGGCAGGTGTTGTATCTTAAGTTAAGTTCCAAGTCGTATCTTAAGTTAAGTTCCAAGTTCCAACAATAACGTCACAAATCTCCCCCATGTCTGCAATCCCTGCCAAGACTTAAGTCTGAGATTTCTGCCAAGATGTCAGTCATGGACATTTTTCAAGGGAAATTGTTGACCCAATGCCATAAACGCTCACTGCTCTTGACTTATAACTAGATTTCAAAGACAGCTAAACCTCTGCTAGGGAAAAGAACCCGATAGACTTATCGAGAAGAGACTAGTACTAGAAGGGGTGACCCGGTGTGCTTGGTTTAAAAAGCCAGCTGTAGCAAAGCTGCATTAAACTGTCTTCAAAAAGCATCACGCTTTGTCTTAAATTCAAGTTCGCCCAAAGACACATTGATCGAGAGAGAGAGAAATATTACATACCTCACTGATGTACCAGTCTAGAAAGGGATGGATCAGAAAATATTACAGGGTTTTTCTTGTGTAAAGCCGCCTTCAGCATTTACGTACATTTTTGTACGTCATATGAATTGCAATCAGACCGCTCTAATTCGATATCAGTTTGTTAGCAAAGGCTGAGTAAAAAATATAGATAGGGAGAACATGTTTTTTTTTACAAAAAGGTGATGAATATTTTTCTGCTTGATTTGTCAAATTTCTGATGTAATTCTTGAGGGGGGGTCCTTGTAGAGTGAATTTTTATTATTTCAATTTCCAAACAAATTTTCCCCTTCAAAATTCCCTACCTTACCCTTACTGTAAGTCAATCTCCTTTATATAAGTGCTATGGCGATTACTAATAGCAGTGCCATGAATACAGTATTACACACTGGTACACTCTGTCAAAAATCAATAAATATAAAATTCCCTTTCACCACAGACACTAACGGATTAAAAAAGCCATCCTTCCATGATCGATCCATAGAACTTCTGACAGAGCCTGAAAATCATGGGACTGGCGAGGTTGATGAATTACACTATCTATAAAAGAAAGACAAACTAAAGACATAGAAGGTCATTTTGCAGGGCTTGAAATATTGGGTGCATTTGCAGCTTTTGTGCACCCAAAATTGGAGATGTGCACCTAATTGTTGACCGTGAGTGCACTGGTGCACCTACATGTACATGTAGAAATCTGTGTATGGTTACCTACCCTAAAAGTAATTGTACACTTAAGTATACAGGATATTTTTAATATTCAAGTGTGATAAGGAAAGATACAACCTTTGTTCTATCAAATTTTTGAAATCTTAAAGTTAGCTGTTGAATTTCAGATTCTAGTTCTGAATCGGGCAATAGGGTTAGTAATTTTGTTTTGCCGACTTTCATACTTAAGTTTTATTGTGCACCCATTTTTCTGTGCCCCAGTGCACCTAATTATATATATAAAGATGAGGATCTGCGTGCGGGGTACTGACTGTATGTATTCCACTAAAATCAATAAAGGCGTTTTGTGTAAAATATAATTTTGTGAAAGGTGCACATTTCTATTCCCAAAATAAATTTGGTGCCCAAGAAACAAAAAAGGAGTTGTTTTTTCTATTTTGTGAAAGGTGCACATCTCTATTCCGAAAAATGAGCTTGGAGCCCTAGAAACAAAAATGGCGTGTTTTTTTTCTGTTTTGTGAAAGGTGCACATCTATATTCCCAAAAATAAATTTGGAGCCCAGAAAACAAAGAAGGTCACCAGGTGTTTTTTTTCTGTTTTGTGAAAGGTGCTGTTTCTATTCCCAAAAATGAATTTGAAGTCCTGTTTTGTGAAAGATGCATGTTTCTTTTCCCAAAAGTCTTGTGGGTTTTTTTAGCAAAAATGTGCTTTTTTCTGTTTTGTAAAAGGTGCACATTCTAGATTCCTAAAAATGGATTTGGAGCCCTGTTTTGCGCAGCGTGCAGTGAGGCATGGCTAAGGCCATATTGCTGAGTGACCATATCCAGGTTGACATGGTGGGGCCAACTGTTGCAGCATTATACATGTAAGTAGGCCAAGGACATAGGGGAGGACTCACAGGGCAGGGGCCGGGGGTTTTACTGACTGTGTTTATCAGGTCTGGCGCTGATACAAGCCATTTCCCTGGGCCTCAGCTGGGCTGTTGCAAATTTTTCATTGTTTGACATCTTCAACTTGAACAAAATCCAGCAAAAAAGAAAGTTTGTACTATAGAATCACTCAACAAATAACGATTTCTGTCTGAAATGAACTAATAATTATAATACATTTTGGGCCTTACCTGGGCTAGTGCAAATTTTGGATTGTTTGCCATCTTAGACTGGCTTATAATTACGATTTGTATCATTTAAATGTTTGAAATGTAAAATGAAATTGTCAGAACTTCTAATGTTTGTCATGATCACAGATTATAACATTATCCACCATATTACTATTGTTGGGATTCCTTTTTGGCTCCTACCGGTATATCATTTTGACAGAAAATGGAAATTTTTAAATATTGTAACATTTTTTCAAAAACTGACACACACACACACACGCACAGACACGGCACCGAAAACATATTAACCTTCTTGGTGAAGGCATTTAAGCTTCATGAGAGTTCTAATGTGTTTTACCTATTGACTACACAGTTTCAGATAAATCAACAGCATTTGAAGGTTTGTAATGGTATGATGTGTACCCTGTATGCTATACACGTACTTGACATCTCATTATGTTTTACAGATATCTCATGATGTTTTACGATAACACAAAAGACTTATCCTTCCAATCTTTTTATACACGTTACATACTCTATGCTTTAAAGCTGTTTTGCATCATCAAATTCTAAGTATGCAACGTAACTAACATCCAACAGGATGTCATTGAACTTTCAACATACAAGCCTGCTGGTTAATGACCTCAGCCAGATTTTACATAAGCACAAGGTAATGATATGCTAATGATATGTATTTAGGACACGGGGAGTGTCAAGGGCAGCGCAGGTGCTATATTTACCCACAAGTCAAGGCCTGAGTGCCTCTGAAAGAATGCAAAGTGGCGGATCAGACCAGTCTTGCCCTTGGAAAGAAATATCACTTACAAAGATAAGATAAGAAGGTTGTAATTTATTTTATCCAAATAATTAGCGGAAATTGGGTTGAAAACTGTTGGTAGATTACTGCAGATCTTGATTTTTTTTTTTCGCAGTGGATTTACAAATGTACTTAAGGCCACACTAATTTAATTTCTTGGTTAACAGATTTTTTTAATTTTTAGCACGAGGATATCATTTAAACAGAAGGCTCCTTTAAAGGGCACAACATTGGGGCCTGTTAAGGATTCGAACCTTTTAGATTCAAAGTCAACAACCCTAACCACAAGACCACTTTGTCAACTGATCCCAGAATATGCCTAAAGAATTCTGATGATGCAACTCAAGGATAGGACTGTCTTTTTCAGTTGACCTCCAATCTACCCTTGACCTCCTATTAAGGCATGCTTACTTGTAAATACTGCATGTCAAACACTGTGGAAGACGAAACTTATCTTATTTCAAATTGCCCCTTCTACGATCACGAAAGAAAGGATCAAGCTATGTAAGAGGCCACCAAATTCCATCCTAATTTCTCCACGTTTAAGAACAAAAAGAAAACTACCCTCCTCTTAAGACTTTTAAAAAATCACAAAACCCACACACTACAGAAAAAGTGGGATCATTCATCTTCCACTGTCTCGGAAAAAGAAGTCGTACCTGGAACCCAATAAGTTAGAATTTAGTGTTGATACAGTAGTTAGACTAGAGCAGTCACAAGTTATACTTCATCATTCTCTTTCCGTCCTTGTCATGTTATATGTACTAATGTAATTAGCCTTCAGGCAAGAACATGCAATAAACTTTCATTAAGGCATGTTTACTTGCTTGATCGCTTATGCTTGTTATGGTCATGGTACCTGTAAATTATCTCCCCCCCCCCCTCCCACACACACAAACACCAAACAATAATATTGTATCCCTTTAAAAACTTCAGGGCAGTGCCATTTTGGAGGTCATTGACCTGGGAGGAGGGGGCACTGACCCTGTCAAATTGTCTTAGCGCAAGTCAGTAAATTGACCTGGCACAAATGTATGAAATAAACCTGAAAGGACAGAGGAGTGAAAAGTCTCAGAATCTGCAATTTTGTCAAGATGAGAGAGAACAATCAGAGAAAATGCAATACAAGCTGGATCATTTAGCCAATTTATTTGCCAATGTCGATCACATCGAGAATTATTTTCAACCATAAAGTGAAGGGCACGAAATCTGGACTATGAGTTTTGGATCATGGACTGATGACGTTTATACTTGATAGATACGAATAAGGATGTTTAGGGGGTTCGAAACACAACCAGTCATTTAAGCCAGCTGCGCTCTTGAAACATCATATGCCATAATAGTCAGCAAATTGACTGTGGGCTAGAGGAAGAAGAAGAAGGGCACTGCCCCTTTAGAGGTCAACGACCTTTTAGACAGCTTGATGAATGACAAAAGGGGCGTGTGGATAAGTGCAAATTTTCTGAGGGCAAGCATGCAAACTGGGCAAATTCTATAGAAATTGTTTGTTTAAATGTCAGCAATTTTCAAACAGCAAACCAATTAAAACAGCTTAGCTGTTCTACTTCTGAATTTTGCAACATTGAAGAAAGTATACAATGTAATATGATCAGAAAGGCTCTATCAAATCAACTCAAGACACATATTCCCTGTTGGTGATAATGTACTTATCTGTGAGGACCAATAGGAAGCAACTGAGCCATTTGAATCTGACAGGGGACGTTGAACCCAGCTGAGGACACTTACTGTTGGAATTGAAGTTCATTCACCTTTCCAGCAAGCAAGCCTGACGAAAAACAATCCATGGTAGCTACACACAACGCTGTCTCTAGCTTTAGATTTTTTTTCGTCCCACTCATTGTTTGGGAGCCGATTTTTTAATTCTCATTGTTGAATTTGTCATTTTAAGCTTTAAAAAATACATTTCCATCAGTTTTATCTCATGAAATTAATATTTTGGGGACGGAAGGGGTTGAATTTTTTTCCGTCCCAACAAGCAAATTTGGGAAGGACGGGTCCTGGAGACAGCCCTACAAACAACGCTGTCATTGCTACGTTTGTTTGGGAGCCCATTTTGTTAAATTTCATTGTTACAAATGCAAATCTGTCAGTTCAAGGTTAGGAAAATTCCTTTTCATCAATTTCATATCATGAAGTACAGATTTTCCAATGCTGGTGAGGAGATATTCTGTACGGTAGCTGACAAAAGTTAATGACAACAACAGCGTTCAAACTCGCAGGCAGAAAAACAAATGGCTTCATTCCTCGCGAACATTCTGATAAACGCTGACACTGTAACACAAGCACTATACATGCGTAATCTTTCTGAGAAGGCATAATCCTTGTGAAAAGGTTGTGGTCGTGTGTAATCTATGTATGAAAAAATTTAGTAAATCCACTTATTCATATACCCCATGGTGGTTCAGGTGAAATTTGCGTATGGAGTTACGTGGCGTACGTGACCATCCAAACGTGCGTACCTCGGCAAGGTTATACTCAATAGGGAATACTGTAAAGGCAGAAAAGTTTGCAGGGATTTAATTTCGCAGTAAGGAGAAAGTGGTTTTGAGTTTGCATTTGAAACAATAAGCACTACAATCACGGCTTTTTGCAGTGGTTTTAAGTTTGAAGTACAGGGTTTACTGCGAAAACTGCTAACAAAAACCACCGCGAACATTTCTGCATTTACAGTAACACAGTCAGGTGATTGAACTCTTCCCTAGTTCAATTGGGGACAATGACAGCTTGTCCAGATGGTGAAACCTATTTTCCGATTGGCTGTCTTTTAAAAATAATTAGATCTTCAACAATGAATAGCATCCCTGTTCAAAGCAGAAAGAAAGTAATCCCTGATTGGAACGATAACAATTATACTCAAGAAGCAACTGGAGGATTTTGTAATATTTCATCCAGTTGCTTGAGGAACGAATTATCTTGCGTATCTTACTACGTACGTGGATGTCTGACCTTCATCGACAAACACTTATTTATACAGGAAAATATTAAAAATTTTACTATCTTACAAGGTACATTGTATAAGTATTTGTTATGTATTGGAACTAGACATTAATGAAGCAGTTCATGCAAATTGTAAAGGAACCTCTGTGTGTATCAAAAATCTTGCAACAAAAACTGCAACAAAAAAGACCAAACAACAGTCAATGTTTATGAAATCCTGGAAGAAATCATAAACATTTCAAACGGCTATGCCGTTAGTGCCACCAGTCTTAAGGTGTGAAATAAAGTTCAACTTTAAAGTTAACGTTATAAGGCTTTGACAGACCACTTGTTTCTGAGCAGTGTTTACAGTAAATTATACACATAACTTAAGCGTGCAAGGGAGTACTAGATCAAAAGATCAGGAATTGCTCTGAACGTTGATTTGTACTCAAAGTACGTAAAGTAATCAAAGGGGACAACATAAACTGTCGGTCGTGTGTTTGACGGAAGCCTAACAGTGATCTTAAGCACACATCAGAATGATAAAGCACGCTTTTTACTGCTCATACAATTTACTAACATCTCTTGGTATGCTGACAAACTTAAGCTACCTTGAGGCTGAGATTATCTTGGATATAGCAAAGGATCTTTACTCTCGAAAATCTCTTATCACAGGTCTCAGAGGATCTGCATAATAAAAATTAATAACATATCTTATCTTACCTGCATAATGTCTAGAAGCTTAGATCTATCACTATGACAGTAAGATTATAAGGACTTGCTTTTCTTTGCCTTTAATGATTTCAGGTCTATAACTGAATCGTCAATCAATCAAATATAATTCAGTTTTGGCTTTTAATGCAGATGTTATAGTTGGATATACTGACTACATGTATCCGTTGGTTTATTTTTCATCTGACTAAACAAAGAAAACCCACCCACCCCAACCTACACACGGTGTCACCCCCAAAAAGCAGTGTGGTACATTCCGCAGTGACTGCAGCGAACCGTGGTTGACCTGGATCTGAGGACACGTACCATCGCGTGTCCCCGTCGGGCCAACGACCTTGTGTGGTATTTGCCTTTGGAGTTCAGAGCGGTTGAATGTCAGCAGTTAACCTCATGATAAACAGCTTCTGCAATAACTTCACTTGTGGAATGGATGAAATAGAAATGGAAAACAACAATTGTGTTGTCCTTTGGATAGATGTATCTTACACTCTTCGACATAGATGTTTGTAAACGTGTACTTCGAAGATTGAACGTGAAGGAACACGGGGTACGTGTGACCTTGGTGTATCACATCGGTAAACTACTGCATTATTTACACAGAGTGGCATTTCACAAGGTTCCTCAACTTTCTGAGGGGAAAAACATGTAAGAAAGACGAAAACACTATCAACGATGAAAAAACAACTGCTTCTCACCACTTCTCCCTTAATCAATTCTGAAGAAGAAATGTACAGGTAGAGGCAACCTTATGATAGGCGAGACTTGAACACTTTTCTGCATAATATTTAGTTACGTGACTGAGTGTGTATTTTTAAACTTGGCTGCCGTGAGTGTCCATATATGTGTCACAGTAGAGATGGCGATTCAGGACAATCGGCGATTGTCCTAGGACAGATCCCGATCGCCGTTTGTCCTAGGACAGACTGCGATCGCGATCTGTCCTAGGACAATCGCCGATCCTACTAGTAGAGATTGCGATCGCAATCTGTCCTAGGACAAACGGCGATCGTGATCTGTCCTAGGACAATCGCCGATTCTACTAGTAGAGATTGCGATCGCAATCTGTCCTAGGACAAACGGCGATCCAAACTTAATGATGCTAAGATATACTAATAAAGGAAACAGCAATATCTTGTATAATCCATGATTTTATTTAGTATTTACAAATTCTGAGATTGATATTTTGACACCTGTTTTAACACTTTACAATTGTTATTGTTCTCCTATGGTTGTGAATTCAATAGGTGTGAAACTGTGAGTAATATCTTGACACCTCAAAATTTGCATACTGAAACATTGTTGGATCACCTTCTTCCAACTGACATCTTTCACACATTATCAAAATTTTTTCACTCAACTTTATCAGAAATTACTTTATCAGAAAACATACTCATTCATCCATTATAAAATATGAAGTTATTCACCTAAAATAGTTGATAATTATGAAATGTAGGTAGTATGCTAAACCTGATTGAAATGTTGTGCAATGATTCATTCTATTTTCTAAAGCATTTCCATCTAGTCAGAATTTGTCCAGGCAAGTAGAATCGCCGTTTGTCCTAGGACAGATTGCGATCGCAAACTTGTCCAAGTAGAATCGCCGTTTGTCCTAGGACAGATTGCGATCGCAATCTCTACTAGTAGAATCAGCGATTGTCCTAGGACAGATCGCGATCGCAAACTTGTCCAAGTAGAATCGCCGTTTGTCCTAGGACAGATTGCGATCGCAATCTCTACTAGTAGAATCAGCGATTGTCCTAGGACAGATCGCGATCGCAAACTTGTCCAAGTAGAATCGCCGTTTGTCCTAGGACAGATTGCGATCGCAATCTCTACTAGTAGAATCGGCGATTGCCCTAGGACAGATCCGATCGCAGTCTGTCCTAGGACAAACAGCGATCGCGATCTGTCCTAGGACAATCGCCGATTGTCCTGAATCGCCATCTCTACTGTGACATATGCATGCTTGACTGGTGACAAATAACAGTAATAGCCATTGCGTGCACTTAGCCGGTCATTAACCTCAATAGGTATTTGACCTTGGCATTTCGAGGGATCAGATGTTTTTCTTGTGTAAACTCCCCAAATCAATTCCACCTGTAATAAGATATATAATACACATGGTATCAGTGGTACGATTCTGCAATTTTGCAATTGAATGTAGATTATATAGCGAAGAGAGAAATACATTGTATGCATATTTTCATATCTTTATAAATCATACACTTACATGTAAGTACTACAGAAATATTCAGATTCCTAATGCAACTAGACAAACCTCGCATCGAAAAACATATCTCTTCTTTCATTTCTACTACAGTTGCATAGCTAAAAAGTGAGAATTTGAATTTATCTCATGTTAGTTATTCTATTAACTATAAACATGTTTTGTTGTGACGTAGCCCAGTGTGACAAAAATGTGCAATAAACGTCTTCATTCATTCAATCATTGTAATCCATGTAGTTTTCTTCCTTGAAGTTGAACTCTTAAACATGTACACCAAATTTACAGCTTTGACGCAGGTTTGCACTCATATCTGCACATAAAGGGCTTAAATGTCAATATGTGCCTGCCAGAAGGGAGAAGTACAAGGGCATTAGTGCCACTAGATGTCCTCAGGAGTTCAGGCAGGAAAGCCATTGATCATTCTATTTACTGGCAAAAACCTTACGAGGTTATTGAACCCATCTACCACACAGCAAGCTCATTGGCTAGAGAGAAGATGGAAAAGGAAGATGACATTTGCTGTCAACCAATGAGGACTGAGTGCGGACAGGCTTGATCCAGAGGAAAATCTCCTATATACAAATGTACTCTGTCACACTGTGAAAATTAGCATATATGCAGCAGAAGTTTGGACACATAGTACTTATTTTTAATTCAGTTTCATTAAAAGAGATCTTAATTTTGGGCAGGGCTGTCTCCAGCTTTAGATATTTTTCTCCCTCCCACTGAGGCCATACCAATTTAATTTCTTGTTTTTTTTAATTTTTAGCATGAGGACATCATGAAAACAGAAGGCTGGGGTGAAAACTTTCACCTGACCCTGTTCACTCCCTGAAACTGTGTGCACCAAAGTACAAACTTTGCTCTGAGATTCTGTTTTCATGTTGATTTTCCAATCTAGCGTGTGTTTTTTTAAAATTCCGTTAACCAAGAAATTACATTGGTATGGCCTCATTGTTTTGAAGTCCACGAATCTCATAGATCTGCAAAGAACAAATCTTTTTACGTCACGTTTTGTGTGTTCTGTTGTCTTTTAATCCATACCTTTACATCTTGCATCATATTCCAATTATGAGATCAAGATTTACACACCACAAATCCAATTTTGGTCTGTGTACAGTCGCTTTGTAGAATGCCCGACGCTCGCCGAATTTCAAAATCGTCCGAGCGTCGACTGTATTTTCCAATGAAAATCTCGGGCAATGTCCGTCGAACACCAAAAACTAAAAACCCCCCATGAGATGGTACCATCTTTTGTACATGGATGAAGTCAGTATCGACTAACCTGGTAAAAGGCTAATACAGACGAAGCCACTTAATTGCACCTCGGATAAACGCACCTTCCATTTAATTGCACCGAATCCCAATATCCAAAACCGGTTCCCACTCACTGCATTGTAAGTGACTCCGCATATCTGCACCGCGCATGATCACCAATGCCGGATAACTGCACCAATTTTTTTTTTTTAAATCCTCGACAAGTTTACTGAAAAGGTGCGCTAAAATCGGCAAACGCGGTACAAATGAGCCGATACCTGCCGGTGTAAAGACGCAATACCTCCAATATGTTTATAACTGGTTTGAGTAGCAAAAGAAGGCGGTCTCCGTTGACAGTTACGTTGATAGGAATCGTACTGATGGGAGGTCCCGAGCGGGTCACCCGTAATCAGTAACCAAGTTTTAATTTCAATTCCTAGTTTCATGGCGGTACATGATTTACGTAAATCGACAACTGCACTCTACGTAATGTAACACAGAAACTGTTAACCCATGAGTGGCATGACGATGTTTCAGAATGCCTCCCCTGTAACGTTACCTGTGTTGTCATGCGGTAGATCGCATGGAAAAAATGAAATAATGCAAATTCAAAACAGGTTCGTAGTCATTTCTTTATTTTCAGCAAGGGGTCAATAAATAAAGTTGATAACTGAATAATTTCGTCTGTTTTCTTTGTGCTAGTGTTTCTGACTAACAATACACCCCCTCGCCCATGGTGGTGCGGTCCAGCTGGCATTTCGCATAATTGCACCAGCCGGATAATTGCACCAAAAACGTTGACAAACGGGTGGTGCAGTTAAGCGGATTCTACTGTACTGTAAATCACTTAAATATAGCGGTAGGAAAATATAGCGGTTTCGGGAAAATGGAGTAGGTCGCGTCACTTAATTTTAGCGTTGTGGACGAGGCGCTAAATTTAAAACAGGTGCCTGTAATTCACAGACTGATTTGTGAAAAAATACATGAATACTAGTGCTAGTATTATCATTAAAATCTTCAAGAAAAAGTCGGAAGTTTACGGACCAAAGGCGTGAAAAAACACGCCATAATTGTTTGTGTATGCTATTGTCAGTACACACTGCATTTGTACAAAAAATTACGACAAACTTGTACAATAAATGCTTTATTTCTTGAAGAACACCTTTGCTTGTTCCTGTGTGAATGACTAGTACAAAGTGTGCATATCGTGGCGAATGAATGGAGCGTGATTGTGTTCTACGTAGTTACTGTACAGTGTCGGGGCAAGAGGGAGGGGGGCAGAAGAGTGATCAAAATATAGCGTGATGAAAATATAGCGGTTGAACAGCAGCCGCTAAAGCCGCTATAATAAAATCCCCGCTATATTAAAGTGATTTACAGTATTTGGATCAACTTTTATTTCTAAAAATCGCCCGAAGCCCGCGTAATCAACAGGATGTCGGCCGTACTTCGGCTGAAAATGCACATTTGAAGCTAGCCAACACATCGGGGGAGGTGAATTTCTTATTTGTGATGGGGGCTTTAGCGATTGCCTCATGATTTGCAATAGATAATGTTACAACATATTGTTACAACATACTAACTTCTATTAACATTGATACACTGGGTTACACTAAATCTGCCACTTAAAAAACAGTGGGTTTGAGAGATCTCTAGTGAAGCACCCCCATTTTATGCACGGTTAAGATATACAGGTCCAAGTGCATTACACTTGGGGATATTGGGTTGGAGATCTGTTTGGATGCATCTTTTCACGGTGGCGGAATTATGTACCTTGGTGGAATTATATTAGTGTATGTTACATATATTTCTATGTCCACTAAAGTAGCCTGATTTTGTATTAATATAACTTCTTATATAACAAAACGCCTGAATATCCTGGCATTACAGACAAGGTTGTCCTTGAATCCTGGGAAGGGCAGAACACGTGTGACCTTGCATAGGTCAAAACTACATGCATGGTGACCTCTGCCCTCTGAGGGACATGACCCTAGGTCAAGGATGCTGCTGGATAAAGGATAACCTTGCAAAAATTCCAGCTGTGCACCATTAAGCAGACAACCACAAAGGAGTGGTGTTAATCACTGTTAGTCTGATAATAGGGGCCCGCTGGCTACCAATGTATGCTGATTCTCAGAAATGGATGAATAAAAGCCTTCTATCCATGAGTTGTTTGAGTAACTGTCATTTGCCGTACCTTTTATCTAAGATTTAATGATGAGGGGCTGAAATCAGGCAGAGATTTTAATGTCTTCTGCATTCGTAGAGGATTAAAATGTGTATGGACTAAGGCTGTCTCCAGGACCCGTCCCTCCGTCCTGGGATTGAAATGTGCTTTTTAGGACAGACAAAAACTTTTGTTCACTTAAATGACAGATTAACAGATTTACCAACATAAGATTATAAGCAACATTGGTCTCTAAAATGAGTGGGATGGCACAAAATTAAAATTTCAGACGTTTTGCTGAGAAAAAATATTTACAAATGTAGGTAAGCAACTACACACACCGGGGCAAACCCCTACGTGACAAACATATATAATTTTCCCTTGAACATCTCAGAGGAATTGCAGTCCCCTCCAAGAGGGTCTAACATGAACACTTAATTTTGAAAATATTCTATGGGATTGCCAACACACTACACTAAATTCAGGAGGTCAATTACACAAAATGTGGCCATCTCACTACAAACTTTGAGGATAAAAATGCTATCCTAACAAATCAAAATAGCTAATGTCTTTGCCTTATGAAAAAGGGGAATGCAGGCACGACCCTCCTGTACTACAAAACAGTTCGTTTTCGTTTCAAGGCATCCTCATTTGAGGTGAAGCATGATGCTTTTTCAAGTAGCTAGCGGTAGTGCAATGCAGCTTCGCTACGGCTTGGGTTTTCGGCCAAGAACACTGTGTCACCCCTACTCTTCTCGATAAGTGTGTTGGGTTCTTTTATGTGCAGAGGTTCGACGCTTGGAGCTAATGCCTGAAGCTCCCTCAGTAGGAGTGTACAAGTCGTCCTCTGTCTGATTTAGGAACGTTATATTAGTGGCACATGCCTCAGTATGGTATGGTATGGTACATTGTATGTACAGCACATATCCACAATGCTAATAATACCCGAGGTAACCATGATGTCCTGGATATGTCCATCACATGCCATAAAATATACCACAATGTCCTCAGGAAACAACATGGGGCCAAGTACAGTCGGAACAAACCACAAAAGAGTTTTACAGGTTTAGATCCCATTGACGTTGAAGGATACTAGCTGTTTTCAGGGTTTGAAAAAAAATTCCAAAAGACAGGCAAAAGCTTTCAATCTACAGGAGTCAAAGTTAAATTGATGAGACACATATTAGTGGCACATGCCTCAGTATGGTATGGTATGGTACATTGTATGTACAGCACACATCCAGAATGCTAATAATACCCGAGGTAACCATGATGTCCTGGATATGTCCATCACAGGCCATAAAATATACCACAATGTCCTCAGGAAACAACATGGGGCCAAGTACAGTCGGAACAAACCACAAAAGAGTTTTACAGGTTTAGATCCCATTGACGTTGAAGGATACTAGCTGTTTTCAGGGTTTGAAAAAAAATTCCAAAAGACAGGCAAAAGCTTTCAATCTACAGGAGTCAAAGTTAAATTGATGAGACACATATTAGTGGCACATGCCTCAGTATGGTATGGTATGGTACATTGTATGTACAGCACACATCCAGAATGCTAATAATACCCGAGGTAACCATGATGTCCTGGATATGTCCATCACATGCCATAAAATATACCACAATGTCCTGAGGAAACAACATGGGGCCAAGTACAGTCGGAACAAACCACAAAAAAGTTTTACAGGTTTAGATCCTATTGACGTTGAAGGAAAATTCCAAAAGACAGGCAAAAGCTTTCAATCTACAGGAGTCAAAGTTAAATTGATGAGACACATAGGCATCAAATACAATCAACTTATCACAGTAGTAAACAACTGAGTATAGGGAAGGAGGGTTATACGTGTTGTATTCTGTTTATATACCCACCAGAAAAAACAACATTTCAATGCTAAATGCGGCAGAAGTTAACAATTTTGGTTGTCCTTGAATGAAAGATTATGAAAACATTAGTTCCAAGGTCCAACATTACCTTTGGTATTCAAATTTTTACGTACGCATACACAAAGTGCGTTCGAATTATTCTATGGAAGCCTATGGGATACCGTAAAAAAGGACTGGTCCGGAACGCCCGTATCAAACGTTATCATAGCCCAAGAACGACATCAATGTTTACGTAAAAATTTTTAGAAAATACTCACTCACTCACTACCCATTTTATAGTGTGTTGTTCCGTCTTGGGCGGGTAAGATGTGCTTGCACTTACATGTATTTTTGAGATAAAATCTTGCTTTTATTCAATTATCTACAGAAGCTACATACATATCAAATTTCACCAACACTGTTATTGATAGGAGGTGACATAAAGATAAACCCATGGCCATGGCCTATATACCATGGCCTCAATCCTTCCCAGCTGTGATGATATATGGCTAGAAGAAACTGGACTAAAACAGACTGGTTTCTATTTATACACCCCAGATAGCACCACATAAAGTATTTCAACATCGCAAGCCAAGAAAAACAAACTTCTTTAACACTTCACTAATCTTAATCATCTGTCTTCTAACTTTTGATAGATTTTATTTCTCACCTTGTAGAGATCTCAAACATTGATAATACAACTCTTTAACCTTTAACCTGCTAAGTTAGCCGATTTGCACCCAAGTTGTATCCATTATGGGGTTAGGTAGCATGGAGATTGAAGGTTAACCAGTACCACAGCCAAATACACATATTTTTATTGAAACGTCATATACAGTGTACGATGTACTGACATCCATATGTTTTATTACATGTATGGATTTTAAGACACATTTTCCTGAAGAAATTGCCCTTTTTTTTAAAATTCAGCAGTACGGGCAAACCTCTAATTGTTTTAAATCAGCCTGATGTTAGCACACATGGCATGGAAGTCACGTTCACAGTCCCCTGTTGTTGAGAAGTGTCCCAGATTCCTGCAGTATCCTAGATACATTTTAATGATTGCCACGTGAACATCAGACCAACGCCAAATCCGCCCTGAATACAGAATGCTGACCTAGTTACATATTCTTAACCTTGACTGAGCGCCTGCAAAATAACTCTGGATCTCATTAACTATGCTCAAGCCTATCTGTTTCAGAATAAATCGGCCTATATATAATTCCATTGTGTTGGGCTTACAATTACGACTGCTTATATGGATCGACTTGTCTTGCATATTAATTTTTAACTCTAAGTGTTATATCAATAAAATATGTATGGCTGAAATTGCTCTTGCTGTATTTGAAGAAATGAAGTTTCATAGAGCAATGGTTTGAGTGGGGAACAAATTTTAAAAGCCTTTGATTTAGGGTTGAGAAGACTGAAATTTGTACAAAAGAAGCTGCAGTACCAGGATATAAGATTTACATACAGGGGGAGCTTGTGCACAGTACAGGAACCCTCACACATTTCAGTCTTCCACTTCAGACCATTCAGGAAGATGCTATAGAAACCAAGCCCCTCGTTCAGAAACGCTGAATGACTTCATTCCTTCAATCAGTTGCTTGTGAAATCGCATTGAAAAACAAAAGGCTGAAACAGAAAATATGGACTGTTTGACCAATTCTATCCCTCCAAAAAGAAAAATTGAACTCCACATGCAAACTGGATTAGATCATTAATTCTTCTGGTAAACAGTATTTTAATTATAGCCGTAGAGATGGTTATGATGTCACTGCATGATTTTCAACTAAACCGCAGTTCACCGTTTTGCATACTCCTCATTTCTTTATTTCTCCACATTTATGTCAGGAAGAAACACGATAAAAATCAATAATTGATGTAACATCTCGGTCGCAACATATCAAGCTCGGATTTAACAAGAAACATTGATGATCATAATTTCGTGAATCCTATTTCATAATACATGTAAGAGGGTCTGCATGGGGGGTCATGACAACGCTCTAGTTTGAATTCAAAAGAACCCCTAATGATTATACTAAAATCAAAGAAGGCAAAATTTGGTCGCCTCGCGACAAATTACGTGACAATGGCGGCTTTCCGTACGAATCACAAGAAATTATAATAGGCTGCCTACGCCTTACGGTAAAGAGCATGCAGACCCTCATGGAGATACATGTAGGCTTGTGGGTGGAAAATCTTTTGCCGTTTCGAACCCAAGACACAAAGGCATTCCTCCATGACATAGGTTGATAGCCATGGCCTCATTCTGCCATTGTCTGGGTGCCATATATCAGCACAGTGCATTCATGCAAGGCCAGGGGAGGCAGACACTGGTTAGCTGCACCAGACATAATCAATATGCCACTGATTGGATCGGAAATACACGGAATTACCACCAACGATCACAAATTCATACAGGGAAGGTCCATCAAGATATATGTTCTAACAGTTTGGGTCCATTTATCTGTTTGTATTTGTTTGATGACTAATAAAACAATTAGAGGTAGTCTTGTGGTTAGGGCTGTTGACTTAGAATCATCTAAACATTCTGGGTTCAAATCCCTAGCAGGCCCCAATATTATGCCCCTGGGAAAGGCACTTTATACCTGTATTTCCTTACTGGACTTACTCTGGACAGTCTAATGCATGGTGAAAATAAGTACCTAGCTTTGGTTACAGGAGTCCTCTTAGATGGGACGAAAAGCCTGAGGTCCCATGTTTTAAAAGAGCCACTCTTTTTATTAAAAAAAAAGATGGGGGGGGGGGGGCTTCCCTGTGTGAGTGGATAAAATTTTACTATGATTGTGGTTTTACACTGCTTATCCTCACTGTACAAAACTGGTGTGTTTACCTTAACACAATTCAACTTCAAGACAGAAAGAAAATACCCTCAATAGTATATCCTAATCTGTCAGGTTGGTCACCATGGTGACATCAGGCCATACTGCAGTTGTTGAACCCAACTGTGTGCAACAGCGCCCCCTGACAAATTGCTCTAGTGCTGCATTAGAGGACAGGCTACTACATTAAATTTCAGGCTTTTCTACTTTCTTTTCTTTCTAATTGCTGCAACCATGACCGAAAAATTGTTCATGAAATAAACCAACAAACACCTTATGACATTGGCATTGCCCATTGGCACATGTACATGGGAGAGTTAACATGGCATTTGACATTTCATGTTTGCACCTATACACCTACAAACTTCATTGATTCAAACCAGCTTGGTGCCTCATTTCCAACATTTAGATTTCTATTTTCAGCGCAAAGTCGTGCCAAATTCAAACCAGAATCAGGTGCAAGGCTCGACCGAATGTCAGTCCGCAATTACCTGACGGCAGGCGGTCATCATCAGCAATTTCTCATGATCCAAAAGGTCAAACTCTGTCAGCTTACGAGGAAGGATCAATAAATTCACGCCCTGACACAGAAATAAGGGGCAAAACTCAAATATTGGGCCATGTATGAAGACTTTTACAAATGTGTACCAAAATTGAAATGGTGGTGGTCATTACTTTACAGTTCACTTGATTTTCTCACCACTTACCTACTGGGGGGACACCAGCTTAGTGCATGCGCCTAGACCCCATGATGAGAGAGGGCATTAAACATTGAAAAGGTTGTCTCTAGTGCACCAAAACATCACAAGAAAAACATGTGTCCAGCTACGAGGGGTAAGGCCATGTTGATTTGATCATATGGATGCCATTTTCGTTTGTTTCCCCAGAAAATGTTTTCGACCATATTGTAAATCGTACAAAACAGCCACAAAGTGAGCAAATATACACCATGAATTGCAAAAACATATGTTGGAAACAAATATATGTCGTAAAATGCCAAAATCAATTCCAAAGTCAAAGAAAAAGATATGAAGAAATGAAAATGGAGAATTTATATTATATCATTTGCTATATACCGTATGTGCTTAGTCATTTTTTCAACCTTCCTGACCACAATAGATTTCATAATGAAGGCAACTTTTTTCTTTTGCCAACCCTTTTTTATTTGAACACACTCGCATCAGTTTCGGGCTTCCCAGAGGATGTCATCCATATAATGGCTTAACCAATCATGGCATTGAAGAATGCAGAGAGTCAAGAGACCACAGTTGACATCCCCAAACAGCATGAGTCTTCAACATAACACACTTGACCTTTCAAGGAGGTTGGCAAGGATTAAGTTTCCCTTCAAGGACATCCGTCCTGTAATCTTGACAGTTGACATTGATCTTGAACACCCTTGGTGAGGCTCCTCCCAAGCATACACTTGGATAGGTCAAGGTCATTTTTTGGTCCTTTAGACTAATGGCATAACCTCCATAACATTAGTTCCCCAGGTTACATAAATCCGCCACTTTAAAAAACAGTGGGTGTGAGAGATCTCTAGTGCAGCGCTCGACGGTATGCACAGTTTTTCACATCATTTGGAAAAGGTGTGAGGTCGTGAAACTCAGAGTTCAGCTTTACATGGGTTTGATAGACAGTCAACATTCCCCATATCAAATCCCTACATAAATCAACTCTATAGTCCCTACGGTTATAAAACCTGTCATTTGACTAGACAATCAGATATACAATCTGGTACCAAATAGGATGCCTGGAGGTTCCCAGACATCGTATCCTATTTACATATCATGGCAGTCCCTCAAACATTGTTGACATGACAGAGGTACAGTCACCTACATGTAGCAAGGATGGTGTACAGTTCTGAAAGTTGATGTACTGTACATTCATTTATTTTTGCAGGGACTTTCGCAGAAGAAAGGAAAAAGAGCTTTTCCCAACTTGCTTGCTGTTGAAACAATTCTGTATCATTTTTTTTTCAAAGTGGTAATACACTAGAATTCACGGGAGAGGTTACTGCAAAAACATGCGAAAATAAAACAGTAGCTGTCATCTACCAGACATTACAAGCAAATAATATCTTGAATGTGGTTTCTTTCTACCATTCTATCAGAATTTAATACTAATCATATTTTATAATTTTTCTAAATATAATATATATAATACTTTTCTATATATAATATATATTTATAGTACTGGATACTACTGGTACTACTAAAGGCTATTCAGTAACAACAAAATTTGTAATATCCTTATTAGAGTCAAGAAAGTGACAAAGATTCTTCCTCACAGACTTTCTTTTAATAGTTCAAAATAGAATTTTTATTGACAACAACAATAATGTCAAAAAATTCTTATTGACAGGAACATCTCATCAATATAGCTCCAGTCTTT
>CM068880.1:9631839-9681839 GCA_035149815.1 Branchiostoma lanceolatum
CCAAAAAAGAAGAAGAAATAGTCATGGCTACAAGTATCAGTCCTATCAACCTAGAAGAAGGAAGCATCAAGGAAAGGAGTATGTCCCAAACACCAGCGTAGTCAAACCCTAAGAACTAATAATGATATCAAAAACGGATTGATTGACGTAAACACGTCCTGCAATGTTACAAAAAGTGTAATAAATCTTTATATCAATTTCTCAAATTTTGCAATAAATGGACGAATAAAGAGATTGAAATTAAGTAAATCTAGATAAATGGTACTGAAAGTACCCAATTTAATCTATGCTGAGCCCAAGTTGTTGCTGAGTTAGCCAATTTCACACTCCCCACCCTACCCATCCAGTCGGATCCTTCTTCCCAACGGTTATTCCATAATTATGCAAATTAGGAACTCTCGGGCGAGGGGGTCCCTAACTAGGACGATGTGTTTCCTCAATAGATGATTAATACCTACACGGAACAAAGGTATTTTGTGTCAGACATATTGTAGTTTCCGTTCGAGGAATCCGTTTTGTCCAGTTTTATCGATGTCAGGACTTCAGAGGACGGTGTGTGGTGCGACAGTGACGATGTGGGGAGCCACTGGCTTGAAATTCGGTATTTTGTTACTTCTTTCCGCGCTCCCAACGGAGTAAAAAAATGAAAAAAATAAAACCAGACGCTCGCAGGGACCTTAACCTTCGGCTGTTGAACTGCAACGGCAAATTTCATCAATTGAAGTAATGAGGCGAAGAAATGAGGAAACGGTTTCGCAGACACGCGGCGCGCGCGCGGCACATTATTCTCCATTTCCGAACACCGCGTGTCACCGCGCCGCCATGCTTGCCCGCCTGCCCGGAGTTCCTTTCCCAGCGCTCGCCGAGTTATTGAGAGTTTCGCAACACTTATTCCCTCGTTCATATCTATTAAGGAAGGGTTTCTTCGATCGGTAGAAATATCTACAGGTCCTAGAGGAGTAGGAACGTGATGTATCTATATGCACGGTCTACATACAATTTCAGAGATACTTTTCTTGTTATTGAATAGTTACTTTGCGTCACTATTCCAGTCTCTTAACCCCCGCTGTTGGTGTAAAGCTTTGAAATCGCCGCACGAAGAAAAGTCTCCAATGATAAACAAGCAACAATACAACTTCAGTTTAATGGCGTTCTGGGATACTTTATTCGATTTCTTTAAAACCTTTCCCTTTTATCTAAAGTTTGTTGGTACCTTGTTTAACTCAATTGCGGAGAAGTTATTGACGTACAAAAACTGTTATTTCTAGTTCCTACGATTTTGTGGTCATGATTCATCAACAGTTTTGTATATCTTATCCTTCACGCTAACTGTACATCTTCCAAAATAGTTATAAATTTGATACAGATTTAGTTAATGTTTCCGGGTGTCAACGTCATCATCGCTCCGGAGGCTGTAATCCGGAATCCACAAGGCGGTAATCCGGAATCCACGCGGCTCCGGTGCCTCTAGAAGCGTGGAAATGAAGAGCTCAGGGGGGATTTGTTGCCAGGGCGGGCTCCCAGGCGGTGGTGATGGGGACAGATGTGTGCGTTCTGGTACGGAGACGGCGCAGTGCGGCGGGGAGACGGGCGGGCGAGCAGGCGTAATCCCCGGCCTGCACCGGACAGCGCGCCGGGATCACACCTCACAGCGCGTACGTGCGGGCTCGCAACGGGGAGAGTTTTTATTTTTTTATTTTATTAAACAACAGAAAAATGAACAGGACATAGAGATGATGTACTCTAGCTATCGCTAATATTTAACACCATCTCTGGAAATAAACATTACAACTTACATAGATACAATAACAATAAGAAACGGGGAGAGTTGTCCTATCGGGCCACGAGACTAGTCTCTACAGCTTCTAGGGTTGCTGGAAAAATTGTAGAATTTGGCCAAATAGGGCGTGTCAGAGAGGTTTTGTAATTGTTTGCACTTGGTATGCCAACATGTAGCTCCAGTACCGGACGGTTCCTCTGGCAAATGATTCACCTTTTTTTGGCTAATTACCTCCGTGAAAAATGGAGGTTATGTTTTAGGTGTTCGTGTGTGTGTTCGTGTGTGTGTTCGTGTGTGTGTGTGTGTGTGTGTGTGTTCGTGTGTGTGTGTGTATGTGTGTATGTGTGTGCGTGAACACGATAATTCAAGAATGCCTGGGTGGATTGTCTTAATATTTAGTATGTAGGTAGGTCTTAATAAAACCCCAAAATGATTAGATTTTGGACCCATAGCGGCTTGTTATGGTACTGCAGCAGACTTTTGTATCTCTTTCCGCAATCCAAGTGGTCTGGCAGAGACTTCAAGGAATAGAAATGTAACAAAAAGTAGGTAAATGAGAGACCTAATTAGTATGGTCAAAGGGACCAAAGGCTCATAGTTAAGGTCCTAATTTCAAGTCAAAATCACATATTTTTCCAGTGTATTAGCTGATGATGAATTGTATAACTTAACATTGTTGGGATATTGTTGGAACAAAGCTCAAAACTTTACAATATGTACTCTACCAACACAGATGATCTTTCTTGCGAATTGTTGGGATATGATATATTGAACTGAAATTTTATAAGAAAATGGGAAAAATGTGACAGCTAACTGATGTTTGAAAAATAGTAAAAGCAAAGACGTAACAAGTTAAAAATTGGCCACTCCAATAATTGAAAGTTATTAATTGTGCGACTAAAAAGGGATTTGCGGCCAATGCTTGTATAAATGTCATATAATGCCCAGTATTACACAATTGAAAAATGTGAATCAAAAAGTCGTTAGGTTTCAGTGGGCCGCCATGTATCAAAACGTCAAAATAATTGTAGGAAATTGGTCTGAAGTGACGAATAACGGGCTATGATTACGGTCCACTCTGTACACGAAGTCATGAATCTTCATCCTCGGAATTAAGTACTCACTTTTTCCATTGCATGGCTGTGTGGAGTGACATTATTCCTAATTTGCGGCCGGAGTCAGCGTCTCTCACTCAGAACCAATTTTCCTCGCATAGAACAAGACCAGCGAACGGAAATCATAAATAATAATTATCCCAGTTTATAAACCATAAACTAGAGGAAACCAAAAACCCAAAAGAGTACGAAACAATACGTTTAAGAAAGTCAGGGATCAAGATCATCCGAACTGTGAAAATTAGCTAACCAATAATGTTCTCTATTGAATTCACAGATATTAAGTTTATATTAAGCATATAAACTATCTCGCTACGCGTAGGTAATATCTTTTGCCTACAAGTATGCTTTATTGAATTATCAAATAAAAGCACCCACATGAAAAATGATACAAGCATGGTCTATATTTTGATGTATGTAATCAGAGGTTTATTTATTGAGCAGTAAAAATAAGTTGGCTACCCATTCTTCAAAACTACGATTTCTTTATTGCACAGAAGAAAGAATTATCTTCTAATAAGTTTTCCACAATTTTGTATTTGGGTGATTTGGCGGATAATATTACTGTAACTATCCAAACTTACATACCGACGAAAGCTCATACTCATATAATGTTCAGCCAAAAATAAAACGATGTACAGAAATATAGCATGCATCGCGTATTTTATGTGGAAACATCAACGTTTAAATTCAATCGCTATAAATCATATAATTATCTTGGTTTGATAATAATCAATATGAATGTTTAATATGAAATAATTAGTGATATCATGGAAGTCATGGTAAAAAAACATAAAATGAAAATGATTAGATTATAGTGATAGCATCAACAAAGTTATGAGTAAATTTTGCGTATTTGGTACATTTTATCGTATAATCAAAAGTCCAGTTAAAAAAAGAGAGTAAAAAAAGACTTAATCCCCCGGCATCTGCTAATGCCACGCTAGAGGAAGGATGACATAATCAACGTCCCCTCCACAACAATGTAATGCAATTAAGTCGAGGTAATTAACGCTGTAATTGTAGTTTCCGGTTGGGTGATGATTGGCAGTTTATAGCAGGCGCGGGGCAAGAGTGCGACACAGCGCGCGGTAATTAATGTTTGTGTTTCCTGGAACTCTCTCCGGAGCGGCTCCATTATAGTGAACTCCGCGACTCCGGCACTCCGACATGTCTTCATCAATACGGGGGAACAGTTTCTGAGCAGCCGGATGGAATATTAACGGCACTTACTCCGCAGTTCGCGTAAACTGGGCAGTTTATTAGCACGGCGAGAGCTCTTTTTAATTGAGGCAATTCAGTCATGGGGAAAAGTCAGCGACGTTTTGTTTTATTATTACCAAGTATGGAATACTTGTAGAATTATATAAGGGATAAGACAGTGTCATGGTCATGTAAGGAATATGAAAAGTAAAGTTGATATTGAATTCGATTTCTAATTCTTTTTTGGACAAAACATGTCGGTTATGTTCAAGTTTTAATTTCATTAGGGACTTCTTTTATTGGCTTCCGTTTGTTTGATGTTTTCTTGGAGGACCAATCACCTTGAAGATATCTCCATCACGGGATGTCGCTCATTGGACGAGCGCTGATTGGCTGCAAAGCCATCTTCGATTTCATTGGCTGCTGTCCTTGGTGCTGATTTCACAATCGATCACCGTAATGTAGTTTTTATTCGTCATTGGACGATAAAAGAAATTGAGCTCGGTAAGGTCTATGCTTCCAAAAGTTTATCAGTGCCTCTTACGACATCTTTTTTTACACAACTTTCTTAAAGAATTGCTTTAAAGTCTATGACGTCATCACACATACACTGGGACAAACCGACACCAAAGCGCATCTCTTTTTCCCATTAGCAAAAATCCTTTAATCGCTGCCCGACGTATCGGTAGCGTGAAATGCTTCAAACTATCCCCCTCGCGTCGTCTTGGCAGTTATCTCCCGGCATTAAACGCTTCCCTTTCCGTCGAGAGTCAGCGTTTACGTTGGAGGGAATGGGCCATAAAACTAACCCCCGAGATTTGGCTGTGTCCGGATGGGACAGCCCTTTAGAAAGCGGGCTCATCCCCTCGCCGTGTGATGTATTTGCGGGAGCTATCGGCCCGACTCATTGCCGCACTTGCCGGCTTTACGGGCGCGTGAGTCGGCGAGTTTCGGGCCCGCCAACTTTCCCTCACCGACGATAAATTAAAAGACTCATAATGTTTTCATTTGCGCGCGTGTTCCATCATGCCAGGCCTAGCGGGCGGGCGCAATTTGTAATTTTTGTCATAATTAGCACTCTTACACGGGGATTTGGCGCGAGGAAAATTGCGATATTACAAACTTAATGGAATAGCTTGTATTATCCACAGTACAATGGAGAATGCATTTGTCTTTATCGAGAGACGTCGATATGCGTGCTGAGTGAGTGGCTTTTTGACGTGTTTGACAAATTCTGTTGATTAAGTTAGCTTAGGGTAGTTTTTCTTCGGGGAAGGAGACGGTTAGGTATGGGCGCCGCGCGGGGAGCGCCGCTGTAAGGGCGCGAAGGGTTCACGGCGTAGAAAATCCATCCCGAAATAACATAATTATCAAATTATTGCATAATATTCATTGTCCAAATAAAAATAGAAGATAACATTGTAAAAAAATTGTTTTTAAAACACAAAATTATCCAATTTTACACCAAAACTACCACACAACATTGTTTATGGCGTGAAGAAAAAATAAGTTCCGAAATATTAAAATCATCAAATTATAACACCAAAATCACTGCAAAATATTCATTGTCCAACAAAAGGACACACCAAAACATAACATTGTAATAAAAAGCTCGTTTCTAAAACACAAAATTATCCAATTTTACACTAAAACTACCACACAAGATTGTTCATGGCGTGAAGAAAAATAAGATCCGAAATAACAAAATTATCAAATCATAACACCAAAATCACTGCATAATATTTATTGTCAAAAAAAAACCAAACCAGAGGATAACATTGTGAAAGAAAACCCGTTTCTAAAAGAATCCTCAAATCATACACCAAAACTAGCACACAGCGTTTTTTAAAAAAAAAACTGACCCAAAAACAAAATTATCAAATTTTACACCCAAATTACCACATAACATTATCCACTTCTAAATCACAAAATTATCAAATTTCAGTCCAAAACTACCACATTACATCGTAGTCAAGTCCATTCAAAAAGAACAAAACCATCACATTTTACACCAAAACTACCACATAACATTATATCATTTTCACTGCAATCAAAATATTACAACACTATTGTGAGAATAATTCTATTTCAAAATTGGCAGCCGCAAAATTAATGTGATGCAGGCAGTCATTACATCGATGAGAAATTTCGCAGCTTAAGTAAACAATCCCCAAATAGACTAATTCATAAGCCTGTGACATGGGCATGTATTAGGTCAATACATGGCACTGATGATTATAGATTGAGGAATTCAACCACTCTGTCTTACGTTTTGGAAAGGATTGTGGTATATAAATGAACATAGGACACACTGTCAACAAAATAACACATCTATTTAAGTCTATACACCGAATTAAAAAAATCTTTTTTCCTGTTCACCTTTGTTCATGGTAACACATTTGCCAGCAATTGCTGTATATTTCTTCACCGATTTCTAATACTTTAGATGTAACAATTTCGAAACATTCCGAAACTTTTTTTACCTCCTTGTAGGAGGTATTGTTTTCGGTGTTTCTGTCTGTCTATGTGTCTGGTCTACATTTGTCAGCATAACTGAAGAATACATGGATAGATTGTGATGATATTTGGTTTGTGGGTAGGTCTTAGGAAGATAAAGGTCAAGGTCGACTTTGGGTGCCCTAGTGGCTTTCCTTGGCACTGTAGTGGAACTTCCCGTTGTCGTATTTTCTAATTTGATTGCGACCATCCATTCCTTAGAAAATTGTTATACCAATTTTTCCTTGAAACTTTCGATTAAAGTCTTTCATTGAAAGACAGCACAGTGAACCTACAAAGCTATTTCCATACAACTTGTAGTTATGACTTATACGTTCCGCAGTATAGTTATGAAACAATTCGTAACGACGCCCCAACACTTGTGGTGAAAGATAAATTTCTTCACGGCGGCGTAGCGGGAAAGTTAAGTGATCTATGGAAATAGCACCTGACAATATCTACACATCAAACCGCGCGCCGTTAATATTTGGATATCCCTCCTTGCAGCATACATTCATCACAGCAAGTTTTCCAATCTTGTAGATATGTGCGAGTTGCCGCCGCCCATGAATTGATATAAACGACTAGGAAGTAGCGCTGTTGCAGATAGACACTCTTGTACGCGTTCCCAAACGATTCATCTTCGTCTAAAGTTTGTAACTTTTGTTTGTTCACGGTCGTAAGATCTTTGCGAGGTCCGAGAGACCTCCTTGTCTTGTCTTTCTATCAATCGCGTCTTTACTGAAGTGTGCGGTGTTCTCTGGGAATCTATGGGGAGAGCTCCGCCTCTTGTCGTAAAATCGTCCCCCAAAACTTCCACCCTAAGTTGTCAGAGTTTGTCGTCGTGCACTTTATGTCCCCCGGTCCATTCAACTTCCGGGAATCCACACGTCCATCCCACGCCGTCCCTCTATTAATTTTCCGGGAATGTGACATCTATCACGTCACAAGGGCGTGTCCGCAATCAGTGCTGTAGTCCCGTCTCTTTCAACAATATTAGTGACGGGCTATACCATTCTAAACCGGGGGTTGGTACCGGTATGTTGTAATTTTTTAGTTGCCAAAAATTTACGCTTTGAAAACAAACTTAAAGCAAAAACTTTGTATAAAACAGATTTTTGTTTATCTATGAATCAGCATTTTGTATAAAATAGTAAGTAGACAATGCTAGTTTTGCGTGCATAGAATTTACGTTGTCTATAACGATGTGGGTGTGTACAGGGCGTGCGGATGGGATGGTACGATGTCTGCGACTTTTCTTCACGTCCACCCCCTGAACTTTTCCCCAAATGGATGTGTCCGTGGTGATGCATTGCGCCGATCTATCACGGTAAGTGCGCGTGCGGGTACTCACCATCAATCTCCCGCCGCGGGCACGCCGGGGGTACGCCATCACCCGACCGTGTCCGCAAGTTTTATAACTCTCCCCGAGTCCATCTTTCCTTCCCGTCATCAATCTCTCCGCGTGTCCTATAGCCCATGGAATTTTTATGAATCTGTTACTTTCCTACATCCCCCTCCCTCAATTCATTTCCCGGCACTCGTCAATCCATCTTGTTCTAAAGTAAGCAGAAGTTGGGAGACTGGTATGACTTATGCATGAGTCGCTTCGCTGCGTTATCGTTTATATAAACCCTTATGGCAAGGCATCACGTGAAAGTCGTGACCAGTCCCGGTCCCAAAACTTGTAACTTGGAATCTAGGCTGTCGCCAGGGCCTGCATAGAGCGGCTATTCGGCACAAGGACTGACATACCCCGAGGAAATTTTGCTCAGCCCCTCTCAGGAAGGCCCTAGTTTTTTTTAGCGGGCAACAAAAATCAGCGGGGTGGGCTAGGTTAGCCAGGCGGGGAGAGAAGCTTACAGTACCGAGGAAACCCGGCCTGCAGCCCAGGTTAAAACTTGTACAGGGAATTCGAATCTACAACAGCTAAAACGACGATTCACAAACTTCCCGTTATTTGTGCTTAAAGATAGTTTAAGAAAGTCTTTCTCACACCATATGGTGTATAGGGTGGCGCCCATCCCATTTCTATAGCTCTTGGGCCACACAGTTATGCAAGCAAGTTTTAAAGATAGTTAAGTGAAATGTGTATTTGTTTCTCTTTTCAGGGTTTCCAGTATGTTTTCATTTTCTTTCGTCTTCATTCACTTTTGTATTTTTTTTTAACATTATAAAATTTTCCAGTCGATCTAAAGTTTGAACTTGTTTAATTTCTAGCGATACCCTATTTCAGCAATGCTTTCGACAAGATCCAGGTAACTGCCATGGTCAGGTAGCCTTACAAATAGACATGATTAGCGGCGTTGTCATGGGAATGAATCCCCTGAGCTAGCCAATCAGGGCCCAGGATTTGTGGTATCAATTTCACTCCTCTTCGGGCTGCAAATGTATTCCGCTGCGGTCCCGGCGGCACAGCGGATAGGAGGATCGCGGGACATTCATTTATGGCGGGGGAGAGGGAGGTCAAGTTGCTTTTCGATGCGGTGCGGGCCCAAGGGACCACAACTAATTTTCCATTTTGTGGCGCGCGCACTAGATAGATTACCACTTTATTTGCTGCTGTTGGAAATGAGATAGCGAGAGATGACTGCACCAGAGCGCCGCAGCGCTGCCTGATTGAGATGTATAGGTAAATTAATCTCTGTGCCGGTCATTTTTTTAGAGTGAAATTATTCACTTATTGAGTGGGCGCCAGATTCGCGGACTTGAGATAAGCTGTCAAAATCGCGTTTGGTTTTTATCTCGCTTGGTGATATCGACTTCTCGCTCCGATACTCTATTTAGCCATCCAGCTAACGTCTCAATGCTTTAAATGTCAACCAACATCGATATACAATGAGAACGGTATCTCCACATATAGATATACTTTTTGTACATTTTCTAAACAATATATGTGTCCTGCGTTTATGTCGAGTTGAGTTTAATACAACATTAATCGTAAAATTCGAATGTCTGGAAAGAAATATTAAAGCAGCAAAGACAGTCAACAGGATACAAACTTGTTTTATTTTGTGCTGTATTTGTAAATATAGTTTACGAAATAGTACCACTCAAGTCTGACTCTGGGAACGAGAGTATCGACAGAGGGTGTAGGATTTGAATTATAACTGAAATATTTGCAACTTTTCTATTATGCCAAATCAAAGTCAAATTACGTTAGAAACGAGGAAATGTTTCTTTAAAAAATTGTGCACCTTGCACTCAAAATAGTGCTTTATTCTGTGCTACAATTTACAATTTTGTAAAAAAAAGAGCTTTTACATTTTTGTTAAAATGAATGCCCTTTTCTGCGTTAAGTAGGTCACATCACCGGTGACCTGTCCTCTGTCCCGACTAATTAACTATCTGGACAGACGCACCGACAATGACACGGCAATATGACCTAATTTGAGAAGTATAATTGGCAATGGCACTGTACTATATTACTTTTGACCCGCTAGTCTATAGGGAAAAGGCATTGTAAGACATGTTCATTATGTCCATGCCGCCCATATTGAAGAGAGGCTTTTTATGCTATGCTAAATACCATTTGAGAGTTTATTTGTGTGTGTATGTGTCATTGTGAACAGCATAACTCGATAAGTTGTAGATGGTATTGATGATATTTGGTATATGGGTGGGTATCAGCGAAGTGAAGGACAATTAATGATTAGGTGAACCCTAATGGATTTCTATGGAACTGCAGCGGAACTGGTTTGATTCAGTTACAGCTTTGCTGTCACAAAGATGGGCTTGAGCACACGCGGAATATAAAGTTGCCAGCTATATCTAACACTTATGTCGCTGTGCGTTCATGTGTATGTCTGTGTGTGTGTCTGTCTCTTACACGATAATTCGAACGTGCCTTGATGGACTGATATTTGTTATATGGGAAGGTCTTGGTGACACCTCAAAATGGTTAGATTTTGGGACCCCTTTCGGTTTTTCTCGGCACTGTAGCGGAACTTCCAGTTTTGATATCTCGGGTTCTGTACACGCTATGGTCACAATTTTTGGTTGGCAGATATATCTTGTGTTGGGAAGAAGTGACATAAGTTTAGGCCTGTAGGGGGCGTTTCAGTTGCAGACTTTGAGAGAAGATAAGTCAAGAAGCGAAGCCAAGATGGCCTTTACGTCCCCATCCGAAAGGACGAGTGCGCCCCCTCCAAAACCGTGTCCGGATCGAGTTCGAAACCTTGCCCTCTTGTCATCACAACACGTCCGCTGTCCCAAGAAACTAGCCTATGACAAGGATCATCGGCAGCTAGAAACAACTGAATTTCGTACTGTACATTCACAGCTGTCCCAAGAATGCCCTCAATTTGCCCTTGTAAACCCATTGCACAACGAATGTGACCGGAACGACAGAACAGGTCACCGGCCGACCGTGTCGTGTCAGCTGGCGTCGTGTCCAGTTGTCCGCCCAGAGGGCCCCGACACTTCATCAAAAAACGTTCTTTTCAGTCTTCCTTTCATAACTATCACTCATCAAAACGTCATGAAACGATCACGACCTTTGTCAACCCATCAATTCACGTCACCAGGTCGTTGAACCCACACACCGTGTCGTGCCCGGTTGCACTTTGGTGCGGTCACATGTGTCGTGCGTTTTGTTGCGGTACGATTTTCAGCGAAGCTATGACAGAGGCGACCGCCAACGCGAATCTACGACAAACGTTTCATTTGAATTTCGTACGACATAACCAAGACTTTTTCAAGAATGCCCTCAATAGCTGTCGTAAACATGATCACTTGACATATGTGGCCAAGACCTAAGCCAGCTAAGGAATCGAACACAGAGTATTTTCAGAAGCCATACGTTAAAGAAAGATACAATCTTGACGAAAGTACGATGACTACAATGGTCTATAAGTTGTCGTTGATAGTTTAAAAACTGATGTCAAGGATTTCTAAAAGAATTAGTTCTTTTCGTGTCAATTTTGACAAGCAAACTTACATAAATCTACGGTATTGCTTTGATGTCCAGTTCGGCCATTTGTAGATGTCAGTAGACACGGTCAGTTACCTCGGATATTAGGACATTTTGTATAACTTTACATAACATTATCATCTGTCATACAGACCTGTCATAGTCGATCTCAGCACAACAGATAAGTGATCGGTCATCTTGGAAAACCCATGGATCAATTCAGAGCAGTGAAAACTTTTATATAAATGTGGGGTGTACTCATCTATATGTATATCATCGATCTGAATGATACATAGACAAATATGAGGAGAAGAAGAATATGTGTACAAATCATAAATGCTCCACGTTGTTGCATACACCGAGAAGAACGATTTTTTAAATAGATTTTAAGATTTCCAGAATAAATATGGACGCAACTACTCTCCAAGCAGAGGCTCGACTTCGGATGGTTTTTGACGCGTTTAGGCGATATTACTGGGCTTTTTATTTTGTACCTGTTTATTTATGTCGCCAAGTCAAACACAAAGAAGCCGGAACAAACTAGAAAGCCCGACAAAAACGCCAAGAAACCTGTCAAAAACCAGCCGGAGCTGAACCTCTGCTTGGAGAGTAGTTGCATCTATATTTGTGATGGAAATCTTAAAATCTATTTTAAAAATCGTTCTTCTCGGTGTATAGGGCGGTTTCTATAGCCCTCTGGCCATGTAGGTTTGCCAACACTACAGTAGAGGGCTAGCCTACTAGTAGCGGTCAACTTCCATACCCTTTCTCATAAATACTGAGTGCTTAGCAGAATGTACCATCTTTAAAAGCTTCAGTATGACCCGGTCGGGGATTGAACCCGTAATCTCCGAATGTAAAGCGAGCACTCTCCCCACCAGATCACTATGCTATAGCACCGGCCGTACATACTTTACACGTTATACTTTGTGCCCTGTAATTTCAGTTGTGCACCTTATTTCTGGGTGAGGCCGCAAGCTTATTGATCACCCCTCGTACCATCTTTGAAAGCTTCAGTATGACCCGGTCGGGGTTTGAACTCGTAACCTCCGAATGTAAAGCGAGCACTCTACCCACCAGATCACTAGGCTATAGCACCCGTCGTACGTACATACACGTTTTCCACGCAGCTTTGGCTTGGAGATTGCTACTGACCAATTGCCCCCGCGGACCGCATGACTGACCACTGGACGTGTGTAAAGTGGCTAAAGGATGACCACTGCGGGACCCTTACGGTCATTTCCACCATATTTCACGCCGCTTCAACCTCTATATTGGTCATCATATTTTTATGACCGCACTGACCGGCCCATTGCATACGTAACCAATGTACCGTGTATATAGAATTGACGCCATGGTCTAAAATTATCCGGATCTAATGTTATTAACGTCATGTTATTTTGTGAAATTACTGCATTGTATTGTATGGTACCAAACTATTTCTTTCTAGTCTCTAACAGACTCATTAGGATGCTGGAAAAGTAGCAGAAATTGGTCCAAATAATCTGAATGATTCAGAAGAGTTCCCCAAGTTTCACATTTGCAACCTCTTTTTGTACGATTTTCACCCACCAACCCAAAGAGACTGATAGAGACTAACTAATTGCCACAGTTGCAATTTGAATTGAGAAAATTCCACTTAGAGATAGCAATTAAGATAACTGTTGGGAAAATTGTTATGTTAAATCATAAACAGATTTGTTAAGGATTGGCATCATCTGAAAAACAAACAGTTGTAGCAAAGTCACTGAGTGGGGCTCTAAGGATATTTGATATATGTTGATCAAAAACTTAGTTATCGTAATATAGATTTGGATGATAAGTGGATAATTAACACCGATAGCCAGAAAATCTACACTCTACAAAACCCTTCTGTTGGTTTAAAAAAGTTTAACAATTGTGCAAATAGGGAGAATATTTAATCAGAGGAGTTGGCCGGGCATAGGAATGCCTAGTTACCGTCGTGAAGGAGGTTCGCTCAGACGGGGGTATTGGGTTGGTTGTGTCTGTGTGCTAACAGCTGTAACTCGAGTCTAGATCCCTTTGACGCATTTGTATGTACTTTGGACTGACTCCCCATTGATTTTCGGAAGCGGAGAAACAGCCATCATCATCATGTACTTTGGCGTGTTATCTGCTAGTATGCGCGAGATAATACACGTTGCTTTTGGTCACCGTAGCAATATTTATGCCTATTTGGACAATGTCGACCATTTAGCAGCCCAGGCCCGTTGAAGACTACATCAAATCCGTGATAGATCTCATAAAGACTCGTGCACCGATCTAGATTGACCGTTTAGCGACCTAACACGACCATAGTACGACATGATAGGACACTAGTACGACATGACACGGCGCTTCGACCCCCATATTGACCGCCATAAATCCACGCTGCCACCGATGATGTACGATGGAACACGGTGAAACAAAGTGGACGCAATGGAGTAAATCGAGTTAAGGGCTTCAGCCAATCGGTGACCACATGGGGACCTTTAGGCCCCCGTTGTATGACGTGTCACGCTCTTTCGCACCCACTACTGACCACCATAAATCCATACAGGACAATGGTCTATGAAAAGGACATAAAGCGAATGTAATTGTGTGGAGTGGCCTGAGCGGATTTGGTCAAACGATGACCACTCGGGGACCGGTCTACCCAAGTCTATAGGCTATTACTGTCGTTAAATACAGTTGATACATAAGCACATGATAGGGATAAAGCGGTGTTGGGATGTAATTGTGTCAGCGGATGTAGGTTAGCCTCGAATGCAGTCCTTTTAGGGGTCAATTTTGCTAGCATCTTTTTTATTAGATTTTGCGAAAGCGTTTGATAGAAACGAGATCAAAAGTAAAAACTACACTGTCCAATGCTATAACTACTTCTAAAATTTTCTATGAAATGAAATATCTTAAATCTTTATGCATGCTACTAATGGAGCCATTTTACATTAAAAACGATACAATAACGTGTAGCAAAACATGTATATTGCATGTAATTAAGACCTTTTCTGAACATTAACATACTTATCACAACATACGTACAAGAAAATTACATCTTTGTAATGTGTATATGGTAGGTTGCTTAAAACCAACACAAGGTCTATGAGTAAAGCATTGTCATGCCATATACAAAGTCATTAATATGAAAAAAAAAACTCATTAAGTCATCATTATTGTATTAATGAGACTTAATGTCAACATTGTCAAACTGTTTTCTCGTGTGTCTATTGTTTCCCAAACACTTGGCATTTTTATTACGGATTTCCGTCATGAATATATATTACACCATCAAGTTGACAAATCTATAAGCGATCATTCAATCTCCATTTGCAATCAGATCGCGTTTGTCATTTTTAAAGATGTCAACACTGAAATATGTGTACAAACCCGTACAATGTGCTATATGCAATGTGCTGCATTATAATACTCTGCTGAAATATGAAAAAAAAAATACATACAACAGCAATGATATTAATACATAAGTGTATTGGGACATGGTATAACGCCGTTACACATGAAATTGGAATCCTAGCTATTCACAAAGAAGTAATGGCGCATATTGAATATTTGTGTTGCCTATTAGGGTATAACAAAAACGTTATACTCAATTAGGCAACTGCATTTTTTTTTGTCCAGCGAAAAGACACGTGCAAAATAATGAAGGTTCGTCGAAATCCGACTACATTTATTTGAAAATACATAATTTTGCTCTCAAAGGCGTTGATATATTTTCTAATGATCTTATAATCTTACCAATAATTCAACCATATTTATACAAAAACGTTTTACTCAATTAAGCAAATGTATTTTTGTCCAGAGAAAAGACACGTGAAAAATAACGAAGAATCGTTGAAATCCAACTACATCTATTTGAAGATACATGATTTAAAAAAAAAGTGTCGTTATATTTTCTAATGGTCTTACACAATAAAACAATGAAGAATCGTTGAAATCCAACCAAATCTATCTGTATGAAAATATGTAATTTTGTATTACTAGTATTAGCCATATTTTCTTCTTTAAGCCTTACAGACTTGCTACAAGGCTAGTGGACCGACTGTTTTCAAAATCACGAGTGTACAATTACTACATGTAGGCGGCCAAGTACATTAGACTTTTAGATACTGTGTAAATGTTTCCTATTTCAACACAACCTAGTATATTTCTGAGCAGTCTACATGAATTTCTTCCTACTTCAAATCTTCTTCAGAGTGGCAAACGATTTAAGACCCCTCAAAAATTGTTTTGTTTCTCGACGATCCAAGCAACAGCCCAAGTGCGTATGAGGTCGCGTAGCCTCTAACGTAACCATTACCATTTCGAGCGAAGAAACAATGGCCAAGCGTCACAAATGATGGATATATCCCATCTTTTAACATTTTCCATCCATGCTAACACAAATTCAATCATGTTCATATCACCAATCACTTTAAACTCACCACAATGAAAAAGATACACATGTAAGATTATCTTAATCGCATGCACAAATACAATAGTTAATCGTATTTCATCATAAGAAACACTGTCAGTGTGCGATGGTAATGAATGTTGGGTGTCAGGAAAATTAACTACTATGCAGGCCACATAAAAAGAAGGGATACGCACACCGTTTAAATCAAATGGTTTCTTATCAGGATGTTTTTCCATGCGTAAACAGTGAATGTGGCCATTATGCTATTGTAATAGAGCCGGGTCTATCGTGCGCGAGCCTATTATATAGACAATGGGCGCTATGATATCTATATCAGCAGAAATCTGGGACACTCCAGTAGTTCCATTCAAACCGATTAGTGGAAATGTTTCAATCACGAAACTATGACAGGCTATTGTATGTCTTATTCAGCTTGAGATGTCATTGTCAAAATCTCATTTATGAACAGAATTTGGCTAAAGAACCTTGCAATGTTTACGGAGCTTTCATTTTTGTCACACATTCATACCATATTGATTTGGTTGTTGTTAGAAATGATATATCTTCATTTTTACTCCTTTATTGCCGCGTATGATGACTCGGAACAGATCATTTCTCAACACCGCCGATTTTCCTTCCACCTAAGCGTAGATGAAACATCGGCGTCTGAATTTCGTCCGAACTTTTTACGACTTGTTTTAGAGATTCCGTGCGCGCGCCGCACTCAGGCAGCCGGTGCAGCGTTTTGCCCATTTTTCGCGCGGCCTGGTCCATGAAAAATTGTTTCCCGCGCCGGCGACCCTGCGCTCTCTTCTTCCGCTGGACCGAAAATGATGAATGGTAGTCCTGATTCCTCCAGAAGTTCGTGACAGATCGTTTTCCCAGCCATCCGCATCGAGCTGATACCGTACTTATAGACTATCCCGCCACAATTATTCTTCCCTCCGTCGCATGAATTCGGCATTAATGCTGGTCGTTAGCTGCCATTATGAAGCGTTCCTTTCCATTATCGTCGGCAGCCAAACTGAGAAAATTGTTGCGTACGGTACTTAGCTACGGTCAGCCGACTACTATTTGGTATTCCGAGGTAGTTAGCGAGCAGTACAGGTAGCCGGTAGGTGTGGAGACGGGCTTTGCACAAGTGGTAGTTTTCCCAACACATCTTCATCATGCGAGTAAAGCTAGCTGCCAATTTGACTCCCGAATTTACCGAAAAATGTAGAAATCGCTGTTTCGATTGAAGAGATGTTTTTTGTGTGTGTATATTTCTCCAAAATTTCTTGTGTGGCTACACAATGTCCACCTGTATTGCAAATAACTCCAGCGTCGAATTGGGCATGTCATAGCAGATTCCATTCTGAAAAAGAAAACACTTGAAGTTACTCAAGGGTAAAGACATATAACGTTATGCACCATGTATATGGATATTGGACTAAGAATGTAGATGAGCTTTATACTACATATATAAAATAACATGGTCTATACGGAGTGTGGCTAACATTTTGTACAGAAGAAACAAGTACATGCACTTCACTGCGCATCTAAAGAATCTATAACCTAGAACTCAGTTTAAAAGTGCTTTCTCGCAACTTAACGACGTAACATTACCAGTTTGACTAAGGGTCCGTATACGTACCAAGTATGAACGGTTTTAGTGCCACAGGTGCAGTTATACACATCGCCGCAAGGGCGCAAGACCCACCCTTCAAACCTGTGCCTTTGTTCGAAACCAGAAATGTTGCCTTGCACGGACCAGTCTTGTGGTTTGGAGACACGTCTATGTATAATATGAATGGTCATTACATATCTTTCCATTTTAAAATTGAATGTTATGACATGCATTCAATAAATAAATAATATACATATATTCGTCTTCTATACCCTAATTCTTTACCTCGATGGACTTAACTACACATGTAAATACTATTAGTATTACCTACATTACTGATAATCCCTGCATTGTACATACATAGGCCAGCACCTAAGAAAAAGTGTTAGAAATGTCACTAAAAACTGTACAAGTATAAGGTCTCCTTCGTACTATATACAGTCTTTCGTTTGGTAGATTTGCCAAACGCTGTATCCTATACATGTGTCAAGAAATACATATTAGAGATGGCAGACTTCACCCCCTTGCGCAAAGTGCACACACACACACACGAACACACACACACACACACACACACACACACACACACACACACACACACACACACACACACACACACACACACACACACACACACAAACACACACACACACACACACACACACACACACACACACACACACAAACACACATACACTGACCCCCTTTGGGTGACGTATGCGCAATGACCAGAACACCACACACAAACATTTGAACAACAGACCTTGGAAAACAGTAACTAAATACGATTAAAAAAAATACCTGTGCCCCCCCCCCTCTCCAATTCATCCCACCTGCCATACCCAGTATCACTCTGTAAAACTATTCCGTCCAAATCTGACTCGGTCAGAAACTTTATTACAGCCAATTCCAGCGTCCTGCCAAGCCTCTTCTCCTTTCAATAGTTTCCAATAAAACCAGATTACCCCCGTCAGCTTTTTATACGGTCACACCTCAGTCCGAATTTTGTGGCCAATACCGGGCTTCTTTTATTGCCCTAGTGTCCGAGTAAAAAAAAGCACTTTATGTTTCTGTGATTCGAAATCATGAACATTTTATCATCGCTTCAAAAACGTTCACATAATTTATCACTTAAAAATACATAATTACACCATAAAGGTATGAAATATGAGTAAGATGTTACGATATGATATATCTATCAAATACCAAGGTGGTCAGTTTATATATCATATAGAGCTGTTACAAGCTGTGATTTAGTCTGGCCGTAAACAATAAAGTTGCCCAATTATGCGCTATGTTCCGCCTAAGCCGTGTTCAGGTCCGGTTGATTTATTACTACTGAATTATTGGCTGTCGCAAGAAGATTAAATCTTGTCAAAAAACATTTCCCCGATATATCTGGTCACGGTGACTGATCCGAAAGAGATGGGTGATTTTTACAGCCGGTTTGTAGCACCGAATTATTCAAATAGCCTCGCGGAAATGGTTAGTGGAAGGCGGGATTTTACGAGGGAAGGAATCGAAGGTGTGGAATGGGATGCTATTAAATTTGACCGCCGTAGGGAGGGGGTGCTTGTGTCATTGTGAAATTAAAGCTCACTGTTGTATGACTGGAGCCGTCGGGAGGGAAAGGACCTGACCAAATATGTCGTCTGCGTAACGCACCTGTCAATGTTAATCTATGTTAGGGGGTGGAATGAGTACGTGGGGGTTGGGGGGTTGAAGTCTGCAATTGAAACGTTGCGTCCATTACAATACTGTACACAATGCTTGCGTTTTTGAATGATTTATGAAGATTTAAAGGTGTCACAATCCAGGTGTAAAAAAAACACTGACAGAAGCAAACGGATAGGACTGGGCACAAATCTCTTATGTTTTTGCTATTTTTAAAAATGTTTGGTCAATCCTGTCCATAATGAGCACTCAAGACTTAGAGAAGATGACCATAGTAGACAGGATTTGGAATTTGGTCAATTTGGAAAACAATCTAGGGGACCACCAAAAAGTGGTCAAAATGGTCAGGTGTTCCTTATGTAGAGGTGGTATACATAAAACTAGTGCTATATATAAGTGATAACCACCAGTATAGGAGAGCAAATTCCTATACTTGTGGTTGTCAAGTAGCAACACTAGTATACAGGTTCGGCTGTAACTTTCCATAGTGTCAGGTACTCGTACTGCAACGTGCGTAGTCCAGTGGTTAGCGATCTTGCTTCTGGAACAAGAGGCCCCGGGTTCGATCCCGGCTGTGTCGCTCACACGACATGCACGCTACCGGAAAGGATCGCAGTCCTTAAGACGGGACGTTAAGCCGTGGTCCACTGTTCATTGTGCTTGTCGAAAAGAGCTAGGGGAATTTCCCCGGTGCAATGAACCTGTAAATACTGTACAT
Source organism: Branchiostoma lanceolatum (assembly GCA_035149815.1). NCBI lineage: Eukaryota > Metazoa > Chordata > Leptocardii > Amphioxiformes > Branchiostomatidae > Branchiostoma > Branchiostoma lanceolatum. Next base: position 9,651,758 of record CM068880.1, read on the forward strand.
AGGGCCTGTCTTATCTGTCGCGACCAGTGGAAGATTAGCTCATCTAGATCTGTTCATTGAGTTCATTTGAGCTAAACTGGTTCGAGATGACTTTCCTTTCCTTCTTTTACAAAACTCAAAGTCGACAGAGTACACCAAACCGTTGAAAAGCCTTGCGGTCGTGTGTTTTTATTTCACGCCTCATTTTCTCTGTCTAGTTTATTTATCCCTTATTTTGGTTTAGGATTTAAGCTTGTTACACCTTTTCAGGTCTAGACTTTTGTTTAAATCAAGTGTGAGGTTGTTTACTTCGCTTGTGTGGAAGTGATTTCGGTGACTCAACTTGGAATCTCTGGACTGTGTGTCTATATCACCGGTTAGCACGCATGTCTTCGGTTCGAACCCCACTCGGGTATGACGTGTTGGGTCGCATTCGTGCTTTCGGATGGGGACGTAGAGCCAACGGCGTTAGCTTCAAGTGTCAGACCTCTGCACACAAAATAACCCAACACATTTATCGAGAAGAGTACGAGTGACCCGATGTGCTTGGCTGAGAACTCGAGTTGTAGCAAAGCCGCATTGACATTGCACTACAACATATCAGCTACTTGAAAAAGCATCATGCTTCACCGACAATTGAGGATGACTGTTTTGCCATGTATGCATGTTTGTACCTTAGCTTTAAACATAAGCGTCTGTAGTTACAAAAGAATAGTAAAATTACAAGGGCGAAAAACAACAACAAACGGTGCAGCAAGTTTGTTCATGAGTTCTATTGCGATTTCAAGCGAAGGAACTATTGTATGCTTTAAGTGGTAAAGTCACAAAGACAAATTACTACCACAGAAAGTTTCGAGTACGTGGGTTTGTTACCTCCATGAAAAATGGAGGTATCGTTTTAGGGATGTCTCTGTGTGTGTGTCTGTTTGTGTTTCCGGATTCTTGTGGTCAGCATAACTGAATAACCTCTGGATGGATTGCAATAGTATTTGAGTGGTAGGTGACGAAGGTCAAGGTCGAACATCTGGTGTGTGACCTTAATTGGTACTGATGCCGAGTTTCCAGTTTTTGTATCTTTTGTCCTGCACATGCTACGGTCTTGATTTTTTGGTGGCAGATAGCTTTTGATGCGGTGTAGGTTTGGGCCCCATAGCAGATTATTTATGAATTGATTTTTGAAATAGTAAAAACCGGTAAAAGACTTTTTAAAAAGTCACAAAGACAAGTCAGAACTTAAAATGACTACTTCAGCAAGTTCCCTGAACAAGAGTTTGTTTACGAATAGGCCAGTTTTGTATAGTAAAATAGAAAAGTGGTAAATATTTTTTGAAGTCAAAGGACAAGACAAGACAGGACTTGAAAATGACCACTTTAGCAAGTTTCTCGCACGTGAGTTTGTTACCTCGTTTCTAAAAGTAAAAAAAGACAAGGCGAGGCAAAACTTAAGATGACTACCTCAGCAAGTTACTTGCATGTGAGTTTGTATATAAATCGTCGAGTTTTGTATAGTAAAATAGAAAAGTGGTTAAGATTCTTTAAAAAGTCACAAAGACAAGTCAGCACTTTAAAATGACTACCTCAGCAAGTTGCTTGCACGTGAGTTTATCTATGAATTCTACTGCGAAAACAATTATAGGATAGTTAGCGTGCTTAAGACTCTTTCACACAGACAAGTCAGTACTTAAAGATGACTGCCTCAACGCGTTCCGTGCACGTGAGTTTGTTACCTCATTTTTAAAAAGTCACAAAGACGCGTCCGCACTTTAAGATGCCGACTTCAGTGCGTTCCGTGCACGTGAGTTTGTTACCTCATTTTTACAGTGGTAAAGATTCTTTGAAAAGTCAGAAAGACGCGTCAGCACTTTAAGATGCCGACCTCAGCGCGTTCCGTGCGCGTGAGTTTGTTACCTCATTTTTAAAAAGTCACAAAGACGCGTCAGCACTTTAAGATGCCGACTTCAGCGCGTTCCGTGCACGTGAGTTTGTTACCTCATTTTTACAGTGGTAAATATTCTTTGAAAAGTCAGAAAGACGCGTCAGCACTTAAGATGCCGACTTCAGCGCGTTCCGTGCACGTGAGTTTGTTACCTCATTTTTGTTACCTCATTTTTACAGTGGTAAAGATTCTTTGAAAAGTCAGAAAGACGCGTCAGCACTTCAAGATGCCGACTTCAGCGCGTTCCGTGCACGCGAGTTTGTTCATAAATCGGCGAGTTTTGTATAGTAAAATAGCCCTTTTGAAAAGTCAGAAAGACGCGTCAGCACTTTAAGATGCCGATTTCAGCGCATTCCGTGCACGTGAGTTTGTTACCTCATTTTTACGGTGGTAAAAATTCTTTGAAAAGTCAGAAAGACGCGTCAGCACTTTAAGATGCCGACTTCAGCGCGTTCCGTGCACGTGAGTTTGTTACCTCATTTTTACAGTGGTAAAGACTCTTTAAAAAGTCAGAAAGACGCGTCAGCACTTTAAGATGCCGACTTCAGCGCATTCCGTGCACGTGAGTTTGTTACCTCATTTTTACAGTGGTAAAGACTCTTTAAAAAGTCAGAAAGACGCGTCAGCACTTTAAGATGCCGACTTCAGCGCGTTCCGTGCCCGTGAGTTTGTTACCTCATGTTAAAAAGTCACAATTGTTACCTAATTTTTACAGTGATAAAGACTCTTTAAAAAGTCAGAAAGACGCGTCAGCACTTTAAGATGCCGACTTCAGCGCGTTCCGTGCCCGTGAGTTTGTTACCTCATGTTAAAAAGTCACAATTGTTACCTAATTTTTACAGTGATAAAGACTCTTTAAAAAGTCAGAAAGACGCGTCAGCACTTTAAGATGCCGACTTCAGCGCGTTCCGTGCCCGTGAGTTTGTTACCTCATGTTAAAAAGTCACAATTGTTACCTAATTTTTACAGTGATAAAGACTCTTTAAAAAGTCAGAAAGACGCGTCAGCACTTTAAGATGCCGACTTCAGCGCGTTCCGTGCACGTGAGTGACACCTGCGTGAGAAATCCGTGCTGATCGGCTCGTTCTCCACGCCAGCTGCGGGGATTCCTTATCGTGATGGGAACGACCTCGCGGTCAATCCGTTTGGAAAGCCCCTGAAAGGATGGGAAATTATTCTCGTGCCAATCTGATGGACTGTCGTTCCCAGGTTCGTCCCGAGCGACACGCCCAGTCAGGTGTTCTGTCACACACATACGTCACGGTGACGTCACAGTGTCACCTTCATGCCGATTATTATGATTTTTGGAAAAAGATGACAAAATAAACCGTTGGATTATTCCAATTGTAAAGCAAAGGAGGGGACGGCTAGAAAATAATTCTTTACTCCCCTTTCATTCACATTCTATACTGTTTATAAATTCCATCGCAAACCGCTGCATTTCCATTATGTTATCTGCCCGGAAAAAAAGATTCAGTTAACAAATAGTAAGTATGATATTGTCTGTAATGCAAAATATGCATACGTAGCAAGTAGCAGGGATAAGTCAGTATTGATAAAAGAATTAAGAGAAAGATTCAATTGCAAAGTTTCTGGTAAGTCAAACTCATGTTAAACAATACAATAAATTAAATATAATGGTTACTTGGTAGTTGACTCATTTATAAATTAGCCTGTCAAGTCATGTGGCCTACCCGCAGAATTAATGATAATGATACTCAAGTGTTTTGAATGTTCAAATCAGTTGTTGAAGTCATTTGTGAAAATTGTCGACGCTTGAAAAAATTTAGGAGGATCTTTTTTCTCCAACGATAAAGCCCTCTGTTTAGATGCAGGGGTTGATATAACTGCCAATGCGTACATTTTGGCAATTTGAAGTTTTCATATCAGTTACATCTAAGCTACTCGTGAAAGTTGCCGACGTTTTTTAAACGTTTTCTCAGACGATAGTTGCCATGTGTTTAGATGCAGGGGGTGAAAGTTGCCAAACCACCCGTGAAAGTTGCCGACGTTTTGTAAAAGTTTGGAGATCTTTCACAGACGATATTGCCCTGTGTTCAGATGCAGAGATTGATATAACCGTTAATGCGTACATTTTGGCACGCATTGCGTTAGTAATGTTTCATACCAGTTACGTCTAAGCCACCCGTGAAAACTTACAGACGTTTTTGAAAAGTTTTAAGGATCTTTCTCCGACGATATTGCCCTGTGTTTAGATGCGGGGGTTGATATAACCGTTAATGCGTCCATTTTGGCACGGATTCCGCGGAGAATGATGTGCACGGACAAGTGAACGTGACCCGAGACCGCGACCCGAACAGGCGATGCCGATATTTTTGGACGTGGCCTTTCACAAGTAATCAACATGGCTGCGTCTCCAACTGACTGGCGTTTGAACCGACTTGGCGACACAAAAATACATATATTTCGGTAGAAAAACATCAAAACACTGCCTCAAATCGGGATTAAACTCCTTCTAAAGTTTATCTTTTTGATAAGTTATAAAGATTTACCCGGCAAAAATATTAGGGTATGATATTGGTGCTATTTCTTTGCAGTCACCGTCGGTATTTCGCTAGATATTGGCCATATAACTGCATTGACTTGTGGCATTTGCGAATAAACGATTTGTGTACGGATATAACATATGCTGACACAATGCCGGTATGGTATCTTTGTAAATGATGATATAGCAAACGATATATTTGATCCATACGTTCGTGTTTGATACGGTGTAGTCAACCCCATATGACAATATAATGGTATTCTCTGTCACAGTTAGAATAAACTTTTCTCTTGAGGCAAAAATATAAAAATTTGATGCAAAATGTCTACATACAGTTGAGGGTGGCAAGTTATTTGGAGAATATATAAAATTCAAAAGCTGTCAAGCCATCCTTCAACATTGTATAACGGTTCTGAAACGTCCTATTCCTGTTACAGTGCTGGAGTGATGGTCTATTATACACATAATCATATAAATCGTGTATCATACAGATACACTTTGAAATTTACAAAGATTACAGCAAAAGTATTTTTAACGTGACAAGCTAATATTGGCGCTAAAATTATCCAAAAAATTTCAAAAACCAGACTGTATGTAACACAATTCAAGTATCGTCTAAAGAATCGAAAATCATCCTTGCTTTGACTGTACGAACAGCATTTGTAGAAAGTTACAGTCCATGTCGCTATAGATAAACTTGATAACTCATCTTCATCGTTGAATTATCTGATTTTGTAGATTTATGCACTTGTCCAAGCGATATTCCATCGCTGCACAGGAATATCAGTCCGAGGCCGCCGGGAAACTATCGTCTGACATTCCCGCGGGAAAACTCCCTCACAATCGTCCGTTCGTATCCTGAGGAAAAAGTTGACAGAAAAGACAAAGAAAACGTAAATATAGACATAGGGGAGCATCTAAGAATACAAATATTCGGAAATATTAAGATTTTAGTGCACTATTTACTCAGAGAACACTCACCAAGGTCGCAATGTACAAATGTAGGTCAGAGGGCCACTTGGTCGATGGGGAGGGGGGCATGGATTCGGGTGACTACAGAACTATGATCAACTATAACCACTGTATACAAAACGGGAATATTTTTGACAGGAAAACATGGCAATAACATGTGTTATAACAAACTATGATATCTGGTAGCACCACTGGTCATTATATTTCGATCATAGTGTAGCTTTGAACGTTGCATAGGTAAATTGAATTATTTCTATCCCAAAACGGATAGTGCAGTGTTCTCAACAGGCATAAATTGTTGGTATTTTTCCGACTATGTATCTGTGTTTTGATCAAAATCGTGTTAACTTATAAACAGTAAAATAACATTACATACACAATCAGGACATATTTTGCTTGACGTTTTTTGATGTAGAGTTGTAGGGAACGAAAATGAAGCCCAAATATATAAACTGTGGATTGTATAGACGCCAATCTTGTCATGTACGTTCTTATTCTCATTTTTCTGTCTTGAATAAATATCTTTAACGCATAAACAGCGAGTCAACACAATATGATGTCTGCAACCGTATTAGATTGGATCAAATTCGGAACAGTACAAACGAAATTATTTTAGGCACTATCGTTCAGTACTGTTTGATTATTCAGATTTTATATGGAAGGCCTTTGATGTCAAACAATACTTCTATTTCATGACTTGAGGCACTTTTCGTGGGTGATCAAATTCCCTTCAATTCATTTTCCACAAATTTTCAGAGCATCGCCAAGTCATGATGTTAGCAAGCTAGGGTCGGTAGATATTATCTTTATATACATAACACAAATGAAATGATGTATCGTCATGTAAAAGGCTGTGTACATACACACAACAGAACAGGATATATGGTGTTATCAACTGCTTGGTGGCTGAAGTACACTATGAAAGCAAAATAATAATGAATAAGAATATGTGGCCACTGTAAACTAGATGTAGAATTAGCATGTTGTGTTTTTAACATGTCAAATGTGTATACATATATTGTGAACTGTATCCTAGTATCTACACACACAACATCTATGTATGATTTTTCTGTTCATACTGTATGTATGTTGTAGCTTTAGTATTTATTATCATGTGTTCTTGTCAGACAAACTAGGGCAACGACCTACATTTTTCCCAACACAGTTACCATGACGACATGCACGAAATGGCGGGAATCTGCTCATTTGCATATTGGTGATTGTTGTCCCAAGACCTGGTCTCGTCTGACCTGGTTTCGCTCTTACATTTCCAGCCTAAACTGCCCGAAAGCAGTTATTTCAGAACCGCTACATATAGCACGTTTCTATTCCTGTTACTACATTGTATTGTTATGATCTATATTCAGGAAAAAGGAACAAAGAAAGTGCATTTTCTCTGTCAAGACCATTGCCTTTTCTGTAGACACCTGAAAAGATTTTGAAACACTTTAACAAAAGAAAACACGGTGGGCACAGTAGAAAGACCTCAAACTTGCCTGGTATTTCTCTATCTCTCGGTGAAAATATACAATAAAACACATAACATAAAGGTCTTTCCATTGGTTTACCATGCTTGACATTTCCTTCGTACCTTTCTAGAATACCAAAGAGATGTTTCCTTACACCATCAACCACCACTTGCGAACGTTTACAAAATGTTTCGACAGCATTCGTGTCATCAACGTCTGAAAGTCGAGTGTACTTGCACGAATGAGGAAATCGTGGTTGTCCTTTGAAACGTTTTAGGTTTTCTAAAGCCAACAGTGCAAATCCATACGTTTAAGGGGTAAGACAAGGGTATACACGCGAAGACATTTAGACAGAATGGGACTCTTGAACTCGAAAAAGGTCATTTCCTACCCACTCACAAAATGTCGTGTGGCTCGAGTAGACAAAATACAGCTAAAGACGCAGGCAAAACAGATGCTATCCACTCAACCAATGTTTCTATAACCAATCAGTTACACTTAGTTCTAAACACTGCTATGATTGTCACAAAACACTGTTTGTAAATGTCTAAGAATTGGTCTATGCTTGCACATATGATCCCTATTACTTACTCCTGTGTTATAACGTTTTAGGGTATGAGGCTGTTATTTTCAACTACAATCAAATACAAGTTTAAGCATTAAACGTGCCCTTATAAAAGTGACTATGTTGCATTTAGCAAAACGTCGGAGAGTAAGTAGTTTTCTTAAAAGACACTGTAAGCCATTTTCTTCTTTAGTGTCATTTAGCCCTGCCTTTTTCTATACACTCTGGTTGATAAATATTGTAATAGCAAGCCCTATAAACGATATATAATGCTTGCACCTGTTAAGTGAAAACGTGAAGGGATCTTTCACTAAAAGATTACAGTACTAGTTCGTACAAGTAGCTAGTTAGACAAAAGGATGATTCTAGGCATGCTGTTATAAACTGTTGATGGTTTGAAGTTCAAAGACAAACGCTATGTTGTTGGTAACATGTCCTATAGACTGCTTCACGTCAAGGCCAAAGGAGTAACAACAACAAACTATGTTATTCAAGCCACCATTGCACGACGACCCAAGACACGCGCCATTTTGTTTGTGTCACACCGCAAGAGAGAAAAGAATGTCAAAACAAGAGTTTAAACGTATATCCAACCCCCTCAAATATCACGCAAACTTTGACATGTTTGGGCAACCTTTTACGGTGTATTGTATACACTTGTGTTGGGGCTAAATAACCCGAAACACAAAGAGTGGGAGGGGGGCGTAAAGAGACCTTCAGAAACCACGGATAAACAAGGGCGTTACCCTTTATACTAGTGTCTTGGCTTTTGAAGCTCAAACGACCAAGTGTCGTGGTCTTTTACCTAAGAGTCACTAAGTAACACCCACGCCTCTTTCTTAAAATCACGGTAAGTAGATATCTAGAGTAGTGAAAAACATATGGACAACGTTAATATAAAAAAACGGAGATCTACAACTTCGATGAATGATATTGAGAATGTTCTTCGTATAATTGTTAGAATAGATAATGATAAAACTAGTTTGCACAGCAAGATATTTGCAACGTATGATAATTTCTATTACTAAACACCGATTCTAGAAAACTATCATACAAAAGACTATGCAGTATAGGAGCGGTCTATATACTTGTACAGATCTTGGTGGGATCTCTAATATACAAGCATTTTTGAGACACGTACAGCCCTATCTTTACAATGCATAGATTATCACATGTCAGTATGTTAAATTGTCTCATTTGATCCTTTGAAGAAAAATAATGTGAAGAAGATGACAGACATATGTACAATGTTTCACGAATGTTATAATATTTGGGACAGTCATAGACATATGATTTGCCTTTGACTGTTATGGCGTTGCTATTCTAGAGCAAAATCTCACTTGTCCCTGAATCTAACTAGTCAAATGAAATCACAGTGAAACAAGTAGGTATTAGACATTGTCAAGAAGACAGAGTACTATAGAGTCTCCAAGGATACGAGATATGTATTAGGGTGTATATGTGGTACAGCGTTTTAAGGATTTGATACATCTGAGAACTTTGTTCAGAAAGCTCAGCATAATAATCCGAACCTTAAACATAGTCAAATACTTTATTGATGGAGTTGTGAATGTTGACAAAATTCTTATTATAACTTGCACAATATCGTGTTATTAATAATGTATACACAATGACCACTAGTGCAAGAAAATGTGGCAACATATTGTATACATCTATCATGCCATGTGTTAAGGTTGGATTGTACGTGCTTACATTTTCTTATGAATCTCATTCAATCTAAAATACGTGATAATTTGAACATTTTAATTTCATTAGACAAGAATAAAAAAACGAATGAAAAAGATGGGCATTGTAGATATAGGACAGTACATAAGAAACTGCTTAATTGTGTTAGAGATTTCCCCAAAAACTGTAGTCCCGCCTCATACTATAAAGTGCCTTGTAGAGTAGATTAGTTTCCTAGAATTGTTGTTACACAATAGATCTAGCCCACCGTTTAAACTTATATAAGTGTTATGCAATAGAGGTATCGTATGTAACACTAGGCAGGCTTTCTTGAAGTTAATCAAAGAAGCTTAAGAACATAAATAAATTATTTTTCAGTCGCATCTTTATGAATCCAACTACCAAGGGATGAAGATGGGGTAACATTAATTTACATGTAAATATTTAAGTATTATGCTGTCATAGTTAACGCTAATACAGGTACCAGTATTTGACAAGGGAAAGGGGTACGTTTAAAATCCGAAATCGCTAGATATTCTTACTCAAAGTTTAACTGTTATTGCCAACACAAAAAATTGGACTTGTCCAAATTTTCGACGGTTCAACGCCAGTCTTTGTCAAAGAATGAGCAATCCACTGCTTTTGTGTTGGCAATAACAGTTAAACCGTGATTCAGAATGACTTCTACAAACTAAGATGAACTTTCAAGTGAAGATTGGTAGATATTATGAATCCTTTGTTAGTTAATTCAAATACCCATTAGTAGTATATAAAATACACCACTGAGTATTTCTGAACATCATACCAATATACCAAACATATATAGATATGCACCTACACATAGAGAGCTCTTAAAAGTTTGACCAAGAGTATAGGGAAGAGCTGGAGGGTGTAGGTACGAGGGGTGATCAATAAGTTCTCGGCCTCACCAAGAAATAAAATGCACACCTCAAATATCGGGGCATAATCAATAAACGTCTATCAGATATTAAATCATTGTGATCATTACTTTGCCGGCGAAATTCAATAACATTAGGTAACAGGGAAGGAAAAACACGGACAATTGAGCTGCGACCTGAGGTGTGCGGGTCAACTTGCTATGCTGAAAGTCAGATGTCCCCTTCTTACTAGTTTGAAATACGTAGGGATTTCTCACCAAACATTTGGACAATGTCTTCGCATGGCATGAGGACCACAACCCATACATCTCTGATCACAGTTCAGTGACTTCACCCTTGTTTTTTCACGCCACTTACATGTACTTACTGATTTTCAAAAGGGCGTCGGCTAGAAAATAATGAACACAATGATTTTAAGTCTAGTAGACGTTGATAAAAGACTTCATACTGTATAATCATGCCCTGCCTTTTGCACCTTATTTATTGGCAAGGGCTAGAACCTACTAATCACCCCTCGTTTGGACACAGTAGATGAGACTGGGGGTACATGTAGGTGGGAGGTTGAAGGGTCTTACAAATTGATTGTTTCGACCTTCATTAGAAGGTGAAGATTTTCCACTCATTACAACCATTTTACTACACTGACATAGTCTTATATTCAACTACTATCAAATACAACTGTATCCCGTATTATGGTACGTTGTATACAAAGGTTTATCATTGAAGTATATTACAATGTTATCACTCGTATCCGACATTTTGCTTTGCCATGTTTCAGAACGTATCAATTCTTGCAACAACTTTAGTATCTGCACTTTATGTCTTATACAATTAACTGCACCACGGTGTCTTCATGTACCGTGATGTGTATATACAAAAGTCGCCAATTCTACCGGCAGAATCTCTGATAACATATAACTTTGAAATCATGTATCCCTAGAGGTATATACTGAAAACACAGATTCAACAACAGAACCTATTTTCGAAATGTTGTATCCAAACCTGATGTAAATATGAGAACTCTACTAAAGATACACTCAACATAGGCGTTAGTTTTTGTATCATACATGGGCAAGAATGCGAACGCAGCAAAACGTGTTTGTTTTTCCAGCCAAGTAGCTATGACTTGGGGGTAACAAACACCTGATTGCGTGTGGCTGCACGTCACAGACTTATGATATGTCCAGGGTCTCTTTGTTCTCCAGAGACACTTCCCCCAGGGGCAATGCGTGACCTATTCTTTGGGTCACTACACTGGTAGTGAGGCTCTGTCTAGGCCGCGTCTGTTGTGTAAGGTGGATTTCCCAGTTTTGCGCGCCCCCCTCCCAACAACCTATTTAAAAACACATTTAGCCAATTTTTTTAAATCGTACAACTGCTTTTGTCGTAGAATTTTCAGGAAGACTATGGCAGAAGCAAAGACTACAAGGATCTAAGGCAATCTAGATCTCTTCTGTCAAAAGAATGTTGCACGACACATCCACAACTCAGTTTGCAGTCGTAACTGACACAGTCGGGGACAAGCATATTGTCTCATCCTGTACTACATTGTCTTTTCTGCAGTAGACTAGTTCAGTTCAGTTCAGTTCAGGTCGTCCTCATACGAGGTGCCATTCACAATGTCTAAGTCTAAGATTATTGTACCATTGTATCATGTGGAATGGTTGAGCACTGAAGACATTATCATTTGACAGCAAAGCAGTTATGAGTAATATCAACGTACACCAACAGAAGACTTAAGTATGATTTGGAAACGTTAAACTGTAATGTTGAAGTACTTGAGTGGGAAGGAAATTTCCCGTCATCACAAAATAACGCCCAGTTTTATACGCTACACACCCAGGAAAGTTTAAAGACTATATGAGTAATAGGAAGTAACATATGTTCAAGAACGTAGTGTAACAGTTAGTGGAAAAATTATCGTTGGAAGCTGATTCATCTGAAGAAAGAAACAACTACTTTATAGCATAACACACCCAGTTGAAAGCTTCACACACCCAGTTTAAAGGCTCACACACCCAGTTTGAAGTCTTAAACACACATGCAGTTTGAAACCGCACACACAGAGTTTGAAGCTTCACACATCCAGACAATTTTAAAGTATGTCAGTAATAGGCAGTAGTACATGTACACGTACTATGAGCAACAAGAAACTTACGTTGAAGTAGCATTGCAATGTCAGTTGATGATCAGTTCTTGAAAACCTATTGTCTACAAAAGGTATTGTAGATCTCCTAAATCGCTATGAAGAACTTTTCCCAATGTACCCAAATAAGTTCCAGGCCTTTCCTGCCTCAATAGGAAGAATGAAAACTATAGACGGACAGCCTTCTTGAGAAACTTTGTGAATCATCTGAAAGAAAAAACGCCCAGTTCTGTGCAACACACCCAAACAAGTTTTGTAGTGTATGACTAACTATGAGTAACCTGAGTTTATGCGAAAATGTCTGAGACCTTTTTGCATGTACGTAAGAAGTTACACACTAGGTATCGTGAGAATACAGGGCGTTGCAAATATTCCCATCAAAAGTAGGAAACGCCCTTTTCAACACCCAACGGGGCTTGAAGTTCTTGATATGAACAATACGAAGAGACCTATGTCAAGAAGAAGAAAACTTCTAGGTGGCCCACAAACCTGTGTTTTGTTCTGCCAACACATGCCTACATATCTAATACTATAACAATATATCAGTAGCGTCTTGACTTATGCTGATAATTAAACCACAAATGCAACGACAATTGTTACCAAGACATGATAAACATAGATATACAAGGGTAAACTTGATAAATCTGATAGCACATTGTGTGTTACAAATCCACTGGGGGAGGGGAAACACATAAAGAACATTAGTATCCGAGTATAAGTATGTTGTAAGAACCCGATCACAATCATCGTACGACAAGTTTACGACTACAAATTGAGGGTATATTTGGGACAATCGCGGACGTGTCGTATACAAGATTCGTCTGTCTTGTGAGTTGGAAAAGGTTGGCATAGATCTGGCTTTCAACTGTCCATGGTCGGCTCTATGATAGCTTGACTGAAAATCGTACAACAACAAAAAAGTTGAGACGAAAACCTACATATACGTTAAAAAAGGTACAGATATGAGAAGGATAGGGCAGAGATAACATCATCAAAGCAACAAACAAGCAAAAAACAAACAAACACCCCACGCTGTAGTGTTTGCACAGCGGTATGGCCCAAGGGCTACATTAACGGACATAGGCACCGCCCTATACACCGAACTGTGTGGGAAGGATTTCAGCAAAGTACCTCTGTGCCACACCCAAACCGAGAGAGTCAAAAGAATCCATGTTTGAGTCTTCTACATTCAAAATATTTTGGAAAATCTAAGTAGTAAGGACGTTGCTGGGGAAACAGGGAGAAAGGTATGTCATAGAAGGACACGGTGTAACGTCTTCATTCTCACGCCAACGCCCGGTTTCTTACCCCCCACTCAAGCAGCAGGTAATAGGGAGTGACCATCTTAAAGAAATGTTAGTGAGAAAGTCAAACTAACACGGGATACGGTGTAAGACGTGAGAAGAACTGAAGTATGCTTAAGGCGTTTGAACTCTCAACGTGGGTAAAAGAATACAAGTCGAGTATGACGATCTTTGCCAACGGCTCTTAAGGGTGTTTCGGGTGAGTGACGTCATCATAGATGAGGCATGTCATGTCACTTAAGCATTACCTCCAGGTGTGATGAGCCATTTAAGGGCACAGTCAAACATGTCTGTAGTGACCACTGAGGGGTCTTAAAGGCAACCAAAGTAATATAAGGGCCCGAAAATAGGATTTTGAAAGTCAATGTATTCAGTCATTTCTATACATTATTAGTTCCCACAACACTATCAAAATGTATAGCGACGTCCATGATGCAAAAATATGGCTTCGTTGTAATGTGAGAAAATCGTCGCCGGGGTTTTGTAGGCTCGCGAAACTAAAGGAATCATCGTACGGCACGTTTTGCGCGGTTCTAAAATGCTTAATGTATGAAGTTATTACGCAAATGTGCTAAATGGTGTTAATAAATGTCACTACCATAAAGATTTCAGCATTTTTTTAATTTCCATATTTTGGGCTCTAATATTGCTTTGGTTGCCTTAAAAGAAAATGGTAACAGTAGACAGGTAGCCACTAGGATGCTCAATGCTTAGGACAATGATTTAATGGACCACCAAAAATTGGTCACAATGGTCCTTATGTAGAGGTGGTCAATGCTACAGTAGTATTTGTCACTATCTTTCCTGTAGTGCTTCTAAGCGCACATAGACATGACTTTATAATTATGGCCCGTTTCAATAAGCATGTATATGGTAGTTTTAAAAAATTGTTTCTTCATGTGAAAGATGTGGAAATATTCCTATATCAGCGAACATCAAAACTGTTATATCATCCATTTTGTGAAAAAAATGTCCTAGCAAGAACAGGAGCAGCTATCTAATAACATTTATGAGAATGTAATCATACATCCGAAGAGTAGAAATAACATGCAATTCTAGAGAAAGATTTTAATCAAAAGCTTTACGACACAAACTTAGCAATTTGCTGTTTCAGTGTTTCAGTCATGGAGGGGCTAGAAAGATTCCCCTTCTACATTACGTCATTTACAATTTGACGGAACGTACCGAAAGTTACCGAAGATATCCGACAAAGCACGAACTTAAGGTTTGAGAAGAATGATCGCGACCACTTGATCTGTAGGTAAGTAATTAGTTCGAGGGACAGTGCATTCATGCAACAAGGACCAAAAAGAACTTACAACCTTGAAAAACCGAACCACAACAATTTGTTCATGAATCAATACGAAAATATAGCCTTCCATGTGGACTAGGTCACAACGCTACTTCACTCCTCTATTACCGAAGATGTACTGGATGGTCCCTAAATATATCTCGAGTGGGACGAAACAACCACAAAGGTCTAGACCAATCTCCAAGCAGATGTTGGGTCCCGCCCAGTGTTTGACGAATGTTTTTGAGGCTCGTTTTGTACGTCTTTCTAGTAAACCGTATTTTTCTGTGTTGGGAAGGCGAAATGAGTCAAACTACTAGAAAGCGGACTTAAAAAATATGCTAAACACTGAGATGAACCCAACATCTGCTTGGAGATTAGGTCTAGTCGTCTAGAGCAAGATGACTCTAGCCGAAAAAAAGGAGACGCTTTAAAATCTACAACCTTTGCACACTTCGCAAAATGAAACATACTAAAATGGGCATGAAATTATAAGGAAAAATTGAAATCTAGCGCTAGCTTACCTCTCCCTCTAGCTCTGTCTCTTTCATGAGCAGTATAGCATATGTACACCCGTCCCCAAGTACTGACACATTTCGACTGAGGGAAAAACGCTTCAACCTTTCCGTTCGCTTCTTCTCTCTGCAGGGTTGACCTTTCGGTTTTAGGCGGAGAGCGGGCGAAATTAGCAAGCTGACCGCACTGGTATGGGGATAACACAACTCCCGGCGCACCCTGAACTTTAGCGCTGCCCTTTCTATGGTATTACCGGGTTATACCCCGCGTTGGTCTGTATAGAAGAAATAACGCATTAACACTAGATTTTAGAGTCTAATGCTAAGGATTCACATATCAAACAGGGTACTCTTTTTGTATGCGTGTATGTCGACTGGGACTGAATGTTATGCCAACAATTCTTAATGTCAGGAAGGTATTAAAGGGCACTACTATAGGACAATCGCACACATGCTGTGCAAACTGTTGCATGTAAGATATGTTATCTCCAAGCAGATGAACGATACGGCTCAGAGTTTTTCTTAAACCTTCGTACACGTCTTTTATTAGGATGCAAAGTTTTTTCTCTCTTGCCTCCACCCATCTGCTTGTAGATTATGAGATGTCGTTCTTCAACATGCATATTCGCTACATATATTTTATTGAATTATGGAATACATGTACATAAACAGAAAAAATATCAGATGGGAACGTACAAAGCAACAGCATTATTTTTCCTGAAAATCACATTCGTTGAACTTTCTTGTCTTGTAAATTACAATGCCTAGTAGTTTTGTATTGTGTATGTTTATTTCTTAAGCGACGCGTGAAGCTTGTGTATACTTTTGTCTCACACATGTTTTGGACGTAACGCGTCATAGTTCTTTTGAAATGTCTACAGCACACTACGGCATGTAGGCGATGATAGCTGTGAGACACCCGGTGTTGTTCTCCGTTGCTAGGCAACGAGGTAAACCACGCTCGCAGTGAGAGTGGTGGGGAGGGGGGCTGACGCACAAACTATTGGAGTTGTCACACATGTAACAGAAGCTGATCTATACTAACAGTGTCTTATTTGACATGTTGTGTACAACATAACATAATGTTGGGTCAATTTCAAAAGTGTAGCAGTTGAATCCAAAAGTTATTGAACGTTTTTAGATACGTTATTTTGTGTTTCTCAATGCTATGTCTTATATGTACTAGAGGTTTTGCCAAACCTCCTTATGCATTTTTTAGTCCTCCATTCTGGAGCGAACAGCAAGCGTATACTCTTGTATATGGCAGAATTTGAAAGTATTAGAAAACACATACACACTAGGATTGTAAACTGTGCGCTTGAAGATATATTCATAATTGGCAAAACATACTGTATATTATATGACACAGGAGATCATATAGTATACGGGCGGTATGCGATCTATGTAGATTTGAGTGATTCGGTTGTTACCAATTTATACTAGGAGGTATACTCAAATCGCATGAATGCTCACTGCAATGTAATCTTTAAGCAGAGGTTGAGTTCGGCCCAGTGTTTTTCATTGTGAGATTTTTTAGGTATTTTCTAGGTCTTTTTCAAACATGGGTAAAACACTGAGCCTAACCCTGTATCTGCTTGGAGATTATATTCCTACGACCACCTGTTGAAGTAGGTATACGGACCACGTTTTCATCACTTGACACTGGGCCTAACCCTACATCTGCTTGGAAATGATATTCCAGTGACCATCTGTTGAACACGTAAAACACGAAACCTAACCCTATATCTGCTTGCAGATTGTATTCCAGTGACCATCTGTTGAATGCTAAGCCTAACCCTATATCTGCTTGGAGATTAGAATCCAGCTACCATCTGTTGGGTAAAGCACTAGTGTATAGGGGTTAGGGTACGTAAGCGGAAATGCCTAGCTCCTTCCGGTAGAATGGTGCACACAACCCGTTGTGTGTCCACACGCAAGCGGAGCATATCGCGGTGCGTAACGGCTCCGGGCTCTGACGTGCACATTCCCCGAGCTCTCGCCGACAACCGCATTGTAAAGTGGCCGCGCGCGTCATCAATGACGCACGGAAAGGCAAACATGGCGCTGGTCTGAAGTGGCCCCGTACGCAATAGTGTCGGGTATAAATAGGCGAGTACGCAGGCGAGGCCCCCTTTCATGTAAGTCTGACTCGGACGCGAGGGCGTCCGGCGGTGTGAGAATGCCGTCCGTTTGGATACCAACAGTTCCCGAGGTGCGACTACGAGACTGTTGGAGAACTGCTGAACGTTCACCAACTCGATTTTCGGTAATGGAGAACCCTAGAGAAACGTACGTACGCACTGCATACATACTAAGCATATACCACCGCTTGACGTATACCTTCTAGGTTGATATCTCTCACCCGTATGGCCGCGTATCCTGCCTCGCTAACTTGATAAATTCATGTTCAATCCTCTAACATGTTCTATTATAATTTCATTTGGGGGTCGCGTCGCCCCCGAATAAATCTCTCTCCCTGAAATGAGCGTTGTGTCTGCTTGGTTGGTGTCCCCTAACCGATTGCCACCGCGCCACCATACCCTAATGTGTCGTTCGCTTCTCTCTCCGGCTGTTTTCATTGCCTATATCATCATTAGCGCATCATAGCGCTGAGAAATTGCATGTTGAGGCCGTGTTGTGGAAAATGTCCGGTCATTTAGTCGAGGTTTATCGCTCGATAAGAGAAGGGAACGATTTGTAGAGGCGCGCGGGGACAAATGGGGGTCACCCCGTACAGTGCGTCGTCTAACACACGCTGGCATTTGTCCCTCTTTACGGTCACCCCTTAGGGAACGTTCCTACACGAGCATATGATTGGATTTAGTTCCTTCATTTTATCCTCAAATTTGATAGAAATGCATCTATTTCAGCTCGGTAGCGTCAGGTCAAAGTTGACAAAAACGTTCACGCCACTGAAACACGCAAGCTCAAATTTTGACGAAACAGGCTTTTATATTTCTATTGTATTATATCATGTTATATTTATATTTTCTATTGCAGCACGGTAGCGTCAGGTCAAAGTTGACAAAATCGTATACGCCACTGGAACACGCAAACTCAAATTTGGCGAAACAGGCTTTTATATTTTACATATTGCAATACAACAAATAGAGGGTGTCGTTTATCTTGTTAGTTTTTCGGTCTCTTAAACACTCTATTCAAAATGTACGACCCAGAAATGTCTAGTTGTAGTTGTACCGTTATCTGTGGCAAACTATTACCTGTGTATGGGTCAAATGGTAGACCTCGTGCGACAAGTGCATCGCCGCGATTATGAACACAAGAGCTCACAGCGATAGTCACTGCTCACTCATGCACATTTAGAGGCCGTTTTCTTAATGATAGTGTGTTTAAAGCTTGGAACAATGCCTTACCTGTGGCCTGCGATCGACCCCGTGCAACTCTAGTTGTCCAACCTGTTTGTTAAAACAGCCCCAGGCGGTGTAGCTAGTCTGATCTGCCGCCGTGTTTTTTTTCTGACGTGCGCAGCGAGCTTTAGTGCACAAAGCGCCTGGGGACGTATGACGTCCCAACTCGACGGCAGGTGTCAGGCAAGCCTACCTGACGCTTAGCAGCTGACGTTAGCACACTGTTTACGTCAGATGCAAGATGGACCGAAAGAGAAAGTCGTGTCTTATGGACGCACGCAAAGACGCAAAAGAAGGCGTCAACTGATTTGATAGTTTTGACGTCTTGTAGGTTTTACCAATGGTTCCCCTCCTCAAATGTTTATCTTTTGAATGTGATACCTAGCAAATTGAACGTTCATGTAATCTGCTTTCAATAACCCTTTGTTATTAATTCTCAGCGACATATTATGCCTTAGAGAACAGTCGTATACTATTGAGATATATGTAGAGGTTTTGACTCTGGTTCTTGTTTTCTCGTTGGTTGATAAAGTTCTTCTTAACTCTGCTAATTATTTGGTTAGCTTCATGGTCGATACTGGCTTATAGAATACCCCCCCCCCTTATGACCACTTATCATTTGAAGTGAAATCATTTAAAAGAATGATATCACGGGATATGGTTTGAATATGACACGCTTTCAAAGCGTTGTATCGTGTACACGGATTCTTAGCCATTAGTTATAACATAAAGTTAGCGAAACTTGACCTGGTTAGAGAGCTATCTTGTCTTGTTGCAAAGGCTTACCTTCGGTGGTCTTGAATCTGAAAAGACTTAACTATTAGAGGTTCCTTAAAGACAATTACCCTGAAAAGTCACCACTGTGGCCAGGTGGTCCAGTTTTGAATATAGTGTCAATATTCCGTAAGAAAAAAATCCTCAGTTGTATTGTGGTTAGCTTACAGATGCTTGAGAGTTAGGACATAGCATCCCCCCGAAACACTTTTTGTTACAAATTCTTGTTGTCAGACACAACATACAATAGTGTTATCTCAAGTAACTGTATACCTTCAATGTGTCAACATACAAAACTAAAAGTGATTTCCCCACGTTGTCTATACTATCTTCATATCCTATCTTATTCACTGTTATGAAAGCTATAGAGACTATTCTTATAAACAATGTTCAACAGTTAGAAAAATATGAAAGTTGTAACAAAACCGGATATACTCACTGTTATCCCTTCCGGGTCAGCCGCTTAAGTATCTCTGATTGGTACACTTGTGTGTGTGACGGTCAGTCAAAACACAAGCAATCGACTCTGACATGTCAGTTTTAATACCACATCTTGGGTCTATTTCTGTCAGCATCTATTTGTGAGACATGTTGTAACAGTTGCGCTATAAATGGCGATTTGGCAGAGTATATGGTCAGTGTATCAGGTTTCATCCCTTGGTTCGCATCCAATAATCGTTTTTGGGAGTCCTACGTGGTTTGTGTGTTTGGAATCGATGTCGTCTAGTGTACTAATATTAGATACAAGATATAGCAGTCGTAATGGTCTCAAAGTAGTTACAAACATCCCCCCCCCTTCACCTCCCATATCTAATGACATCTCAGATTTCTGCGTACTACGTCACAGGCCCTTATGGAATAGTGACGCCCGTAGTCTACTTGTAGATTCATATTGTAACGCGCTAAAGCTAGACCATGTTGTAATGGGGCTATAAAAAGAAGAGGGATCCCCAAGCTTGTTCCAAAGAGTTATGTAAACATCAAGGCCACAATGATGGTGGTACCTCAGAGGCTAGCCAATACTACGTCACGGCTTGACTCAAAGTAGAAGCCTAAGGGCTCCTCTAAAACCACGTCAAAACATCGCCCACCGATTGTAACTTAGAGCAACACGCCGTAGGGTTTTTCTGTGCTAACGTCAAAGTCGACATCGTTTCTCAATCTGTACGTAGGATGTTGACGTGAAGGAAAACGTCAACGTGATATCTTCTACGTCACATTGTGACTTCTGAACAGTGAACGGCGTCTTTGCACAAATGTTCAAACTTAGAGAAATAAGTAGATTCATCGTACTATAGTTTGTTTACCATTGGTAACCTTAGCTACAGCCGCAGCCATATTTCGTAATGTCATTATCGACTTGAATATCAAAGCCTTCCTGCTTCAGACAAAGAATTCAATTAGCTTGCCATACGGTATGCCTGTAGGATTGGACGCCTACTTGTAGCAATGAGCATACATATTGTAATGGTTAGTTTTACTTGCTTCTTGTTTTCGGTCTCCAATAGCGACGAGTAAAACATCCTGTCTGGAAACCAGCCTGCATGCACCCCACGAAAGTTAAAGAAGCTGGGAGGACGGTCAAGTTCGAGACTTAAGACAGTCGTTAGACGTCTGCCTCTGGTTCGAATCAAGTGTAGGAGGGGTGAGTCATAAGTATAAGGGGAGAGGCGTCGGGTGTTTACGACGGAACATGCGTGCTGTCGCAAGTTTTCGTCTGGCGGGTTCGGGGTCAAGTCGTCACATGCAAACAGTAACGCACGGGGCTGAGTCATCTGTTTTCATACTGGGACAGAGAACGTCAGGGAGGGTGGGGCACGGGGCGCACCCTGCGCACGAGATCTGGAAGTTACAAGAAATCTAGTCCGATATTTGTGCAACTTGGTTGCTGCTGATTCGTATCCAACGTTACAACTTTTCTTTGTCAGGCTTTTCCATCGGTGATAACAGTAACCACCGCGTTGCGGTAAAATTACGAAAACAAACTTTCTTTGAACCTCGTGCTTGGACGATTTTTGCGGGGTGGAAGTTGTGGGCGACTCTCTGATTCATAGTATAAAGTTTGTAACCGCCCATACAAGTCGGTTCTCTCAACAAACGATCACTCCTGAGTCTGTGGTCAGGTAGTAAAACTAAGTCGAACCACATGTAAGCCTAGGATATCAGAAGAAGAAGTCTCGTGCAGCGTATGATTTTCACTCTTATCAGTAACGGAATCTTCGAATATACACAAAACAAGTCGACATAGAGTTTTCACTGCACCTTGTTTGTGTGTGACCTGCATGAAATGTCAGTGCCCTGCCGTGACTTTTACAGTACACCGAATCTGATTCTGAACTCAGGTAACCCCTTAACCCCATGGCCAATGGAGTGTAAGCCTCGCTGTAGGGGGGAGGGGGGCATGACACTCAGATTTTCAGAACCACTTTACCAACATCCCTTGCTTTATCTATCGCATAGTATCTAACAATTCTGTGAGTTTGAAATGGGATTATGCCTGCATATCTACAAAACCACTCTAGACGGCTGTTTATTTGTTTCAGTGTTTCAAGCGAGGGAATTAGAATCGGCAGGAGTAAAAAAGTGTTTGCGGCAGCGCAATGCTATCCAACAAAGTAATCCCCCTTCTATCGATTTCCTGTTCCGTCCTAAACGATGTACACGAGTTCCCCGTCTGTCGTCTGTCGATATTATCCCCTCAGACGCGTTCAGCGTTAGTGTAACAAGACCGGACCACCCCATCGAATTTCTATTTCCACCGCGAAGAGCGTGATCTTTTAATGCAGTCCGTTTGTAGTGAGCTGCCGTCTGAAATCGACGGCTTGAGCCGGGCGGGACGTTTAAGTGGTGTTAATGGGCAGCGATTAC
The DNA here is from genome assembly GCA_035149815.1 of Branchiostoma lanceolatum. NCBI lineage: Eukaryota > Metazoa > Chordata > Leptocardii > Amphioxiformes > Branchiostomatidae > Branchiostoma > Branchiostoma lanceolatum. The sequence goes on from CM068880.1 coordinate 9,674,036, forward strand.
AGGTGTGGGTCTATCGGATTACAGGGAGAATCCCGCGGAAAAACGTTTCCCTGTGGCCGACGAGACAGGCACGTGGCTACCCAACGTGGGGGGACGGAAATACGAACACATTTAGTCTTACATAACTGAAAGAAAAATATATGCATGTACAGTGCACTTGAAAACAGCAAAGTAGTCTTGCATAATCCTCACATTTATATTTTCCTGAGAGGAAGGTTAAATAGGATTTGACAGACGACAACCTTTGCGTTCAAACTGAAGGCGTGACGCCTACACAGTCTTAAAGTGACATTTGTTTTCTTGAATCGCCATTTCAAGTCAAGACTCAAAGTGAACAGTTTCAGCAGGGTAGTGAAAATGTCTCTTACAACCATTTGGAAATACAGTCCGTTTTTATTTGGTATGATAAGACAAATCAATCTATAGTGCTGTAGATACTAGTGGACCCCCCCCCCCCCCCGTGCTTTCACAACAGTCTGGCCCAAGGGCTATGAAGTGGGTGATAGGCGCCGCCCTATACACCGTGTGGTTTCCTACCTCTGCTTGGACAAAACGTTGATAACTTCTGACTGTACTGTGCATGAATGGTTGTACTATACCACTAACACAAGCACGAAGTCACAACTCACATCCACAACACGCTAACCAGGCGGCACTGCTAACAACATACATCACCATGACTTCTCTCATGCCGAACGGTGGGTTGGCTCAGTTGGAAGAGCGCTGGTGTGTGCCAGAGGCCCGGGTTCGAGTCCCGGACCCGCCAAGGCAAGTTGCATGCACCATACGTACAGAAAACCTCAACAGAAACAACCAGAATGAGTGACTGAATGAATGAATGACATACAAACCTTCTTCGTCGCCATATTTGTTTAGATAATCCCTGACTCTACATTTGTAACAAAAGTTGGTGCGAATTTTTTAAGAGGGGGAGCAAAAAAAAGTCAAGGCACGAAACTTGACGTTCAAACGACTGTATATAGTTCAATGGCCTTACTAGGAGGATTACGACAAATGCTAGGATAGTTTTAATTGGTGGCTACCGTAACCTTGAATCTTATTCTACAAACTCGGTGATAACTTCAACCATCCCGTTTTCCAAGTTAGTGCCAGACTATATGACAAAAGTTTTGACTAGTATAAATGTGTTTTGGCAGAGTTTCAGGGCTCCAGTCAGCCAGCATCTGTGTGTGTCAAGAGTTTGGGCTGTAAATTTTTTTGGCGGGAGAAGTTTCAGTCAGCCAGAAAAAAAACGTCGTCTGCAGCAGGCGGGAATAGATGAGGTAATCCCGCCTCGCTTTCCCATCCGTCTGGCGGGGTCAACTGCCATTGTCAGACAATCACGTCCCAAGATTGATCAACCGCGATGAGAAAATCATAATATTACGTTATTAGCGGCGTTTAGGGCTTGTTTGGCAATGCACGGTGGATTGGGGGCCGTGGCCTTGCCTCCGCACCGAGATTGCCAATTTTCGCGCGGTATTCCCAAGATCTCCCGGGGCAAACCACACGGGAACACCGCCTGAAATGGGCTCCTATCGCCCACACTGAACATGATATCACATTCGGGCAGCTAGAGATTCACACTCAAAATTAGGTCGCACACGTTTATTAAGTTATTGTATGTGCAATATTATATACATCGGCATGAAGTGGCATTGTTTACTTAAACACATACCAAAGCAAATAAACAAAAAGGATCACTTTTAGATAATGTACAATATTCCGAGGATATTTGGATTTAAGAAAGTGTGAAACAATTGAAAAATAGAAAAATATGAAATATAGGACATTTTTAATAGTTAGCTGCATTAAAATATACCGTAAGTTTGGCGATCAGTATTCTCAAGTTTCGTAGAAAATTAATCCTTTATTTATTACGAAAGTAAATATTAAACTTTCCCGCAACCGGATTGAAAACCCATTCCCTCTTTGTAAGTTATGTATTTTCATTTCCAAATTTATAGCACGCAAATCTGCAGAAATTGGACGCAACAAAAGTTATTAAGAGAGGTAATTAATTAATACAACACCGCGCGAGCTAACTTATACATCATTGTAATAGAATGGCGATGGAGGGCACATTCATCATATACGCAACGCGTTCATTCACCGAGTGCGGGGTAATAGAAGCAGTGCTAATTGTGCTGGAGTGATAGGTATTTTTTTAGAGTTCTAGCTGATTGTTTTAGTCCCTCTGGAGCGGAGATCTAATCCAGATCCCATTATTCAAGTTTAAATTTCTGGTTAGTAGTCATCCCTATGGTAGACTCCCTTATGTAAAGAAGGCTTGAGGGAATTTTACTTCGATTTTGTATTCTAGATTATATTTATACATATTTGTTGAGTGGCATAAGGATTTGATTTGGTACTAGTTTAGGATTATTATTAGTTAGTAATGGAGAGGTTTTAGGGAAAGTTTGGAGAGGTATTGAAGAGTTAGAGGGTGAGAAACTGCGGTTTTCTTGAGTGATTCTGAGTTTATCTTTAATTACGCAAGTACGTCGTTGAGATGCACATAGAAATACGTGCTTGACTCTGGGAGTGACCTGCAAATTGGGAAGATATTGGATCTGAAAGCAGGAGGAATTTAGATGCACAAACGTGTTTAATCCTAGCGTATATTTGATACGCTGCGGCCCATTAACGTCCAACCACCCGGGAGTCGGCGGGAGTTAGTTTGTGATACATTTCTATCCACTGCGACCACTCAGTAGAACTCAGACGATATAGAGTTGGGACTCAGGGACTCAGTGGCGCACGGTAGCGGTTTATGATTGGAAAACTAGGAAGTCGAGATGCACTGAACAGAACTTTAACTGAGGACTGTGTGTATGTAGGGACGTAGCCTCCATAGGAGGCTTCTTGGGGGCTTATTATGTGCTGTCATGAAGCCTGCTGTGGAGGCTAGTGTGTGTGTATCTGTGCGCTTGATAGCCTACATAGGAGGCTTCTTGGGGGCTTATTGTGTGCCGTCAAGAAGCCTGCTATGTAGGCAAGTAACTGTGTGTGTCTGTGTCTGTGTGTGTGGGGGGGGGGGGGGGGACGACAACCCCTACCATTCCCTCACCACCTTTCTAGAGTCTGATTTATCGAGTCTGAACACCACCAATAAGTATGCATTGCTTTTTCAGCGCCGGAGTCATTTCTTGTTGTATTCTGACAGCAAGTTAGTTACCTGGCGTGGCTACAACGCGCCAATATAAAATACCCGGCTCGCTACAGCGTCAGACTTACCCTTGTATTAGAGTTATAATTACTCAACCCTACTAGAGAGTGTCGGGGAGAAAATTGGCTATTATTACTCCGCTAGCTGGAGTCGCCACGAATCGATACGGTGTTATTAATGTAACTCTTATTGTATCATCGTCAGAGGTAAACTAGATAATCTAATTATTGCCTACTGTAGGATTCGGTAGAGTAGCCAAGGGACTAGTATAGAGAGGGCTGGTTAGAGAGAGAAACCTTATTGTGGTATCTTCTTTTAAGCTATTTGTATTGAAAAAATCTTTAGAACTGCTGGGTATTTGTAAGAAGCATAATGTTCATAGCACAGGAGTATGCGAAATGCTATATGATTATACTGATGTACCAATAGCGTTATTTTCCACTTTCAAATCTGTTTAGTGTAGTTTTAAAGTGCTGCATAGGGATGGTTTTAGGGTATGACTATGTACAAGGGTAGAAAGCCTTCGCTTTTCTTCTTCTTTTGCTTAAGTGTAGTAGCAGTCTTGTATTGTAAGGATAGTTCAGTTGCAGCTGTTAATGTGTTAGTAGTCTTTTGGGCAGGGGACATGGCTTTGCGGAAACGCACCTTATATGGTTTGGGCAGGGATGTGTTTAAAAAAAGTGCGTAGAACAAAAGGCGTAAAAAACAATATCCGTAAATACACACCGATGTTTTCACAGTGCCACAAACGTCGTTTTGTCCGAGCTAAATTTGTCCCGCTACAGTCCCGGTCCAGTTCCACAAACAAACACGAGCTTACAGTCCGGCCACGGTCCCCTGCAAAAACCGCATGGTGGATTGTCCCTGGGCCGCTATATTTAGGGGACCGTCTACGTGTGCCAAGATTACAGACTACGTAAAGCCGCCTGCCCACATAACATAGGATAAGCACCTAGCATGCTATCAGTGTCGCGCCGTGATTGGTCCGACGCGGGCTCTGACGTATACATGCATGCTAATGACATGGAAATACGGGCAGTATTTGTTTTGGGCAGGGATAGCACGCAGTGGGGCCCGGGGCGTGACGTCACAGCCACAGCACCCGTGTATACTGACGGCACTCCAGTGTTAACCAACCGTAGAGACTGCAATTACGGGGCGCGGCTACTATTGGAGCATGCTAATTTCAAGGAATGTCTGACGAACATGCACGATGTGGTGACGTTGGCCCGTTGTGTTGTGCGGCGAAATGGTTTCTCATATAGGAACCGAGGCCGGTCGGGCTGTCAGTGACAGTCTATGTGAGCGCTCGTGTCGGACGTACAGTACGAGTGGCGCCGATCCCAGCGATCTGGATGCGCCATTTGCTGAGCGAGCTCAAGGTGGATTTTGCCGAGGAAAAAGGGAACGCTGCTCGTTGCAGAGTGAAGACGGAAGCCTGCTCGGAACACGGTAAGCGAGCTCCCGACGACAACACGTACAGCGTACGGCAGTGTGTGTGTACTACTACTAGCTAACACATGGCGCGAGATACGCGTCGCATAATAACCAAAGATCGCAAAAGTAGTCGATACAAAACAACTGAAAATAACAACTTCATGCTCATGAAACAATAACATGAAAATTAAGAATTCATCTTTTATGCTTGTTTTTAACCTCGTGTGCATTCTCAATACTAACACAATGCGAAGTTGGCACAAGTACTAAAATAAGAGCTAAAACAGTAAAATAAGCAATTCTAGAGTGTTTTATGTTTGTTTATTGTAGATATCGCTTATATGCAATACTTGAAAGGCGGCGTTTCCGTTGTTTACTACACATATGTTGAGATTTGAGATCGGTCAGGCGTAGTGTAGAACACATGTCGCTCAATGGGCGGGTCCCATACTTAGGCAATCAACAGGTCAATATGCACACACACACATAGGTAAACTACTTACCACACTGACGCATTCCCTGTACCACAACTATTTACATACTGTGGTGTATTGTTTTTACTTGTTCCACATTTTGATGTTGTTAGATTTTAATATGATGATACATGCTTGAATTGTATTATAATTATATTATGATATGATGGTTAGATTGATTTAATATACATGTAGGCTGTGATAGTGTATGCTGAGATGTTTTTGATATGTGGTGGCGTTTGTTAAAGTAAGTTGAATGTGTTAAGGTTTAAAGTCGGTGTCGTGTAACGGTCGTGGTAATGTCGTATGGTGTTTGTGTGTGTGGGTAGACTATGATTCAAGGCTGCCCGCCCCATTTCCCCAGTGTGTGTTTATATCTACCATGTAAAGGGGGTGATCTAGGGTTCTTTAACTTCTGTTTCGTAGGCGGGCCTCACACTTCATATTGGTGCTACCGGTAGCAAGGGACTAAAGCATTCTATGGAAGCAAGACTGGTATGAAAGGTAAGCGGCGAGTTGTAGGATATTCTTCGGTGACAGACGCTTGGTGCCCCGCCGGGATTTCCCATCCCCTCCGGTGGTTCCGCACGGGGTCGCAACAAGGCTTCGCACTTAATGTCAGACCTTACCATATTAATACAGACCCCTTCCCAGTCTTTTTTCTTCCAAATTGCTTTGCTTTTATTCAAAATTAAATTAACGTTAGTTTAATTGCTTGTCGGTCGCTTCGACTTCCTAAGCGTATATTAAACACCAGCGCTCTGGACACCAGACGGATATAGCAAACCCCCGTATTTCTTTTAATGGACGCGCTAATACTAGATACACTCAGCTTTAGTCCAGTGTACTATAGGTTTTACACATGGATTCGTAAGGTCGAGCTTTTCCGTCTGTTAAAATCCGCATAGCCGGTGGCTTGATACGTTTCTGTTTGCACTCTCGAGTCTAGTGTGTCCATTACTGTGGTAGGGTTTAGCCTGTGGGCTTGCGCCGACCCAGTTTTTAGTCTCGATACAGCGCGCGGCCGCTTTTGGCTCACGCCGGGCCGGGCGAACTGGCGAGGTCTGATGGTTATCATACTGCGGGGGAACCCCGGTAACTCAACCGGCGGAGTACCACTGGTGATTTCTGCACAACGCTTGCTCCTTAGGGCTCCATCTACTACTTGTTTATCCACAGATATTCCTTAATGCACATAAAGCTTCATTTATAATCGCACGGTTTTTAGAAGTCGTTTATATTCTGTACATATTGCGTAGAGTTTTCCATTGCCGGCGCTTCCTCAATTCTAACAAGATCTCAGCGCGCTGTCAGCTTAACTTCTAGTATACTTGATTAGATTGTACATGCATGCTAGAAGTGTATACCCTTGTGTAGTAACCAAAGTACTTAAGGTAATACTAGCTTGTGTGTTACATGTGGTTTAAGCCTGTGTGGTGTAAGCTGTGTTGTTTTAGTATACACTTGTACACGCGTTGGTGCGTTTTGGTAGCGCCAACCCCGCACCACATGCCCCACTAGAACCGCCGCCCTTTCACGCACTGCTGAACGAACTTGTGGGTGTTGTTGACAGTGATTTCAAAAACTTTCCAACTGCTTTGTAAACAGTACAACCACATGCCCTATCATAAGCAAAGAAACGCGAATGAATCATACACCAATTCCCATAACGCTTACCCTTACCCATAACCACATGCTAAACATAGCTAAGTTTTCCACGCTATTTATCGAATATAATATTTAAGATTGCTGGTTGGTTTGTAAAATTAGTGGCTTCCTTATACATGATTCATGGTGTCCTAGATAATGGATAAGCATTATTGTTTAATTTAACCAAAATGCCCTTAATATAACAATAGAAATGCATTATTGTTTAATATAACACGTACCGATTTATACACATATGTATGCTTTGTGTGTGTGTAGTTTACACTGCAGTGTAGCTTGTGTTGTACTAGTGTAAACGCCCCTGGCGACACATATGCGTCAAAGGTAGATTACATTTGTGGTTTGAGGTATTTACACTTTTGCGTAACGCTTTTTGTGACGTTTTTGATATCTTAGACTGCGTACGAGACACACGTCTTTTTGTCTCGTTCCCATATTTCCCCGGCGACCCGTCGCACGATATTTCCCCTCAGTGTCACACTTAATGATTCATGAAAAACTAGAACGCCACAATCCACCGGGGTTTTCATCCATGCTAAACCAGTGTTTGTTTTAGCGAGTTAATTATCAATAAGATCACTTTGTCCGGGTGTTATATTCTACTCCCTATGCGCTAGCTTGGAGTATTCTGTTGTTTTAGTATATAGTCGTGGGCTATACGAAAATATACCACCATACATCGATATCTTGTACCGTAGATATATACTGCTAGGGACCCATGCTGCTTAGAAACAAGTCCCTAGGGAATCACAGCGCTCTTGACCTTGTCTTGAACCCGTATTTAATGGCATTAAGGAGTTAAGGCCTGACTTGTGTCTTCTAGACAAGCAGTTTGCGAGAGAACGACATTTTCTATCCGCCATGTTGGCATCTACATGTACACTCTAGTCACACAGGCCGCTCGCTAACTAGTGCTACATTTTGATATTTTGTTCCTGACAATTTATGAAGAATTAAGTGTTTAGTACAGATGTCTTTGTGAGTTTACCCAATATGTGTGTTGTATAATACAGCTATGTTCAACGCTGTTTTGTACATGCATTGCATACTCCTAATA